>CM065725.1:18945546-18950546 GCA_033310375.1 Conus canariensis | reverse complement strand
AGACTAAGGATATGCTGTCCATTAGTGCAATAGTCCTTTGCCAGTGATATCCTAGTTCTATATTTCAGGAAACGCCTGCTGACATTGGGAGCATTCAAGTGAGTAAGTACCTGCTCAAGAACATTCAAGCGAATAAGTACATGCTCAAGAGCATTCAAGTGAATAAGTACCTGCTCAAAATCATATAAGTGAAAAAGTACCTGCTCAAGAGCATTCAAGTGAATAAGTACCTGCTGAAGAGCATTCAAGTGAAGAAGTACTGCTCAAGGGGAGGGAAAGGATGTTTCAAAGGCGCTTCTTTCATGATACTGTGCCTGCAGTTACGTAACTCCAAGGCTGTCAAATCGTCCGCTAGAGGGAGAAAAATGGGTCCACAGCCAGGAGAAAAGTCGGCAGACAACACGGGGATATGAAAGGCTCATGGGAGAGAAGAAAAGGTTGTACAGCGGAAATAGGGCTAGGGTGAGGGGGGGGGGGGGGGGGGGGGGGGGGGGGAGGGGTGGAGGGGATGGGGGTGGGGGAGAAGGAGGTGAGACAGAAAGGGAAGGGGGTCTCGTGAGTACAGACTGACGAGGGACACAACACAGAACAGACTGTCACATTGCCATCGAGATACAACACTGCGTGCTGAATGAAGCGTGCAGCATGGTGTCTGGTGAGTACTGTGTGTGACAAACCTGGTGTAAGATCCGAACTGTCTGGTGCGTGAATTAATTTCACAACGTGCTGCAGTCTGGAAAGCACTTTTCTTGCGTTCCATATCCTGAGTCAGTGAACATAACAATAGACCTCAATTTGAAATCAACCTGCAGACAAGAATGGGGCAGCGTCCATTTTATAACTTGACAGACACTTTTGCTTCGGATCGTTTTTTTTTTTTTTTTTTTAATAATTTGCTTGTTTTTTTTTTGTTTTTTTTTTCTGTTACCAATTAATCTGACTGTAATGGAGGTTTGAGAAGTCTGTTGTTCTGGAGCTTTCATGTATGATGTCATCGCAGATTATATACGACAGTTAACAATAACCTGTATGTGAACTCAGTCTGGAGAAATAAAAGTTGCAGAGGTCGAATCATTGCAAGTTTGCTTGTCATACGTGTAGCTGACAGCCACTGCGATGGTTTAATGTCCGGCTACACAATGCCATTTTCTCTCTTGCTGCAGTCGTTGTGTTGATAGCATTGATAATTACTGACCATTTCCACTGGTTTCCATTGTCATGGTTAGAACCTGATGTATGTGACAACATTGATCGCTTACTTGCACGTGACCAAGCTCTTCAGAAAAAGGAAAGAAAAGTGGACAGTACTTGCTTGTTGAGGCCATTGCTACATCTAAGCTGTATACAGATGAGTGTATTGTAAGTACGCTGAAGGAACATATTTCGTGAAAACGGGACCTTAACTGCAAGGGGAGTGATCCTCATAGCCACCACCACCTCAATGTCTAGTCCCCACCCTCACCCCTCCCACGTCTGGTACTCCCACCCCATTTCCACACCCCACCCCACACCCATCCCCACTCTCCTCCATTTTCTCAGCTCCTGTCTTGTCACCAATTAGACAATGATCTCTTTCATTCCATTCTGATGTGAAGGAGTTCCTTTCATCTGTCTCCAGACAAATTACACAATGATCTTTTTCATTCCATTCTGATGTGAAGAAGTTCCTGTCATCTGTCTGCAGACAAATCACACAATGATCTTTTTCATTACATTCAGATGTGAAGAAGTTCCTGCATCTGTCTCCAGACACCAGCCACTGGATACTGCATCAAGAGGTTCACATTCTGGTCAATGTTTGTTCCTCATTCTGCCCATCGAAACGTTAGAACATTCAATGATGAGTGGGGTTGGGCTACAGACCCAACGACGGGAACCTTCAGCTTCAGTTGTATAGGCAGCTGTAGTGCTGGTCTTTCAAACGACATCGTTCAAGCGACTGCCATTCTCAACAGATTCCAGACAAGGAAATGAAGAAGAAGGACGAAGAACAGAAAGGCGCACCTTCCACTGACGACATAAATCAGCTTTGCAGAGATTCTCACATGTTACTGTACTGGAGGGTAGGGGAGGATGTTCTAGAGGGGGGTGGGAAACAGGATGCTAGTATCAGATGGGGATGGGGAGAGTGATTGGGGGAGTGGGGACGCTGGGCTAGAGAGAGGGGTGGGTGGACATCGGGACAGGAATGGCATAGGGATGAAAAATGGGGAGTGATTTGGCAGAGTGGGGATGGGGGTGGGGTGGAGAGAGAGAATGGTGTTGAAGATCATGGAAAGGTCAGACAAAAAATATGTGGACGACAAATACAACTCAAGAGGTGCACAGGAAATGCAGAGACTATGGCAGCACCAGTCACAAACCAGTATAGTAGTAGAAAGCTATACAAGTGTCTTCCCCCCCCCCCCCCCCAAAGAAAATCAATAATCTCAAAGTGATCTCAAACTAAAGGAAACAACTCACAGATGGCTTCAATTTTTTTAAAGAAGTATTTCTTCATTGGCCAGTGATGTGTACATAAACAAAATACTGAACTGAAGCAGCAACAGGCAATAGTGTTTTTTGTTTGTTTGTTTGTTTGTTTGTTTGTTTTTTGCTTCAACTAAAGACAAGAACTCCACGCACCCAGGAGAGGCAATGTACTAAAGCTGGACAAACACTCATGTACATGTTTCAGCTCCTCGCGTGGATCATTTGCCTGCATCATCAGTCCAGCAAAGCTCACACATTCTGGAACAGTTCTCCGCAGCTTGTTGTGGATGATTAAAGGTAACACCTCTGTCCTGTGAACATAACTATAGCAAAGGCTTTTCAGAAACAAAAGAGAGAAACAGGTGGTCAGTTTGAAGCAGGAGAGAGAGAGAGAGAGAGAGAGAGAGAGAGAGAGAGAGAGAGAGAGAGAGAGAGAGAGAGAGGAGAGAGAGAGAGAGAATATAGACACCAGGTGCATCAGATCATCCTGTATGTACTGAATTAACTGCTGTATTAGACAAGACTGCAGATTACATTTAAGCTGTTTTCATGGAAGTAGAAGTTCGACTTCAGAAATGGATCAGTGAAATTCTGAGGAAAGGGAACAGAAGAGGGGAGAAGAGATGGGGTGGGAGAGTTAGACTCGCCGCTGCAAAACGTGTTTCCCATAACCTACCAAACTCTGAACCTGAAGTCAGACCGTTCTGCTTAAACATTTGCTGTGTGGCAGGCACTTTACTCATCAGTTAACATGTCTGGAAAATGCCAAGATCAATAAGGAAAAGATGGTCCGTCCTGTCCGCCATGGATCTTTGAATTAACATTCATAAATGGATATTTGAAAATTGGTACGAAAATATTAATACATACACATGAGTTCAAACGGGTGTGCACACGCACGCGCTCACACTCTTTCGTGCACACATGCATACACGCATGGATGCACACCACACACGACACACACACACACACACACACACACACACACACACACACACACACACACACACACACACATACACACACACGTACACTTAAACACGCACAAGGACACACACTGACATACACAGACACACAAGACATCACAGACACAACACACACACGCACGCACGCACGCACGCACGCACTCATACACACACACACACACACACACACACACACACACACACACACACAACACACACACACACCAGTATCACAAGTAATTGTGGAAACACGCAAAACCTAACGACAATTACTGTTGACACCTGTGCGACGATCACTACACAAACAATACAGTTCAAGCCTTCATGTCCTTTTGCAAGAAATCACAATCATGACCATCTTCGTTACTAGATGAAAAAATAGTTGAAAGTCTTCAAATCAATCTAATCAATCATGACCATCTTCGTTACTAGATGAAAAAAATAGTTGAAAGTCTTCAAATCAATCTAAATCATTTGCTGTATAAGAAACAATGTTCTCTAACGATTGCACACCATGGCAAAGGTAGTGGTGCCCACTACAGGGATGCAGATCAAGTCACATCATTGCTGTTGCTTGGCTGGCACCGGCCTTGATGTGTTCAGCGTGCATCGGAATCCAGTGGAAAGAGTGGAACAACACAACTGATTTTTGTCCAGTTCAAATCATTTGCCTCTCTTCATCGCTTACAACTCCGTGACGTGGACTACTGGTATCAGTATTGATTGGGGTTCATAGAAACTCGGGTATTTTATGCTGTGAGAATGATGACACGGCAGTGCGCGGTGTATATTAGCTCACAAAAGGCATCAATGAGCACCACTGATGTCAATCAGCACCAGTGTCGTTGCTCCTCTGATTCGTGGTCTTAGGATGATGTCATCTTGATGGCGCCCTGTCGATTACCCGGGGAACTGCGATAGAATGGTCCTGTGTATGTGATCAGAAGGTGGTGGATTGGGAGGAGGTCGGTGGGGGGGGGGGGGGGGGGGGGGGGGGGGCGGGGAGGGCAAAGCGCAATTCATTGTGAGCAGCATAGGAGGTGATGTGAAAGAGAGGGTGCTGAGATACAGAACAGAAAAGAAGACAACGAAAGAAAAGACTGTTCACATTTCGCTCATGAACTCCTCTGTTCCCTTGACTACTAGTACTTCAGAAAGGAGATCGTCAGTGAGGAGACCGTAGCGTCTTTGTGATGGGATGGAGCAGACTTTACATGTCTGAGTCCACGGTTACAGTTTAGGCCCCCCAAAGCTATACATTCTCTATTTACACTCAAAGCTGCACCTGACTTTCGTCAGAAGATCCGCCAGTACCAAAACATATTCATCGCACAGTCCAGCCCTTGACCCATACCATACCTGACTCTGAGGCAGGCCTCATGTCCGTTTCTTTTTTTTCTGCCAGCACGATCCACGTGACCCTTCATTTCTTGTCGTCTGCTAGTCTTTTAACTCCAAAATCTTTGTGCCCTACCAATGACGTAAAAACGCAAGGAATCCACAAGTCATCCATCATTCTGCTGTTTTTGCTGACATATGGTATTGAGCTAATTAAGAGAGAAA
>CM065725.1:18933046-18940546 GCA_033310375.1 Conus canariensis | reverse complement strand
GTGGGTGGGGGCGCCAGCATCGCAGGGGAGATGGGGGTGGGGGTGGGGGCAGATGCCAACAGAATGTCTCAAATTGAGTTATATTTGAGCTCAGGTGACTATATTCAGAAAGTGTTCTGGGACTGAAGAGGACAGCATCCACCAACTCGACAGACCAGCTCAAGTGACCATCTTCAGGCTGCGAACAGGACACTGCCAGCTCCTCTCCCATCTCTCACGTCTCAAACTCTCTCATACTGACCCGTGCCCTTTTGGTACAGGCTCCCAAACTCCCACCCATTTCTCACAGTCCTGCCCCTCCTTTGATGAAGCCTTGAGACGCCGGACTTGACCCAGTCCAGTTGAGGTCCAGGAGAAGCTGTGGGGACCGGTGGGGGTCTCTGTGGCGGACTGTGGACTTCGCCTTACTAAGCGGATTGAGGATCTAGCATGGCCAGGAATGCGAAAGAAAGAAAGAAGGTGTTCATTGCTTTTCTTTGCCCACCACGCAAACAGTCGTACTCAGGGAACTGTCGCAATTACTGCTTTCACATGAAATTAATGACTAGCTGTGTGCGTGAAGAAACAATACTGCAACTTGAAAACAGTACACACACACACACACACACACACACGTCATCAAGATGGCGGAGACAACAAGCCGCTAAAATCAGAACGTGCGGGGTTTTTTCTCAATACTCCAGGAATGACTAGGACAAGGAGTACAGGGCATGTACACAGATCGCAAGAAAGTGGCGATGAAGCAGCAAGTAGCAGCACCATCTCTGAGATCGGTGCGGTTACGAAGTATCAGAAGGACGATCGAAACCACGGTAAGAACGCCGCAGCGAAGAACGCTAGATCAGCTGAGTCGGCATCTACCACTACCAGCATGTGTGCTTCTGTCAGTCCCCATCCACTGAGTAACGAGGTCCTGCTGAGGAAAATAGATGAAATGACCGAGACAATTTCTTCCCTGTGCTCCCGAATCTCTTCCCTTGAAACGGCCGTACGAGACACCCAAGCAGCAAACAAACTACAAGCAGAACTTCCAAAAGAGGTCAGTCATAATTCTACACAGACAGAAATAAATGAAAATTCTTGGACATACGCAGATGCAGCCAAACATATTTCTCAAAAACAAACAAAGCACAAAACCACTCAAAATGAACTGAAAAACATGAAACCAAAATCTGAGAAGGTACAAAAAGAAAGGAAGAGAACAGATGATGTTAAAAGAAATGACGTAAACAAAAGAAATGACGTTTTGACTTCTGACGTTAAAGAGGTGTCGGAAAAAAGAAAAGAAGTTCAAGATCTCCCTACAGCTGTAATCGTTCATGACTCTGTCATGACTGGTGTCCAGGGCGGACGGCTGGGTCTATCTTACGGGGTGAATGCGATCACAATGAAAGCACACATCACTGAAGAAGTAGAGAAGGCAGTCAAATCTGCATGTGCTAGCAAATCTCCCGACGCAATACTGATTCATTGTGGGATCAATGATGTAAAAACGAAGGATGCACCCACAGCTGCAAACTCTCTCATTACCTGTGCAAGAAAGATTTCAGAACAACACCCGGGGTGTAAAATTATCATAAGCAAGATTGCTCCAACAAGCGATCCAACAATAGAAATAAAAAGAAGTCTTTTCAATGCTATACTGTCCAATGAACTCTACGAACATGATAGAATAACCACCGTGTATCATGAGAACCTGAAAACCAGTCTGAACTTCATGAAGGACAAGATTCATCCCAATCGAAGAGGAACCAGCGTCCTAGCCGGAAACATAGGGAGAGCCTTGCGGAACCTCTTCTGGGTGACTCCACGTCGATCCAGACCACGACACAATAGCCAGCCACCTAGAAGACAGCAATATCCCCGACCCCCCTACTACTACACGGGCTTCCACGACTACCAAGCTTCATGGTGGAACCCTTACGATGTGTTGTACGACTATTAACTACATCCTTAAAGAGGAGCTGTAGACAGTGTTCACGTCTTGATTTTGGAGTTGCAGACAGTGTTCCTGAGTATATTATAAAAACCCTGTCATTTTCTCGTCTGAAAGACGGTTGTAGTGTCTAACTACCTATCCTCTTTACTTGAAGACGTGTACAGAACAAATAGTTATTGTATTTAGCCTACTATTTTCATACGCACACACAGTTTTTCTTGTTTGTTTTTTTTTTCTTTTTTTTTCTTTTTTTGACGTTGTTATTCATGTGATTTCTTTTTAGATTCATACGTTAAATTTTTTAGTACATTAAGTATTTACTTTGACGTCCTTTGTAAATTCATATGATTCTTAAATAATGACTTCACATAGTCAATCGATAGTACATAACGTGTCGTTTTTTCAGTGGAATTGTAGATCTATAACTACAAACCAAGCATACTTACGACATCATCTTTCTTCAAACCCGTACGAAGTTTTGATATTACAATCGTTAAATGTTATCCCTTCCAAACTGCCGTGTTTGCCTAACTATTATTTCCCTCCAGTATACGACAAGGGAAGTGTCAACGGTCACGTAAATACTGCAATATATATACGTGAAGGGCTTCAGTATAACATAAGTGCATCACCAATCCCAAAATCTGGCAGTGATGTACATGCATGCGTAGCCAATATAAAACTTGGTAAATCTTTTACAATGAATGTTATGTCAGTATATTTTCCTAAAGGCCCGAATGATCAGAATTCTGACTGGCTACGCGCTATTCAAGATCAACAGTGTAATAAGTGGTTAATAGCGGGCGACTTTAATGCTCACTCGCCCTTCTGGGAAAATGATTGTAACACGGTTACCAGTAATCGTCTTGTTGAAAACATCGTAGATAGTTCATTCCACCTTTTAAACGATGGCAGTATCACCCGGATCCCAGATATATCCAAACATAGAGCTACAGCTATAGACCTTTCCTTTATCTCACCAGAACTTGCTCCATCTTGCACATGGGAAACATGTAAAGATACTTTAGGTAGCGATCATTTGCCTATAATTATAACCATTGTTAAAGAAAATACTCAGGGTAATAATGATGTACATGATACTCCAGTGAAATACAACTATAAGTGTGCAGACTGGGATAAATTTCAAACTATTCTAGCTTGTCAAAACTTCGATAAATGTATGCAAGAGCATACTGACATGCAATATTCAGAATTCAAGGATGCAGTTATTTTGGCAGCTAATTCATCAATCCCAAGACTACAAACCACAAAACAGTCTAAACATGTGGGGAATATCTGGTGGACTAATGAATGTGAACAAGCTGTTAATTTAAAAAAAGACAAATATAAGGTGTACATTAAGGCGAAAACAGAAAAAAATCTAGATGAAAATTTACGCAAACAGTTAATAGAAGAAAGTCATATGGAAATGAAGAAAGCAAAGACACACAGTAATAATGTAATAGCCAAAGCAAAACGGCTATATTGGAATTCTTTTTGCACAAATGAAGTTACAGAACAGATAATAAAGACTTAAATAAGGTTTGGAACAAAGTGAAATGCATGAAAAATGGAATTAGACTTCCAAGCTATCCAATAGAATCTAATGAGAATAAGTTTCCTTCTGATGGAGAAAAGGCGGAAACCTTCGTAGACATGTTTTCTATGAATAGTAAATCAGAAGGTCTGTCCTCACACTGTAAAATATATAGAGAAAAAGAACAGTTGCAGCCTGTCTATTCAGACCCTCTTCCTGATAATGATCTCTCTATTAATGCACCGATAACAATCAGAGAGTTGAAAAGTGCAATATATGGTATCAGCAACAAAAAATGCTCTGCTGGACTTGATATTGTGAGCAATGAAATGTTAAAACATCTCCCTGATAACTGCATTGTTTTCCTGCATCATATAGTTCAGAATTGCTGGGAAAATGGCGTTGTTCCTCAAATATGGAAAGATTCAATAGTCGTTCCGATATTAAAACCTGGAAAACCTATGAATGACAAAAACAGCTACCGCCCTATAGCTCTCACTTCCCATTGTGGTAAACTTGTAGAAAAAATTGTTTTAAATAGGCTCATGCACTTTTGTGAAAAGAACAATGTAATACCAATTAATCAAGCTGGATTTATGAAAGGAAGATCTACAGTTGAGCACTTGGTTAAATTATCTACCCAAATAAAGCGTCAGTTTGCTCGTAGGAAAAGTATACTCGCTACCTTCTTTGATGTTAAAAAAGCCTATGACCAAGTCTGGCACAGGCGCTTGTTATACAAACTGAAACTGATTGGAATATCTGGGAACATGTACAATTATATTAAATCATTTTTAAATAATAGAAGTATGTTAGCCAGAGTAGGAAGAAGACACTCAACACTCAGAAAACTAGACATGGGAATTCCGCAAGGTTCAGTATTAGCACCTATTCTTTTTAACATCCTTATTCACGATCTCCCAAAAGCAGTTTCCAAAAATGTTGTTCTAGTGCAATACGCAGATGATATCTGTATGTGGATGGAAGTAACTCTGAAAAAGTCAACCCCACAAAGAGCACAGAATTATGTTAGAAGACTATATCAAAGAGATTTAGATAGCATAGGGAACTATATGACAGAAAATGGTCTGTCTTTGTCCACTGAAAAAACAAATATGATGTTGTTTAATGCAGGAAGCAATCCAGAAAATTTACCAGTCTTCAAACTTCTAGGGGAACCTTTAGAATATAAACAAAGTATTACATTTTTAGGACTTTTCTTTACTCCAAAATTATCTTGGAATATTCATTTTGAATACATATTAACAAAGGCTAGGAAAAGTCTGAATTTACTAAAGATCATAAGCAGACTACCCTGGGGAATGGATTCAAAAACTCTACTTCATCTTTCTATTGCTCTTATTAGATCAAAACTTACATATGGTCAAGAAGTGTACTTTAGCGCTCCAAAATTTCTTCTAAAAAAGTTACAAAGTTTGGATTGCAAAGCCATTAAAATTGCTCTCGGTATCCCTATTCATGCCTCAAACGCAAAGACATATAGAGAAGCTGGAATTTTGCCCCTTGATGATTATCGTGAACTAGCTGCATCAAAATTTGTCATAAAATCGAGTGCTGGTGATAATTACATTCAAGAAGATTTAAAAATTAGATCGGACACTGACTTTCCCAAAAGGGCAATTACGATTAAATCGCAAGAAACAATAGCTACATATACTTCTGATTTGATTAAATGTTCAAAAATAGATATTAAAGAAGTGGCTAAAAAAACCATCTTCTTCATCTATTCCATCATGGGAGATACCAAAACCTATTCTTGATACTGGTTATTCTGATATCAAAAAAAGGGTAGATATTAATATCATCACAAATTTAGCAAAATCACATTATACGAACGATATCAAAATCATTTTCAGGTGTTTACTGATGGTTCCGTTTTAGATGATGGAAATGTTGGTGCAGCATTTGTTATACCTTCCCTTAAAACTCAAAGATCGTTCTTTCTGGGTAGCAATTTATCTATATTCACAGCCGAATTAGTAGCGATAATGATGGCAATGGAATTTCTAACAGATCTTCCCACTAACATCGCTCAGATAGTTTTCTTTGTAGATTCAAAATCAGTCCTACTTGCCCTTGACTCCTCTAATATATCGACACGACCCGACCTTGTGTTTGAAATTAAATATCTTTTATACTGTCTGGTGTCTAAAGGCATTATTATAGAATTTTGCTGGATTCCTTCGCATACTGGTATACTTGGAAATGATTTGGCTGATAGGGCTGCGAAAAAAGGTGCTAAAAAAGCAGGGTCATTTTCTGAGTTAAAATAAAACCGTCAGTAGTAGAATGTTATCATACTCTTGAATCGACTGCACGGAAGAGAGCTCAAACAAATGTTGATACGTCTACAGAGATTTCATCCAACCAATGGGAAGCTTTTCCAATAGACATTGTATTAAGAAAAATGCCTGATCTTCCAGTTTATTATTCCAGACAGATATCTTCCCTTATAATTCGATTAAAGCTAAATGCTTTGAAAACAAAGTTTAGTAAGAATACTAACTGTATTTGTGGTAAAGAGATAACACTGAACCACATTTTGTTCAATTGTCACAAGTTGACTACTTTCTTACCAACATCATTACGATCCAATACTTTTTCTGAAAAAAACTTGCAGGGTCTACTTTCGAATCATTCTCTGCTGATCGAAATTGCTGAATACTTAATTCATAGTCCGATTGGGGTTTTTATTTAGATAGTTTTGAGCTAACTCATTTTGTTTAAGATAGTGAAGGATTTTTGTCTTCTTGCTATATATTCTTTTTTTTCTCCACTAATTGTTGTATTTAAGATTATTGATATGTTTATTGTTCAGTTTAGACACATATACAGATACATACACGTACACACTCACATACAAAGGCCTACATTCATGCTTACACAACACACAGGCTTATTCATTTAATCATTCATTCAGTCAGTCACTCTCTTCTTTCATTCACGTCTAATATCACTCAAAGTGAACAGACGTTAAACAGAAGTACGAACGAACGAACGAACACACACACACACACACACACACACACAACACACACACACACACACACACACACACACACACACATACACACACACACACACACACACACGCACACACGCACGCACGCGCGCGCTCGCACGCACGCAGCACGCACGCACGCACGCACGCACGCATCACACACACACACACACACACACACACACACACACACACACACACACACACACACACACCTTTAAACACGTATTCGTCCGTTTACGTGCATGTTTTTTTTTATATGTCATTGCCTATACGTATTTATTTGTCTTTCATTTGATATCATCAATCCTGAAGACGGTCTATGACCGAAACGTGGAAGATGTGTGTGTGTGTGTGTGTGTGTGTGTGTGTGAGTGTGTGTGTGTGTGTGCGTGTGTGTGTGTGTGTGTGGTGTGAGGTGTGTGTGTGTTTAAGATGTCTTCGGAGGCAAAGATAGTTTGCACCGGAACTGAATGTTTTCATACGTTAAAGCTACTGTAATTTGGCAAGAATATGTACTGCTTTTGTGCAAACTTTTTTTTTTCATGAATGCTTTCGCGCGGAATGACAGTAGTATTGGCTACTATAGTAGGTCCGAGGTAATCGCGCTACTTGAAAAGTTGAATGGAAGTCTGATCAGACGATGTATCGCAATCTTCCAAAAATTCGCCGTTTTGTTTGTTTGTTTGTTTTCATTGTCGTTTTGTTGCTTTCCTTCCGTCATTTGAAGAAATCTGACGAATAATTCACCTTTCTCTGATGGAAGGGTGAGCAGGTTTGATTCCACAGGGGAAAAAGGTAAGCACATCAAGATAATTACAGAAAGGAAACAAACGAAGAAAGTATCAAAGTGAAGAATTAACGACCAGATTTTCATTATCTATGAGAGAAAGGGAATCGAAAGGAAGGGAGCAATACAAGAATGATTGAAAAAAAAAAATGATAAAGTAAGAAAAACAGCAGTAAGGAAGAAAAAAAAACTGAAGCAAAGAAATAAAGGCA
>CM065725.1:18913046-18930546 GCA_033310375.1 Conus canariensis | reverse complement strand
TAAATCTATGCACTTGTTTGGTACGGCCACATCTGGTATGGAAACATAATTTGGAGTCCTTTTCTTAAACGACAGTCTAGTGCAATCGAAAGAGTACAGAGGAGAGCAACTAAAATGTTAAAATCTATAAAAATTTAGATTATGAGGACAGGCTATGAAAATTAGACTTGCCATCCTTAAAATATAGAAGATTAAGGGGAGGAGATCTGATAAATGTTTACGAGATTTTTCAAAATGCTGACAATACTAACAAAGGTTTGTTTCACTTGTCTAACGAAATAAGAACTCGTAACAGTGATCTTAAAATTCTAACCATGTATAGCAGAAATAATATTAGGAAAAACTTTTTCTCTAACAGAGTCACCAAACATTGGAACAATCTTCCTGCACAAACTAAATTGGCTTCAGATACTCACAAATTCAAAAACCTCCTAGACAGTGATACTAAAATTGCTCAGTAAGTATCTTTATGATTAGTGCCTTAAAAGGATGATTATATCCTCACAGCAATTGTTAAATTAACCAAAAAGAAGGACGCGTTATGAGGCCGCGAGGCCTGGTCGTGCAACTGCCTGACCTGACCTGACCTGACCTGACCTGTTGGCACTGGGAGAAATCATTGCAGCGTGTCATTCCTTTGGATATACATGGCGAGATACAATGCAAGAAAGCTGCCGGAGTTGGGGGGAGAGACTGGACGTCCTTGGTGTGACTGTGTTTGTGTGTGTTAAGAGTCAGAGCCAACAGCATGGGAATAATGCCACGGAGAGGAGCCTGACGGATAAAACAAGAAAAAAAAAAAATAAATTAAATAAAAATAAATAGAAATATAAAGGGGACGGTGCAGAAACTAGTTTGTTGCCATTGCTATTGTTGCTATTGCGGTCGTCGCCGTTGTTGTTGCTGTTGTTGTTGTTGTTGTTGTTGCTGTTGTCCTCATCGAAGTTGTTGTTATTGTTCTTGTTGTTGATTTTCATACAAAGCAAAATAGAATTAATGACTGCATGTTCGTCTTTCGTGTTATTACTGTCTTGAATGTTAATTGTCTTGCCTGATAAAAGATTCCATCGGTAGAAACGCGTTGCGCGTTCTGTCATCTGTTCATCCCTATCTCTGGCGGCGCATGAATTCGTTCTTAGCTCTTGTTTGGTTTCTGCCTGCAGTCACTATGCGTTGAAATCAAATGGAAATTTAGTCCGCATGTCCTGTTCATCTTTCCCGAGTCTCATGAGTTCACTTTCTCTCATTGTTCCCCCCAGAGTTATGTAGTCACCCAAGTCTCTTTGTTTGTTTGTTTAGCTCTCTGTCAGCAAGATTGTTTGCTTGTTTATCTCTCTGTCAGCAAGACCATGCAAACACTTCTCTGCCGAGTTTGATGACAGTATTGTGGACAGATGTAATGGGGCATATGAACAAATCACTCAGGTTTTGGCGGGTACCGGGTTCAAGGGATGGTGATGATGTGGTTTGGAGTGAACTGGATCTTAGCATTGAACTGAAGTTGAGAGAACCATTCAACCTTACTTTGTGGAGGTCTTCGGCCTCCACGTGACCTCTACTTTGAAGAGAGATTGGGGATATGCTGTTCGTGGCCAATGGTATTCTTCTCTTATGATTCAGGAAACATCTACCCATATTGGGAGCATTCAAATGAATAAGGAACTGCACAAGAGGAGGAAATGAGTGCTACAGTTGCAATCCAGTTGAATCATTCTGTGTCTGTGCATACGTTGCTCAAAGGCCTTTAATGCAAGCTGTTCGCTAGAGGGAGTAAAGAAACATAGGTTCACGGCAAAGAGAACGAGATGCAAAGCATATAAACGCACTCCCAGTTTATCCTGAATACGCGTGAGATATTCCATAAAGAGGGAAAACCGTCTTGGGCTGGTGTAACCTTTAGTAATGGCTATTCTGGTAAACATCGGCCATCATCTGTGACCAATAATGAACACACTTACAAATTTTCAGAAAGATGGCCATGAATTTTCTGAGATTTTCCATAAAGAAGAAAACCATTCTGGGCCGTTAGTGACGGCTATAACGGTAAACTAAAACGTCGGGCATCATCCGTGACCCATAATGAACATACCTGCAAATTTTCAGAAATATCGGCCAAGTACTTTCTGAGATATTCTATAAAGAAGAAAAACCGTTACAGGCCGTTACAGCCGTTAGTAACGGTTATAACGGTAACCTAAAACATCGGGCATTATTCGTGACCCATAATGAACATACCTACAAATTTTCTGAAAGATCTGCAAATCACTTTCTGAGATATTCCATAAAGAAGAAAAACTGTTACAGGCCGTTAGAGCCGTTAGTAACGGCTATAACGGGGTAAACTAAAACATCGGGCATCATCCGTGACCCATAATGAACATACCTGCTAATTTTCACAAAGATCGGCCAATTAGCCTACTTTCTGAGATATTCCATAAAGAAGAAAAACCGTTACAGGCAGCTACAGCCTTTAGTAACGGCTATAACGGTAAACTAAGACATCGGGCATCATCCGTGACCATAACGTACATACCTACGAATTTTCAGAAAGATCGGCCAGTAGTTTTGTCTGGAGCGAGTGGAACACATTTTGACCACGGACGGACGGACGGATGGACGGACACACACACACACACACACACACACACACACACACACACACACACACACACACACACACACACAGAGAGCATTTTTTCGTTCCCATTCTAAAGTAGTACTCCCTGTTCTATAAGAACTGGGAGTACAAAAAGTGGGCAGACAACACGGAGATGAGAGGTTTACTGGAGGGAAGAACAGGCTATACAGCGGAAATTGGAGCTGGGGGGGGGGGGGGGGGGGGGGGGGTTAGGAAATGATGCTCTGAGAGGTGGAGAGAAGAAGAGGGGAGTCTGATGAGCATAGACTGATTGCGGACACTACTCAGAAAACACTGTCACGTTGGAGTTGCCGAAACAACAGCCCGTGCCGAATTCAGTGTGCAGCATTGCGTCTGCTGAGGTTTGCGTATAACGTACTGGTGTAAGATCGGAGCTGTCTTTGAAGGTAAACTCATTTCACGACGCGATGTAGCCCGGGAACCACCTTTCTTGTGTTCCATATTGCTGAGTCAGTGAATGGTACGACAAATGAAGAGGTGGATTTTGGCGTTAGGGTAAATGAAGAAAAAAGAAGAAGAAGAAGAAGAAGAAGAAGAAGAAAGAAGAAAGAAAATGACCGCCTTAGGTGCTCCATTGATCCGATAACTGATGCCACAAAATAAAAAACAAGATGCAAAGCATATAAACGTACTCCCAGTTTATCCTGAATACGCGTGAGATATTCCATAAAGAGGAAAAACCGTCTTGGGCTGGTGTAACGGCTAGTAATGGCTATTCTGGTAAACATCGGCTATTGTCTGTGACCTAAAATGAACATACTTACAAATTTTCAGAAAGATGGCCAAGAACTTTGAGATTTTCCATAAAGAAGAAGACCATTATGGGCCGTTAGTAACGGCTATAACGGTAAACTTAAACATCGGGCATCATCCGTGACCCGTAATGAACATATCTACAAATTTTCAGAAATATCGGCCACGTACTTTCTGAGATATTCCATAAAGAAGAAAAACCGTTACAGGCTGTTACAGCCGTTAGTAACGGCTATAACGGTAAACTAAAACATCGGGCATCACCCGTAACCCATAATGAAGATAACTGCAAATTTTCAGAAAGATCGGCAAATTACTTTCTGAGATATTCCATAAAGAAGAAAAGCGTTACGGGCCGTTACAGCCGTTAGTAACGACTATAACGGTAAACTAAAACATCGGGCATCATCCGTAACCCATAGTGAACATACCTGCTAATGTTCACAAAGATCGGCCAAGTACTTTCTGAGATATTCCATAAAAAAAAACGTTACAGGCCGTTACAGCCATCAGTTATATTATAACGGTAAACTAAAACATCAGGCATCATCCTTGATCCATAATGAACATACCTGCTAATTTTCACAAAGATCGTGCCAAGTACTTTCTGAGATATTCATGAAGAAGAAAAAGCGTTACAGGCTGTTACAGCCGTTACTAACAGTATAACGGTAAACTAAAACATTGGACATTATTTGTGACCCATAATGAACATACCTACAAATTTTCAGAAAGATCGGCCAAGTGCTTTCTGAGATATTCTATAAAGAAGAAAAACCGTTACAGGCCGTTACAGCCGTTAGTAACGGCTATAACGGGGTAAACTAAAACATCGGGCATCATTTCTGACCCATAATGAACATACCTGCTAATTTTCACACAGATCAGCCAAGTACTTTCTGAGATATTCCATAAAGAAAAAAAGCGTTACAGTCCGTTACAGCCGTTAGTAACGGCTGTAACGGTAAACTAAAACATCGGGCATCATCCGTGACCTATAATGAACATACCTACAAATTTTCAGAAAGATTGGCCAAGTGCTTTCTGAGATATTCTATAAAGAAGAAAAAGCGTCACAGGCCGTTACAGCCGTTAGTAACGGCTATAACTGTAAGCTAAAACATCAGGCATTATTCGTAACCCATAATGAACATACCTACAAATTTTCTGAAAGATCGGCCTAGTACTTTTTGAGATATTCTATAAAGAAGAAAAACCGTTACAGGCTGTTACAGCCGTTAGTAACGGCTATAACGGGGTAAACTAAAACATCGGGCATCATCCGAGACCTATAATGAACATACCTGCTAATTTTCAGAAAGATCGGCCAAGTACTTTCTGAGATATTCCATAAAGAAGAAAAAGCGTTACAGGCCGTTACAGCCGTTAGTAACGGCTGTGACGGTAAACTGAAACATCGGGCATCATCTGTGATCCATAATGAACATTTCTGCAAATTTTCAGGAAGATCGGCCAAGTACTTTTTAATACATTCTAAAAGAAGAAAAACCGTTACAGGCTGTTACAGCCGTTAGTAACGGCTATAACGAGGTAAACTAAAACGTCGGGCATCATCCATGACCCATAATGAACATACCTGCTAATTTTCACAAAGATCGGCCAAGTACTGTCAAAACTTTGCCGCACGTGCAAAACGGACAACAACGCCCACCTGTCGCCATACATGGTGACCCATTTCGCATATATAAAAGGGCCGAGATGTTATCAATGAACCCTGCACCCCTGACCCCTGACCTGACCTCCCGTTTGCGACAGGCAGGAATTGGATTTGCCTTGCCCCGAAGGAGACTCAAACGTGGAGGAAGACGGAAGCGGAGAACTATTTCAGTCATTGTTTCTCCTCATTCATCCACTGAGAAACAACACCACAGACCGACTGTCTTCCGTGAACACTGAATGCTGTGATGGGGAATTCCCGGTCCACGCCACTCCCCCCTCACACACCAGAGATGTCAGCCACCGTCATTGTGGTCGTCAGACGGCACCACGCGGACCTGCTGGCACCGCCCTACCACGGATCTCCTGCCCCACGCCACTGCTCTACTAAAAGACGTCTAGAGAATGGACATTTACAGAAAGGAAACGTAATCGAAATTCGACTGAACATTTCTTGCCATGTGTCTCAATGTATAAAACTCTGTTTGTTCAATGCCCAGTCTATCGGGAAAAAACTGAAAAGAGCAGCGATTTCTGACTTTATCATTGAAAATGATGTTGATTTCATGTTTCTTACGGAGTGTTGGTTAAAAACGCATGGTGACGAGTCCAAGTGTGCCGACATCACCCCCACAGGTTACGCGATGAAATCCTTTCCTCGTGTTTCACGTGGTGGTGGTCTGGCTATCATTTTAAGAGAGTCTTACAACACATGTGTTACTATTACACATTCTTTTCCATTTGCGCATGATAGTTTCGAACTTGTCATGTCACTGTCGCTGTCACAATTACACATTAACTTCTGTTTGTTGTACCGCCCCCCTCCAAGCAAAACCAATAGGATGACTGACGCCCTCTTTCACCAACAGTTTCCAGACTTTCTCGCCTATTGCAACGTGAGCAGGGAAAGTCTGTAATCCTAGGGGATTTTAATTTTCATTATGACGTAGAGCAACAGGTAGCCAGGTTGAAAGACATGTTCACACAGTTCGATCTGGTACAGCTTGTGACTGAACCCACACACAGGTCAGGTCATATCATTGACTGGGTTGTTGACAGTCAGTCTGACCCCCTTGTTCAGTCGACTAGTGTCTCCCACTACCTCACCTCTGATCACATGTCAGTTGTTTGTGAACTTAATATTAAAAAGCCTGTATTCCCCTCCACAGTAGTTCAGCGCAGGAATATTCGTGCCATTGACAGATCATCGTTTAGGTCTGATCTTGAGAATACTCTGTCCGACACCCGTGACATTACAGTCAGTGATTATAACACACGTCTCGGTGCATTGCTTGATAGACATGCCCCAGAGACCCCTAAACGTGTGCCCACCAACAAGAAAGCTAAACCGTGGTTCACTCCAGTGCTGCATGAAGCCAAGCGTGCTCGTCGATGTGCGGAGCGTGCCTGGCGGAAGACTGGTCTCACAGTACACAAGCAGATTTTCACACATAAGGATGAGGTAAACTGTTTACTTCTTGAAGCAAAATAAGATTTCTATTCTTCCAAAATCAATGAAAGTCGGACTTTTAAAGAACTGTTTGCGATAACTAACTCTCTGCTGGGAAAGATCAACACGTCCCCCCTCCCTAGCAACATTCCTCATACCGAACTTGCCCAATCGTTCAGCGACTTTTTCAACAGGAAAATCCAATTAATCAGACAGAGCATTGACAGCATGCAGACTTCTCATGTTCCCACAACCTGTCCTGATGTTGAAACACCCCTTGCTTTCTTTTCACCAGTGTCTGAAGACACAGTGAGTAAGATCCTGAAAGACATGCCCCACAAAACTTGTGAACTGGATCCGATACCCACATCACTTCTGTTTGAGAACTCGGATCTCTTCATTCCCGTTCTTACCCGCCTTGTCAATGAGTCTGTTCAGTCTGGTGAGTTTCCAAAGGAACACAAGCTCGCTCTTGTCAGGCCTCTACTGAAAAGGGCTGGTATGGACCCAAATCAGCTGAAAAACTACCGTCCAGTCTCAAATCTTCCCTTTGTTTCCAAACTCATAGAGAGAGTTGTTCTCTCACAGCTCCTATCCCATCTCGAGATTAACTGTCTTCAAAATCCCTTTCAGTCTGCCTATCGTGCTGGTCACAGTACCGAACTGCTCTTCTTCGCGTTGTAAATGATCTCCTTGTCGCTGCCGATGAACAAAAGGTCTCTATCCTTGCTCTACTCGATCTATCTGGTGCTTTCGACACAATTGATCACTCCATTCTTGTGCAACGTCTGCAGCACTATTTCGGCGTTACAGGAACAGCCCTTCAATGGTTCAAGTCATACCTGTCAGATAGACACCAGTCAGTCGTTGTCAACAACGTCAGATCTCGTTTGGCCAAGCTGGAATCTGGGGTTCCACAGTGCTCCGTCCTTGGACCTGTACTCTTTGTAATGTACACGCATCCTCTCTCTCAGATCCTTGAAACTCACTCCTGTCCTCACCAGATGTTTGCCGACGACACCCACCTAAGACGCTCGGGGAATGCCTCTGATCTCGACCAAATGAAGGGGAATTGTCTGAATGTGTGTCCGTCGTTCGGGACTGGATGGCTGAAAACAAACTTCAGCTAAACCATGACAAAACCGAAGCCTTACTGTTCAGCTTACCAGGAGCAAAAACACCCGCTCTTTCTGTAAATTCTTTACTTCTGATCTGCAGTACTGTTATTCCCTTCTCAGAAAAGGTTAAAAACCTTGGTGTCTTTATCGATAGCGATCTTGATATGAAGGCACAGGTGAACCATGTCTGTAAAATATGCTTTCTGGAAATTAGACGTATAGGTGCTATCCGACATCTCCTTACCACTGAAGCAACCAAAACTCTCACCACTTCTCTCGTGCTTTCGCGTCTCGATTACTGTAATTCTCTACTAGCAGGCCTTCCCGACTATCTCACCAAAAAACTTCAGCACGTTCAAAACTGTGCAGCTAGACTAATCCTCAAAGCTCCCTTCAAAGAACACCCTCAACTATTATTACGCAGACTTCACTGGTTGCCGGTCAAAGCCAGGGTGACATATAAAATCGCATGCCTCTGTTTCAATGCTGTTAAATCTGGAACTCCAGCCTATCTGTCTGAACTTCTAAACTCATACTGCCCAGCTAGAACCCTTCGCTCGTCTTCTGACTCGTTGCTCCTGGTTCCTCCCAGGTTCAAATGCAAAAGAAGGGGGGATCGTTCCTTCTCCTTCCTGGCTCCTAAAACTTGGAATTCTCTTCCACACGACATAAGGCACTGTGACTCTTTTCCAGTTTTTAAAACGAAACTAAAAACTCATCTTTTTACCGTCTATTTCGGCTGATAATTCAAAAGTCCCGGTCATACACAGATGTCAGTTTGTGTGAGTGCGTGTGTGCGGGGTTGCGCGTGAGTGGTTGTGCGTGTGTGCTTTCCCGTGTGTGCTGTGCGTGCCTGCTTCCCCGTGCCTGAGTATGCGGTTTGTGTGCGTGTGGTGTGTGTGCGTGCGTGTGCGTGTGTGTGTGTGTGTGTGTGTGTGTGTGTGTGTGTGTGTGTGTGTGTGTGTGTGTGTGGTGTGTATGGTGTGCGTGTGTGTGTGTGTGTGTGTGTGTGTGTGTGTGTGTGTGTGTGTGTGTGTGTGTGTGTGTGGCGTGCGCGCGTGTGCGTGTGTGCGTGCGTGTTTTCGTTAGTCTTTGTATTGTAAAGCGCTTAGAGCTAATCTAGGATTTTCGCTATAGAAATATTCATTATTATTATTATTATTAAGTACTTTCGGAGATATTCCATAAAGAAGAAAAAGCGTTACAGGCCGTTACAGCCGTTAGTAACGGCTGTAACGGTAAACTAAAACGTCGGGCATCATCCTTGACCCATAATGAACATACCTACAAATTTTCAGAAAGATCGACCCAGTAGTTTTGTCTGGAGTGAGTGGAACACATTTTGACCACGGACAGACAGACAGACAGACACACAGACAGACACACACACACACACAGACACACACACAGACAGCATTTTTTCGTTCCCATTCTAAAGTACTCCCTGTTCTTTAAGAACTGG
Source organism: Conus canariensis (assembly GCA_033310375.1). Lineage (NCBI taxonomy): Eukaryota > Metazoa > Mollusca > Gastropoda > Neogastropoda > Conidae > Conus > Conus canariensis. Next base: position 18,921,427 of record CM065725.1, on the reverse strand, counting down.
GAGTACAAAAATGGTGCGACAGGCAGACATGTGACCATACCTTCGTGTAAAATCAAATTGCTGACGAGAACTGGACAGATCAGCATCAAATTCACAACATGGCAGAAACTTTAGTCTTGGATTTGTTATTTTTTTACGGTTACCTTTTGGTCTGAGTGTAATATAGGGGCTGAAAAGTCTGTTGTGCTTGGACTTACAAGGAAAGAACGAAGCGAGAGGAAGAGAAAGGCGCGTCAGCATTTAAAGACAATAACAAAACAAAACAGAAAACGAACAAACAAACAAACGAAAAAAGCCTTGCGAAGATTTTCACACACACACACACACACACACACACACACACACACACACACACACACACACACACACACACATATATATATATATATATATATATATATAATTTATCACTGGAATGCAGGAAAGGGGAGTTCAGACAGGGGTGGGAAACAGGATGAGAGCTACAGGTGGAGATAGGGAGAGTGACGCAAGGATGCTGCTGGGCTAGACAGAGAGACCGATATGGAGGGAGAAAGATGGGGAGGGTGTGGCAGAGGGTGTGAGCATGGAGGGAGAAAGATGGGGAGAGTGTGGCAGAGGGTGTGAGCATGGAGGGAGAAAGATGGGGAAGGTGTGGCAGAGGGTGTGAGCATGGAGGTAGAAAGACGGGGAAGGTGTGGCAGAGGGTTGTGAGCATGGAGGGAGAAAGATGGGGAAGGTGTGGCAGAGGGTGTGAGCATGGAGGGAGAAAGATGGGGAAGGTGTGGCAGAGGGTGTGAGCATGGAGGGAGAAAGATAGGGAGAGTGTGGCAGAGGGTGTGAGCATGGAGGGAGAAAGATAGGGAGAGTGTGGAGAGGGTTGAGCATGAGGGAAAGATAGGAGTAGGGAGAAGGTGTGGAAGGGTAGCATCGGGAAAGGATCTCACTGGAGAAGTGACCTGGAAAGGAGTAGACAACGAATGCAACACTCTCACACAGTAGACAGGACAGGCACACAGACTCAGCCTAATGCTGATGCAGTCTCAATCACAAAATTTACTGACGAATGAAACTCCATACAAAATCCCCCCCCCCCCCCCCCCCCCCCCCCCGAGAAAACCAGTTATCGCAAAACTTTGTGTGTGTGTGTATGTGTGTGTGTGTGTGTGTGTGTGTGTGTGTGTGTGTGTGTGTGTGTGTGTGTGTGTGTGTGTGTGTGTGTTGCTGTCCCAACCTCTGCGCCACCTCAGAGGCAGTGCACCCACGCCGCTCATTCCGACACCCCGTCCACAGCCACCGCCCGGTCGGCCCCGCCGCAGCCCCGGCACGCGCAATCCACAGGGAGCAGTCAATGTCAAGTCGTCAAGAGGCAACCCACCGGAGGAGACACTGCACTGCTGCTGAGTCACTTCGGTGGTGTTCAGTGGCACCTGTTCTGATCTAACATACGCAGGACACCACCTACTAAGCCCCCTACTGACGACAATAATTGCTTAGTCGCGGAGCCGGCGTGAGCTCTCCCTCCGGAGGGCGCCACCACGTCCGTCCAACGACAGCCTCCATGGACTCGCCGATACCGGTGACCCCGACGGAACCAAACCAAGACCACAGACGTGGAGAGGACATCGAAATTGAGGTCACCATGAGAGCAGGGCATGAAGGGCTACAGAATTTGAGACATTTCTTTTTATGCTGATCGATGAGAATGAGGATGATGAAGATGATGCTACGGATTTCCATTCGGTCTGAGACTACATGACAGGGCTGTACTCTACGCTTCCTTTCATAATATATCCCGGCGTCAGCCAGGCCTGAGAGATACAGGCACCTGCAGTGTTGGTCAGGAAATTTGAGCAACACTCTCAGAAACGCATCCATTAAGTGGATGAAACTCGACCGTGTGGTCCCAGTCTTCCCAGCTGAGTCCGCAGCAAACTCAACTCTAGGTAGGAGCCGGTCGGGGCAGAAAAACCCACATGACTCTGATGGGATTCGAACCCACGACCTCCCAGCCGGGAGTCCGCGACGCTAACCACTTCGCCACGACGGCTGGTGTTATCGCAAAACTTGCTGCAAACTTAAGCAGACCACACACAGATGACTTCAACTGAGACAAGAACATTTAGCGTGGAGCAGGAGCTCTTCATAAGTTCTGGGCAAACATTCATGTTCTAGTTCCAGCTGCTTGCCTGGATAGTTGACTTGATCGTGAAGCCAGTAAAAAACTCACGTTCCAGATTAATGCTCTGTAGCCTGGTGGGGACGAATATAGATAATACATCTGTACTGCGAAGCAAACTTAACAATAGCAAAGGCGTTTCAGAAAAGAAAAGAAACAGGACTATTTGACGCGTGACACACACACACACACACACACACACACACACACACACACACACACACACACACACACACACACACACACACACACAGAGAGAGAGAGAGAGAGAGAGAGAGGAGAATGTGTTTGTGTGTGTGTGTGTGTGTGTATGTGTGTGTGTGTGTGTGTGTGTGTGAGAGAGAGAGAGAGATGAGAGAGAGAGGAGAGAGAGAGAGAGGAGAGAGAGAGAGAGAGAGAGAGAGAGAGAGAGAGCGCTAAAAATAAACGCTAGGTGCATTACGTCCTCCGTTGTAAACAAAACCATTTGTTTTATCAGACAAGACTGACATTTCCATTTGGGCTGTTTTCACCAAGGAAAGGAAACACCTCTTCAGCGAGGAGTCGGAGGAAGCTGAGTGATGGAGACTAGGAAAAAGGAGGATGAATGGGGTAGGGGTGGGAGGTTTTGTTGCTGCAAACGTGTCTTCCATAATCGAAACGTACAATCGAAAGTCAGTTTTTTTTTTCCTGATTATAATGTCTTGCAGAAACTTTGTCCTTCCACTTATTTGTCTTGAAGACGCATAGGTCTGTGATGGAGAGATGGTCAGTCTAGTAAGCTATAACCACTGAATGAGCATGCATAAATGAATATTTACAAATAGGTCCGAAAAGATTCACACACACACACACACACACACCACACACACACACACACACACACACACACACACACACACACACACACACACGCACGCACGCCGCGCACCAGCACACATACAAATACACACACTCACACACTCACAGACAGACAGACAGACACACACACACACACACACACACACACACACACACACACACACACACACACACACACACACCGTGCAGTATCATAACATTCGGCGAAAATACACACAATCAAAGTAAAGTTACTACTACAGCTATTACTACTTCTACTACGACGGTCACCACACAAAGAATGCAATTAAAGCCCTCATGTTCCTTTTTTCCCAAGAAAATACCATCACAATTATTTCTGTTACAAAAAAAAAAGTTCAAAGAATTTGCAAATCAATCTGAATCGTTTAATATATATGGACCCCCCCCCCCCCCCCCCTCTCCATTTACGATTACGCAGTATGAGAAACGCATTGGTGCCCACTGTAGGGATGTAAATTAAGCCCCATTATCACTGTGGTCTGCCTGGCTCCAGCCTTAGAGTGTTCAGCGTGCTTTGGAATCCATTGGTGCCCACTGCAGGGATGTAAATTAAGCCCCATTGTTACTGTGGTCTGCCTGGCTCCAGCCTTAGAGTGTTCAGCGTGCTTTGGAATCCATTGGTGCCCACTGCAGGGATGTAAATTAAGCCCCATTGTTACTGTGGTCTGCCCGGCTCCAGCCTTAAAGTGTTCAGCGTGCTTTGGAATCCAGTGGAAAGAGTGGAACAGCACAGCTGATGTTTATCCATCTGGCATGGGAGCACCTGTCTTCATCGCTCATAACATCCTGGCTAGTACTACTGATGCTTGTATTGCTCTGACTTCATCAAAGGTGGGGTAGTCCATGCAAGGAATCGGAGAGTCGCGCGTGTTGTGTAGATCCAGGGCTTAAATGTGCTCTATAACATTACGGTTATCACCATTATCGTTATCAGTTTAGTGTAACACGCACACGCACACACACACGCACACACACACACGCACGCACCACACACACACACACACACACATTAAAACGAAGGCGAAAATGTGATTCTAAGACCGTTTGTGACGTATCATTAATGGCAAAGTCAGTTTCGATCTTTCCTCCAGATCAGTGTGTTTAAACAGTCTGCATCAAAGACCTCCATGCGAGTAGATTCAGAGGTCGAATCGCGTTGCTCGCCGGAAAATGTGACTAAAAAAAACCCCTTCTTTTCGCCACATAGATGAACTCTCCGTCACTCACTGTTTGCCACGCACACGCCTTCCAGACTATATACCTTATTCGCTTGTCTGTAGGGGTGGGGGTGGCGTAGGCTTCCAGTTCTCTTGGTTCCCATGCTTCAAGAGGCACTAAACTCTAAGACAAAGGCGATTGTTATGCATTGTACTAGTGGTGGTGGCAGCTACTGCCGAAGAGCAGGGCTGTGTCTAATTTCTTTATTTTATTTGCTTTTATTGTTGTTCAACATAAATACAAGAAAAAAAAGAAATCAGGAACGACAACAATCAGAAGTTATCCATAAAGCAAGCAAAAGAAAAAAAAGAAAGGTAAACACATAGGAGAAAAAAAAAGGAAAGAGCTTCAGTGTAGCATCATTGGGCTGTGTCTAATCTTAGCCTGTTCGACTTACAGCCATACACTATTGTCAAGTCAGTCTCTGCCACGTTCTTCACGTATCTGAACACAATTATCCTTGCCTGCTATTACAAAACATAGCTGCCAACTCTCCTGCGTTTTTCTGGAATTTCCATAATCTAGAAATTTTATTCCCGAAACCGTGAATTTAGTGATTAAGTAAAAAAAAAATTTATTTAAAATTATGGAGGTTAGGGGTAATCTTTGAATAGGGATGATGAAACATTGCTGAATAAAGCCTAATTTATATCGCATGTATGTAAAGTGATTAAAAAAAAAAAAATTGAAACTCACGTTTGTCAGCTGAAAACAAGGGAGTTAACTATGCTTTCAGTTAAAAGCCAAAATCCTTCTTCATCCCCTTCGCTTCCTCGTTCCCGGGAGGGGGGGGGGGGGGGGGGGGGGGGGAGGGGGGTGCTGGTTGAAAAGGTAGGGGGTGAACGAGGTGAAGTAAGGAAGATGGCTTGACGGGATATAGAGGGATGGGAACGTTGTTTTCTGTTTTGTTTCTCACATTCCTATTCATGGCTGGCATCTGCGAATTGTCAGGCGGGCAAAATGTTGCAGGTTTTGGGGGTCTTTTCTGTTTCGCCAGAATTGACGAGATGGGAACTACTCAGTGTGTGGAGAAACAGGATGTGTTCCTGACTGAGTGTGGTGGTGGAGATGAAGAATATGTCTGGAGAAGTCGAGAGAGAGAGAGAGAGAGAGAGAGAGAGAGAGAGAGAGAGGAGAGAGAGAGAGAGAGAGAGTGGGAAGGGGGGGGGGGGGGGCGAAGTCTGTCCATCAGAAGAGTAATATAGTTTCGCAACCACTCCACAACACTGACAACGTTCTCTCCATCAGAGTCCAGTTGGTAAATCAACCACTACAGCATACATGGCACGCCCCGAAGGCACTCAACTGGACGCGATACCGCTTGCATGAGAAGTGCCCACGACGGCTTCAACAAGAACGGAATCTGTCGGAAACTTCTATACTAATCCATTTGTCAAACTTTTGGTGCAGACTGTGTTTTCGTTTACTGACACGAATACAATGCCATAGTGATTTGGTTTCGCTCTCCTTAAATTTTTTTTTTTTTAACTTCACAGCACGTGTTTCTCTGAGTGACACATTATACCCAGCTACCTGGTGAATGTTATCTTGCGTGATTTTAAAACAGGTACCTAAGCTCTCTCTCTCGGTCTCGGTCTCTGTCTCTGTCTCTGTCTGTCTGTCTGTCTGTCTGTCTGTCTCTCTCTGAGCACACATAGTTGTGTGTGTGTGTGTGTGTGTGTGTGTGTGTGTGTGTGTGTGTGTGTGTGTGTGTGTGGGAAGCGCGCGCGCGCGCGTGTGTGTGTGTGTGTGCGCGCGCGTATGTGTGTGCATGCGTTTATGCATGCATGCGTGTGGTGTGTGTGTGTGTGTGTGTGTGTGTGTGTGTGTGTGTGTGTGAGAGAGAGAGAGAGAGAGAGAGAGAGAGAGAGAGAGAGAGAGAGAGAGAGAGAGAGAAGGCATGTGTAAAAGAACCCACTGCTATTTAAAACCCTTCCGGGCAAAGTTCTGCAAAACTCTTCGATGCTATAAAGCTGCAGGTTAAAGTTCCCATAGCCTATGAGAAGTTCCTCACGCCTATACCCTGGCCTGATTGAAGGCGTAGGTCATCCATTTCTTTTGCTTCTCAAAACTGAATCAACTACCCACCAATTTACTGCTGAGTGAAAAGAAAGGGTTTTTAAGCCAAGAAACTGTGACCCTAAGTTTGGTTCGAACTAACAACCGTTAGCTCCTGAGGCCAATGCTCTAAACATTTGAGTACAGGCCTCTCTGATGCACGATTAAAGATTAATACATAAGCAGGAAAAGCAAGCGACACTGTACTCTGGTTACCTGTTTTCCACAGCGTTATCGTTATCGTTAAGGGTGAGATTAACGTCCTATCGGCCTGAGGCCCTTAAGGACAAGGTTACTGCAGACATAGGTCTGCGTCATTGTGGCAACTGCTGTCGTCGGCAGTAGTGGGTGGGTTTCAGTGGGGGGTCGTCGCATTCCTCTCTCTGAGCTCGTGTTCCTCTTGAACGTTGGTTCAATTTTGTTCTGTTCTTCTTGAACGTTGGTTCAATTCTGTTCTGTTCTTCTTGAACGTTGGTTCAATTCTGTTCTGTTCTTCTTGAACGTTGGTTCAATTCTGTTCTGTTCTTCTTGAATGTTGGTTTGGTCGTGTTGCTCTTGAACCTTGGTTCAATTCAGGTTGTTGGTCGACCGACGATGGGCGTCGGTGTGTGTTGCCTGCTGTCCCCAAAACATCAGGCTGTCTTCAGGACCACTGGGCGGCCTTCTTCATGCTCGGGTGGCAGTGGTCCTGTGCCGCGTGAGGCCGCCTCAAGGAGGAGCAGGACAAAAGTCGCTGGAGCGCTGCGCGAGTCCCTAATATTCGGCGGGTACTCGCTGACTGCGGCCGTGAGGACATTTTTCAGTCCATCCCCATAAGGAGTGCCCACCATGTCTGCCTCCCCACAAAACAGAGCGTGGCTGTCAGGGCCACGGTAGTCACAGTCAGGCAGCGCTCTTTCGCCGATCGCCCCACATCACCAGGAGCCGTCCCCCGGCGACACAGGCTAGACCCGCCGTCATCCACATGGCTGGAAGGTTGTCTGCGCCACCCGACACTGATCTGTCACATCAGTCTCCCTCAAAGGAGAGCTGCCACCTCTCCCCTGGCGTCCACTGCTATTCTACACTCGCAGCAAGGCCAACTGGAATTTCACCAAAAGAAATGTGTTGTGGTCATAAAGTTATACACTAAACAATAAAGCTACACACTACCTGATACACGACGAAATTATACAATTTGCGAGAAAAAAAAATCTTATATAGGTTTTAAGAAAGTTGTCCGGTTAGTGGTGGACATGCCTTTCGCGGCCAAACGCATCCAAGGAAAGTGCGAACATGAAAATAAGGAATATCTGCCTGTTTTTCTTGTTTTTTTCAACAAAACCGATGGCAATGTTAACCACTGTTCTCTCCATAGTAGACTGTCCACCAAGGTTTGTCAGCATTATGCACCACTGTCTTAATTACCGCAACAGACTAAAACGGTCCTTTTCTGAGCGAACAAAATAGGTGTACATACAGTGTTGGATCTGACTAGTCAAAGCGAAAAAATGGCTGCTGTTAACCCCCCCCCCCCCCCCCCCCCCCCCCCCCCTTTTTTTTTTTTTACATCATTTTTTCTCAAAACTACCAAAAATAAACAAAAACTGTTAACTGTATGTTAAATTTCAGACATTTTTTCTACGAAAACACGTCCATTATAATTCAGAAAGAAAAAAAAAGTGATTTTTGACTAAAATCTAGATGATACTGGCCCCTTAATGGCAGGGTGGCCAGATAGTGATATGCCAGACATATTCCCTGTTTTAACGGTGTTATGCAGGGGTGTGTCGTGGCAACCAGTCTCTCCAGTCTCCTGTTTGCAGAGATGCTGAGTGATGACCTCTGGTGCGGATGGAAAGGTTAATACACAGTTTGATTATCTCTCTTGTCTGTCTCTCTGTCTCCTTTCCCCTCCTCTTCCCTCCTCAACCCTCACCCACCCCCACCCTCTCTCTCTCTCTCTGAATGGGATTTTTTTCATAAGATCAATGCCTCATGACAAAATCAGGCATTCACGATGACGAAAGAAACCGATGTATTCTTTGGGACATGTGCACCGTCATAGAATGACTCAGTATACTGGAAGATCGGCTGGCCGTGCGTC
>CM065725.1:18890546-18903046 GCA_033310375.1 Conus canariensis | reverse complement strand
AGAAAAACAAAACAAAACCCGTTAAAGAAATATCACTGAGAGAGAGAGAGAGAGAGAGAGAGAGAGAGAGAGGAGAGAGAGAGAGAGAGAGAGAGAGAGAGAGTTTCATATACCCGAGCACACACACACACACGCGCGCGCGCGCGCGCGCACGCACGCACGCACGCACGCACGCACGCACGCACGCACGTACACACACACACACACACACACTTGGATCATCAATGATTCGATTTCGCTTTGACATCTTATAAACAGCAGCAGCAGCAGCAGCAGCAGCAGCAAGAGAGAGAGAGAGAGAGAGAGGAGAGAGAGAGAGAGAGAGAGAGAGGGGGGGGTTGAAAGTTAGCATTTTGCATTTTATATGGAAGACGCTGCTTAAAAAAAAACACAAACAAACAAACAAAAAACCAAACAAAAAAACCATGAAAAATGACGTCACCAGTGACATCATTCAGCAGTTACTAGTCAATATTATATGGTGGGGGAGAGGGAGGTTACAGAGTAGGGGGGGGGGGGGGGGGCGGTAAGAAGGATGGCAAGAGGCGCGCGGTCCTGGTTTGATTAATTAAAGGTGTCGCAACAGAAAACACACTAACTGCCCTCCTGTCTTTACGTTTGCTGGCGATTCCTGAAGGGAAAAGAGGGTTGTTACAGCAGTTTTTTTGTTCCATTAGTAACGCCTCGTGTGATATTGCTTTTAACGTTCGGGATCAGAGCTGAACCGTTTGATCCTGATTTGATTCAGACGTAACCCCCCCACCCGGGGCATTGTTTGGTGTTGGTTTTCTGTAATCGAATGACGGTGGTCAGAAAGAGGCAAATTATTACAGCGTTTCATTCCATTAGTTACACATCGCGCGATACGTTGCGAGAAAACTGCTGAGACAGAGACTGGGACAAGAACAGTTTGGGTGTGGCTGTGTGAGTCAGAATGGGTAATGTCACAGTGACTAGTGCATACAATGAGACAGCCAAAATGAGGGGGGAATGTAAGAACGCAGTTTATGGTTGTTCTTCTTGCTGTTCTTCATAGCAAAAGTAAACTGGAAGCTTGCCTACATTTTCTTGCCATCTTCCCCCGTGTATGGCTGGATTATGGTTTCATCACGATGTTCACCACGGTTATGTTTTTACTCTCCACGTTTGGTTGGTTTGTGTGGTACGTAGACAGCAAGGAGAAGAAAAAAAAAAAAGCAGAATGACTACTGGAAGGAGACAAGAATATTTACAGCTAGGATAAAAGCAGTTGACAGCAAGTTACTGCTAGGAGGGGAAAAAAAAGTAGGTTGAAAAAAGGGGGAGCTAAAATGCGAAAAAAACAGCTAGGAGAAGAAAAGTAGCTTGAGACAGCAAGAAGAAGGGTAGGCTGCCAGTATGCAAAAGAATAGTACACTGACGACAAAAAGGGAAAAAGTAGGCTCACACATTCCTCATTCGTCTGTCTGTCTGTCTGTCTGTCTGTCGGTCGGTCGGTCGGTCAGTCGGTCGGTTCTCTCTCTCTCTCTCTCTCTCTCTCTCTCTCTCTCTCTGTAAAAACTGAAAGAAAAGAAAATGATTTAGTCTTTTGTTTCATTTATATTGTTCTCTTTGTATAAGCAGCACATTATCAGCGTGAGAGTGCCAGTACACCACACATCAGAACATGAACAAACATAGACACTTTGTATCAAACGTCAAAAAAAACTAAAATCATCAAGAAATGTATCCATTTGTAACAGAACATACAGAGTATGCATGGTATGTCAGAGGAGAGAAAAGTACACTGACGAGGAAGAGGAACATAGGCTGACAAGAAAAAAGGAAGATAGAGTGACAAGAAAGAGAAATGTAGACTGAAAAGAAAGAGAAAAGTATACTGGAAAAAAAAGAGAGAAATGTACACTGACAAGAAAGAGAAATGTACACTGACAAGGAAGAGAAATGTACACTGACAAGAAAGAGAAAAGTACACTGACAAGGAAGAGAAAAGTACACTGACAAGAAAGAGAAAAGTACACTGACAAGGAAGAGAAAAGTACACTGACAAGAAAGAGAAAGTAGACTGACAAGAAAGAGAAATGTACACTGACAAGAAAGAGAAAGTAGACTGACAAGAAAGAGAAAGTAGACTGACAAGAAAGAGAAAGTAGACTGACAAGAAAGAGAAATGTACACTGACAAGAAAGAGAAAGTAGACTGACAAGAAAGAGAAAGTAGACTGACAAGAAAGAGAAAGTAGACTGACAAGAAAGAGAAATGTACACTGACAAGAAAGAGAAAGTAGACTGACAAGAAAGAGAAAGTAGACTGACAAGAAAGAGGAAAGTAGACTGACAAGAAAGAGAGAAATGTACACTGACAAGAAAGAGAAAGTAGATTGACAAGAAAGAGAAAGTAGACTAACAAGGACGAGGAAGATAGGCTGACAAGGACGAGGAAGATAGGCTGACAAGGACGAAGAAGATAGGCTGACAAGGACGAGGAAGATAGGCTGACAAGGACGAAGAAGATAGGCTGACAAGGACGAGGAAGATAGGCTGACAAGGACGAGAGAAGATAGGCTGACAAGGACGAGGGAGATAGGCTGACAAGGACGAGGAAGATAGGCTGACAAGGACGAGGAAGATAGGCTGGCGAGGACGAGGAAGATAGGCTGACAAGGACGAGGAAGATAGGCTGGCGAGGACGAGGAAGATAGGCTGACAAGGACGAAGAAAATAGGCTGACAAGGACGAAGAAGATAGGCTGACAAGGACGAGGAAGATAGGCTGACAAGGACGAAGAAGATAGGCTGACAAGGACGAGGAAGATAGGCTGACAAGGACGAGGAAGATAGGCTGACAAGGACGAGGGAGATAGGCTGACAAGGACGAGGAAGATAGGCTGACAAGGACGAGGAAGATAGGCTGGCGAGGACGAGGAAGATAGGCTGGCGAGGACGAGGAAGATAGGCTGACAAGGACGAGGAAGATAGGCTGGCGAGGACGAGGAAGATAGGCTGGCGAGGACGAGGAAGATAGGCTGGCGAGGACGAGGAAGATAGGCTGACAAGGACGAGGAAGATAGGCTGACAAGGACGAGGAAGATAGGCTGACAAGGACGAGGGAGATAGGCTGACAAGGACGAGGAAGATAGGCTGACAAGGACGAGGAAGATAGGCTGGCGAGGACGAGGAAGATAGGCTGGCGAGGACGAGGAAGATAGGCTGACAAGGACGAGGAAGATAGGCTGGCGAGGACGAGGAAGATAGGCTGGCGAGGACGAGGAAGATAGGCTGGCGAGGACGAGGAAGATAGGCTGACAAGGACGAGGAAGATAGGCTGACAAGGACGAGGAAGATAGGCTGACAAGGACGAGGAAGATAGGCTGACAAGGACATAGGATGACGGCAAGGAGAAATCTACACTGATGAGATAAAGAAAAGTAGGCTGACCGCAAGGGGCAGAAAGGGAGATAAACAGTCAAAAGAGAACAAAAATGGGTTGAAAGCAAGGAGGAGAAAAGAACGTTGGTAGCAGGGAGGAGAAAAATGAGCTGACAGGCAGAAGGAGAAATGTGGGACAAAAATAAGAAAACAAATGAAAACTGACAGCAAGAAGGAACAGTCAAGCAACACCATGAAGAAAAACACAAACACAGAAGGTTGACGGCGACCAACAAAGTGAAAAGTAGTTGGAACCCAAAGAAGAGAAACTTAGGCTGGCTTCAAAGAGTAAAGTGGGTTGAAAATAAGGGAGAATGTAGGTTGACAATGACAAGGAGACAAAATGTAGGTTGACAATGACAAGGAGAACAAAACATGTTGACAATAAGAAGGCAGGAATCAGATTGATGCTAACAAGGAGAATTATATATTGGCAGCAGGAAGAAGAAAACTAGGCTGAGAAATAATGAAAAAAGTAGGCTGACAGCGAAGAAAAGAAAAGTAATTCATCAAATGGACAGTTGGGGGGTTGACCTTTATTACCGTCCTTTATTTCCCTTACGTTTGAAAAAAAAAAAATCAGTGAATAACTTTTACTACACTGCGCCAGAGCCACAGTGATTCTTGAAGCAGGAAGGAGCAGTATGTTAGCCACGTTCCAGCCGAAAGACGTAATGGCAGTTTGTCATATTAACGTTCCTTGTCGCCTGTTCCATTCGACCAAACAGCCTGTTGCACTTACCCTGCTCGCCAGCCTCTGTTTGGAGCTAAATGCACACTTCACGCACTGAAACTTCCATCCATAGAGAGCCATGAAACCCCACAGGACTATGGAGTCGATGGAATCATCTCTTTCATTATTCATAAAAAGACAACCAATGTTACGTAGGCACTCAAGGTCTGACCAGCGCATTGGGCTAATGTGTAGGTCAGACATCTGCTAAGTCGTAGCCACGAGACCCTCTTCTTCAATTTTCTCATCTTAGTTGTTCACTCATTTATCTATCAGCTTAAAATCATGCGTAGTGTGGTCTCAAAACTTAGCGGATGTGGTGTAGCGTATATGGACTAGTCCGCACACACAGTGGCGCCTCCTTGATGAAACTGAAACTGAAACTGAAATCATCATGGTTCTGTCCTGCAGATCACAGGTCCAGGGCTGAGTGACATATGTATATCCGAAATTGGCTGTTCTGAGTTCCGTAAATCTACACTGAATTTATACACATTCTATTTCTCCTGTATTTCACTTTTTCTCATGTGAGTTAGTTAAGCTCTTCTCTGTTCCGGATTTTCATATTTTTTTCTGTACAAAACGAGCAGCTTTGAATTTCCTGAAATTACGTTATCGTTGACATTTTTTTTTCTTTTATCATCGTGTCAATGCAATCAAATAACATTTCGGATTTATTTGTTGTTGTTGTTGCAAGAACTCGACTGTGATATGCTTGTCTTCATCCTCAGTGGCATGCTATGAGAATGATAAAACCTATACCTTTGGCATTCTTCAATTTTCGACTCAATCTTTATGTTCAGTGACATCGTATATGAATAACATCCTGTAAGCTGATGTGACTCTCTTCATTAATTTGTTTAAGCATCAGTGTCATTTTGACCCTGAAATCTGATTCGTTGACTCCTCTATGACTTTTCCCTGGATTTCTGTATAAGAAAGGAAAGGTTGCCATAAGATATATTGAAGTAGAGATGTTCGTATAGAAAGATAAATTTATCTTTGTGTGGTAATGAATTATGTTTAACAAGATATATTAACGAATGGAACCAACAATAGTCAGACAGCTCTCAGGGCATCAAGAGCAAGAGAAACCTATCTCATATTGTATTCTAGTATGATGCAGAACCAACATGACTTTATAGCGTCATGTCACGTTCACACTCGTAGTTCGTTTTAATCTTACGTCAGGGACGACAACGACGACTACGACGACGACGAAATCTGATGATGTTGATGATGATGATGATGATGATGATGATGATGATGATGATGATGATGATGATGATTGCTGCTGCTGCTGCTGCTGCTGTGATGACAATAATGATGATGACGATGATGATGATGATGATAATGATGATGACATGATGAAGAAGATGATGAAGATTGATTGATGTCAGCATTTCACATTTCTGCTAGTTTACAATTCTTTCCTTGTTCATGTTATTCATACATACTGACGGACAGCCTCACATGACTGTAAGGAAAACATATAGATTTCTTACAAGCTCGGAGTTTTCATCATTATGATTGATGGTGTATTCATTCATCTACGAACCGGCCTGCTCAACAACGGCTGAAGATGGATCACTGTCGAAGGCGAATTCAACTCGTCAGCACAAGTGTCAGAGAGAGAGAGAGAAAAGAGAGAGAGAGAGAGAGAAAGAGAGAGAGAGAGAGAGAGGAGAGAGAGAGAGAGAGAGAGAGAGAGAGAGAGATTACAAACACTCCATCAATCTCTCAGCTAAAGAAGTGGACAGAAATTCATCGTGCAGCGGCCTGTTTCGAAACCTCTGGAGCCCATAACATCACTATTCCTATTCTGCACGCCTTCACCTAATAAGGTGCAGTGAGGTGATAGAATAGAAAGTGTAGGGAGAAAAAGGAAAGAGCGGGGGCGAAGGGGATCTCTGTCTGTCTGTCTGTCTGTGTCTGTCGATCTGTCACTCCCCTCTCTCTCTCTCTTAGACTTTTTTTTGTAAGTTTTTTTTTCTGACATTGAAACGACTATCTAGTAGGATAGACGAACCTACATATGCTTACGTGTGATCTACGCTTCCGTTTCTCCGAGGAGTGTTCTTCAACCAATCGATTGGAAGGAATACGTCAATCTCTAAGAAAAATATCTGCTGTTCATTTGGTCTCCCCCTCCCCCTCCTTGACCCAACCACCCACCACCAAGACACCTACATCTACACACACACACACACACACACACACACACACACACCACACACCCCGCGCCGCACACACACACACACACACACACCGCGCGCGCGCCACACACACACACGCACACGCGCACACACACACACACACACACACACACACACACACACACACACACACCACAAACATACACCGCGCGCGCGCGCGCACGCACGCACATGGAGAGAGAGAGAGAGAGAGAGAGAGAGAGAGAGAGAGAGAGAGAGCAGAGACAGAGACAGAGACAGAGAGAGAGAGAGAGAGAGAGAGAGAGAGAGAGAGGCAGGAGAGAGTTGATACAGGCACCGACTGGCACTGTAGCTGTACTATTTCTCACCGGACTTCTCGGCGTAAACAGCTTGTTATCTCAGCCAAGGAGGAAACTGAACCGTCCATCCTCCCTTGATTGAGAGATGGCCACGACCTTGTGTATGTTTATTACCGTTCATATAACGTGATTAAATTGATCTAATGGGTCGAACACCTTTTTTTTTTTTTTTTTTATAGAAACAAACATCTGACTTAATAATCTGCTTAAATGTGATCTTTGTGTTGTTGACATCAATGTTGTCATTGTTTTGTATTCAGAACAGGTCTCTGTTTCATAGTCGTAGTCATAACTGGATCATTGTCTACATGTTTTTTTTGCCATCATTCATTCATTTGTTCAGATTTCTTGTTTGTTCACTTTTAATCTGCGCATGTGCTTTCTTTTCTTTTTTTTCTTTTCTCTTTTTTGAGAGAGAGAGAGAGAGAGAGAGAGAGAGAGAGAGAGAGAGAGAGAGAGAGAGAGAGAGAGAGAGGCAGGCAGACAGACAGACAGACAGTCAGACACACAAACAGAGACAGAAAGAGAACTGAAAACAGGTGGACAGTGAAACAGTCTACTATACGGGTACTGATGGGAAAGTTGGTATATGCGCATCGTCACGTAACATTTTATACTTTTAGCGCTTGAGAACATTCATTGTTTTCTTCCATTTACAAAAATTTAGTTAAGAGACAGATCCAAAGACGAAACAAGACCTTTAAGAAAAAAAAGTTACTCGGTATCGTTGTTTTTCAAATATCTTCCTACCATGTGCCCCAAACCATTCCCCGCTTCCAGCCTATATTCATTCACACAATAAAATGGGGGAAAAAAAAGATCCAAATCCATCCCCTCAATCGGCCCAAATCCTTTCTGAAACCCACATACAAAGAATGAAAAAAGACAAATCTTTACAATTAAAGAAAAAATTGGTAATCTGGCTTTCCCTTTCCATTAGCTTTTGAGAGAGAAAGAGAGAGAGAGAGAGAGAGAGAGAGAGAGAGAGAGAGAGAGAGTGAATGAATGAATGAATGAATGAATGAATGAATGAATGATTCTTTAATCAGAAGGCCATTGGCCCATTCTGATGGGGCCTCAATCAAAATACAGTTACAAACTATAATCACACAGTGTAAATACATGTCTACCAGTACAATGCAAAATAGTAGCATCTAGTTAATGATGACAGCACGTCTTGCAAAGGCTTTATATAAGTACAATGACAAGTTTCGCACCGTTACAATGTTAGACGATGAAAGTGAAAGACACAACCTGAACATACATGAATTAATGTAGTATTTTTTGGGAATGAATTCTTTTCTTAAATCACTGTAAGCTGGACACATAAAGACAAAATGGATCTCATCTTCCTCAGCAGATGAACATGTTGGACATAACATCTGTGACTCAGTTGTTCTTGTATACCTTAAAGAATGTGTCAATATAGGTGAAACTCCAAATCTAAATTTACTTAGGGCATTCTTTACAAATTTGTTTATATTCATAGACTCATAGGGCTCCCTTAGATAACTATTTTTAAACGTTCTGTAAAAACTGTATCTCTCACTTGTTTGCGTGTGATTGTCCCATTCCTGCTACCTGCAATTAGTTATTCTCTGTCTAAATTCTTTAATGAACATTGAAACCTACTCTACACCCTGATTATCCCAAACCTAAGAAAATCCATACTTGTCTAAAGTTGTACGAACATGTGTAACCCACGTATACTTCCCCTTTTCGTCAAGACAACATAACATTCTATATGCCTTATATGGTAATCTATGTTCCCCCATACGGGTCAGCTTTAACCAGAATTTAATGCAACGTACATAAGAGTTTAAGTATATAGGGTATCTACCTAGATCGCCATACAAGAAGTCGTTCGGTGTTCTTATATCTACACCTAAGAACTTTTTAAGACCATATGTGTGCACCTTTTCTATTTCTAAAGCCGCCTTATCCAAAGCCCATATTTCAGCACCATACTGTATTATAGGCTGAACTTGGGCATCGAATAGCTTAAAAAACAGTTCAGGTGAATTATTCTCAAGTTTATACAATGTTCTCTGAATTGTTATTAATGCTCGTTTAGCTTTACTTACCAGTTCATCACATGTTGTATAGAAACTCAGTTTGGTTGAAAAGCACATACCTAGATACTTATAACTGTTAACACCTTTCATTTCTGTTGTACCATATATCCATTTTTCCCTTGAAGCTAAGTAACCACCTTTCCTGAAAACTATAATATTACTTTTATTCATATTCATCGTCAATTCCAGATAACTGGATGCTGTATACAAACTATTCAACTGAGTTTGTAGTCCAACCACTGTTTCTGACATTAAAATGATATCATCTGCAAATAATAAAATAAACAACTCAGAGAAATCAGGCGAAAATGTCATTCCATGCCTTCCATTTTCAATTATTTCTAAAGCAAGTTCGTTAATAAACAAAGAAAACAAAACTGGACTGCACACATCACCTTGTTTTACCCCTCTTGAACAAGTAATAAAATCTGTCAAATCTGCATTATTTCTTATTCTTGCTTTAACATTACCATACATACTTCTTATACAGGCATACATTTTCCCCCTTATTCCATTTTTAACAAGTATTGGCCACAAAAGTCGTCGCAAGACGCGGGAGCATCTAAGTCAAAAGTAGGCGGTCTGTGAGAGAGAGAGAGAGAGAGAGAGAGAGAGAGAGAGAGAGAGAGAGAGAGAGAGAGAGAGAGAGAGAGAGAGAGAGAGACGGACAGACAGATAGACAGACAAACGGACAGAGAGAGAGAGAGAGAGAGAGAGAGAGAGAGAGAGAGAGAGAGAGAGAGAGAGAATTGGGTGCTTTCATGCTAGGGTGCCTTGATATTCGCACTGGCAGGGTGGTGGTGGTGTAAGATGTACAATGTCATTTCGCGAGCGTGACATAAATTGCAGTTGTGTGTGTGTGTGTGTGTGTGTGTGTGTGTGTGTGTGTGTGTGTGTGTGTGTGTGTGTGTGTGTTGTGTGTGTGTGTGTGTACATGCGTGCATGCATGCATATGCGTGTGTGTGTGTGTGTGCGCACGCGCATGTGTATGTGTGTGTGTGTGTATGCATGTGAATATGGGAATGTGTGTGTGTGTGTGTGTGTGTGTGTGTGTGTGTGTGTGTGTGTGTGTGTGTGTGAGTGGGTGAGTTGGATGAACCTGGAGCGCTGAAAGATGTTGCGACTCAAAGCACACTGATTGCCGTCCGATCTTTATCATGGTCCATGTCCGCTGGGAATAAACAGGTTGTGACAGCCGGTTTCCGATCCATTAGTAACGCTTCGCTTCGCACAATAATTGTTCATCGCTCTTGCCGAGCCGTTGATCCTGATCTGATTCAGAGGTAGCCCTGACCTTCCATGACTGGTGTCAGGTTTGTGCGTGACTCGCATGACTCTGTCAATGAGGGGTGGGGGGGGGGGGGCGAGGGCGGATGGGGTAGGCAGGGGAGGGGGAGGGGCGGAGGGCGGGGGGAATCATTGCAGCGATTCATTCATTAGTTATCCTTGGCATGGATACAATGGAAGCAAGCTGCAGAGGCTAGGGTTGAGACAAACACATCTTAGCCTAGCTAACAACAAAATGAAGGTAAAAAGGCGAGAAAGCCATTTGTTGTCGTTGTTTACAAAACCGGAATTGGAATTTTGCGCATTCTTCTTTGATCTTTTCTAAAACATTGTTTGTTGGACTTTTGTTCTCGTTACCTTTTTCTTCTCAAAGGGTTGTGTTCTGAAGAATGTCACGATCACCGCTGAATCTATTTTCACAGCAAACTATCTTCGTTTGTTAAGGAGTATTGGATTTAAGTTAAAAATATGAAAAAAAAAAAAACGCAACAAAATGTATTTCAGTTATAAAGCTTAGAAGTATTGTAATCTATACGTCATTGCCACACATGTGACAACATGTGCGTCACAAACAAATACGTAGTGAAAAAAGTGTAACATGCTTTCCAGACGAAATTAATACAGGACGAAAAATAAGAAAAAGAAAAACAGTGGAGGAAAATAAAGACAGAAAAAAAAAAAGAAGAAGGCAAAGTCTGAGAGAGTGTCAGGAAAACTGAAATGATCAGGCCAGCATCCCACAAGGTGATGACGAAATGTCCACTGAGTGAGGGCCAGGTCCCCTTGGCGGTGGTCATGTGGGGAACGAGGCTGTTGACCGACTCGATAAGAGTGCCACTCAAAGATCTTAAGCTTCTATTTCATGCACAGGCCTGGGACCTGAAATGCAGTCCTATGTAGAACATCTGGTGAAACAAATGGAACACTCGGCTGACACCACCACCTCTACCACCACTACCACCACCACCACCACTCCCTCACTCTCCAGCCTCCCTCTCCCCCACCTCACTGCCATCCCTCCATCTACGCCATTCCCCATCCATTTCTTCAGCTCCTCTCTTGCCACCAGACAGACAATGATCTCTTTCATTCCATCTACATTTGAAAGAGTTCCTTTCACATCGCTTCAGAAACAGAATATTGCAGAGTGCATTTAGAGATTTGTATTCTTGTCGATCCTTTCCTTTACCTACTCCATCAGTTTAAAAACCCAGACACTGCAGGCTGAAGAGGGCTGGGCCATAGATCCTACAGAGCGAATTGTAGGCTCATTTGAGTGGGCAGTTCAAGAGCAGCTTTTTTTTTTTTTTTAAACAAAACAGTTCCAGACACTCGTTTCCTCTATAATTCCAGACAAGCAGGCAATGGAATGAGAGAAGAGGAAGGGAAGAGTCTTTAGCCACTGAAGACAAAGACAAGCCCTGTGGGGTTCGGGACGCCATGAAGGCCATTGGAGGCGTTCAAGATCAGATCTTCTGGTGGGTGTGAGAGCAAGGCCACCTCAAGCTGAACCACTATAACATAAATAAAAAACAAAAACGTCAAAACCTCATTTTGGAAGATAAAGAACGACACACATTTGAGAAGGAGTGGGAGTACTGAGGAGTAATGGGTGGAGTATTTGAGGAGTATTTGAGGAGGGGTGGGAGTCTTGGCCACAGCTCTTGGCCACACCCTCATCCTCCCTCATTCCAGCCCTCATAGACACGAGTCCTCATAGACATACAACTGACATCGTGCTTTTCTTCACTTCACTCATCACACGCCATGGAGGACGGTCAGGAATGGGAAGGGAGGGAGGAGGAGGCTGAGTGAGAAGGGGATGAGAGGTGCAGGTGGAGATGGGGAGAGGGAGAGGGAAGATACTGAGCACGAGAGAGGGAATGGGCATCGGTACAGACACTGACATGGAGGGTGAAGGGGGAGAAGGGTCTGGCCGATGAGGTGGAGGTGGGTTCGAGGAGAGGGAAAAGGACTGGTTCAGAGCGGTTAGATCACAGAGACGTACACATCTCTATGGGGATGATGGATATGGTGGACGAGAAATACAACTCTCTAGTGAGGGACAAAAACACAGTCTTCGATCAATGCTGTCGCAGTATTAATCACAACGCGTAATTGCTCTGGGACAAATAAAAGTATGTACTACAACAACAGAGAAATAAATCAAGAAAAAGTTTCTTGACAATTTTTGAAGAAAGGCAAATGGCCACAGAATGACTGTAAACCGAAGGAAACAATTCAATTGAGATAAGAGAAACATTTAGTACCCAGGAGAAATGGTGCACCCTGTCTGGATAAAAACAAACTCCTTTTACAAGTTTTAGCTCTTTGTCTGATCCTTTGTTTCGTTTAAAAGAAAAACAGCCAAAACTCCGATTCTGGAACACTGACCGGCAGCATTGTGGTGATGGATACAATAACAACACCTCTTAAAGGCAAGCATTATAGTACAAAACACAT
>CM065725.1:18865546-18878046 GCA_033310375.1 Conus canariensis | reverse complement strand
TCAAAGACAATTGTATGCAGACCGATGAGGATGAGAATGATGAAGACGATGCTGTTGGTATGCTTGCTAGAAGCCAATCGGGGCAGGAAAAAATCCCGCAAATAGCTGGCTCCGATGGGATTTAAATCAACGACTTCCCATGCGGGAGTCTGCAACGTCAAACACTCGCAACGGCGGCTGGTCGTTTAATTGTAATCTTGTTGACAGAAACAAAAACCAACAGAAAACATTAGTTCCTCAGCGGAGTTCAAAATGACAGCCTCCAAGTCTGCTTAGCATCAACTCAGAGTTGGGGTTCACATACAAAGGAAGGGACGAAACGCCACCAGCCATTCTTGCCCAGTGGTATTGTCATATCTGTGGCCGGTAGACCTCGGTTCGCATTCCGCCCATCAGAGATATATGTGAAACTTTTTGGCCCTGGTAGCACTTTGCCAGAGTTGCTGAGTGTATTTTGAATTTAAATGGAGAGACTGGAACCATACAAAAAAAAGACAGAAAAATTAAAGTCGATTTCCATTCAAGTGGGTAATTCTGTAAGAGTGATGTCAAATTTGATAAACAACTTTGCAGGTGTCTGTCTTTACCGGATCTGGCCGACACTGCGATATTACTAACGAAGGAAGCGTAGAATCCAGCCTGTCAAAATAAATCCCGGAAAGAGGGATGGCGGGTGGGGTGGGGTGGGAGTGGGGGGCTGTGGAGGGTGGGGGTGAGGGGTGTTAGAGAAACCACGCAATGTTCGCATCCTCTTCAAATTCCTCGCCTTTCTTGATCCAAAAGAAGTCGTGTGGCTCTTCATGTTGTGCTCTCGTGGTGACCTCAGTTTTGTTTTTCCATCCTCCTCCATACTCGTGATAGGTTCATGTTAAAGTGTGTGGAAAGACTAATGGGTTCTGTGGTTGAAATGATGTAAGAGGCCACTCGCTCACGCTGCAAAGGCTTGCTCGTAAGGCACTTAGCAAATCAAATGAGCAGCATGGGTGTTGTAATACCGTTGAGATCGGCAGACCAGGTGATGCAGATGAAATCTTTTCCCCTCTGGCGACAAGCCCATTATAGCTAATGAGGTTAATAGTAGATTAGAAAAGTGGCGCTAATGGCCAAATGAATAGATTGTTTGCCTACGCAGTCGACGGTCGTGAAAGTCGCCCACTCGTGCAGCCGGATTTTCTGCGGCTTAAAACCCGTTCTTGTCCACTCATCAGTAAATGGGTGTTTGATTCAGGTCATGGAAGGTAAAGGTGGTTGAACAATAGGGATATACAGTTTCTGTCATGTCACGCCCCGGCATTGTGGACATGTAACGGTTTACTGTTCTTCAGTCCAACAGGCCGTGGGATTTTACCATCTAATCGTTTTGAGATTTGAGATGGTGGGAAGGACAGCGTTGTACAAAATAATGGAACGTTCTGTTTGTACATACCGTCAAACAATAATATTCTTAATGTAAACATTGATCTGTGCTCATGAAGGTGATGACGATTAAGTCGATAGTAATGCAGGCGTTAGTAAGGCAATACTAAGATACGGTAATGTTGCTTATAGCCCAGCCGACCGCAAATGGCCATATAAGGGCTGTTACCGGGTTGAAGTCAACTCGCAAAATGCAGACGTTGAAACTAAAGACAACAACGATAAAGAGAAATAGAAATAACGGCAAGGGTAATGAAGGTGGTCGTCATAAAGACCATGACAATGGAGTTGATAATAATGAAAACAATGAAGAAAGACTATGACAGAAATGGCGATCACCATAAAGACAAAGACCATGAACGCGATGGCAGCAACCATGAAGATAGTAAAGATAATGAATATAGAATCTATTCCTGAAGACGATAGAAATGTACGTGATGATGATGAAGGCGATGATAATGAACATGGTGGCAACAAAGATGATGACAACGAAGGCGACTATGATGAAAATGTTAATATGAAGATGGTCAGAAAGGTGAGGATAATCAAGATGATAATATGCATGATGGTAATGGAGACGATGATAATGTGGGCGATGATTATGTAAGTGATAATGATGAGAATGACGAGGATGATGGATATCATGATGTCATTTAAGAGAATGAAAGTGATGATGCTGACAGTTGACAATAATGGCAACTGTCATACTAAAAGTGATAGAAATTAATCTATTGATAACGAAGGTGATGATGATAAAGATGACGATTATGAGGGTGATGGTTATGAATGTGATAATGATACAGATTATAATCACGAAAGCGACGAAATAAATAGATTTTGACGTCATGTTCTCAGCTGCAATACATGCTAGAAGATAGCCAGTCTAAATTGTCAGGATTCAAGGGGTGGTCTCTTTGGCTTCTTTTTTCCTTTTCTTGTATTGACCACACTATCATCGCCGTTAGCTTTTCTCCCATTCTTGGTGGTTTAGTCGTCTTCATTTTCTTTTCTTTACATCATCATCATTACCATTATTATTATTATTATCATCATCATCATTATTATTATTTTACTATTACTACCACTACTACCACTTATTATTATTATTGTTGTTGTTGTTATTATAATCATTATTTATTCATTCAATTTCTCATTGTTTTCGTTTTCGTCGTTTTTTTTATCGACTCAAATTCAACTGTCTTCATTTCACTGCTTTAAGTATTATAGTCTTCATTTTCATAGCACATTAAATTCTGCTCCCTTACTTAATTCATCTTCTTGGGAAATGAAATGAGGCAGGGAACAGTAAACGATAAACAGTAAACAAGTTGGGTATTTTTTGCTCCCATAAGAAAACTTCACACAAAGTAACTTTTATTCAAGACTGGCACAGCCTTTTAAACTTGAGGGATTTGAAGTCCAAATCTTTGTCAAGTCATTACTATGAAGATAGTTCAGTTGTTGGCCTGCGCTTGTTTTTTCCTCCACTACTAGATTGTTCGTCTATGTATTTGTCTGACTTTATTCAAGTTTAAAAGGCTGTGCCAGTCTTGAATAAAAGTTACTTTGTGTGAAGTTTTCTTATGGGAGCAAAAAATACCCAACTGTAATTCATCTTCTGTTTACCGCTTAGCCTGTATTTTCGCCACCGAATTTTCCACCAAGAATATCTATCATTGCTTTCCTTCTTTGTCACTTTCACGTCCTGCTCTTTCATTTTTCATTCCTTTTGATAGCAACTCTTTCGTTTTCATTGTCGTCATTTCCATCGTCTTTATTTTAAAAAACAAATCTCCTTCGTTCCTTTTTTTCATCAATATTTATTGCGTCTATCATCATGGCCTATTTTTGTGATGATATTCATAACCAACGTCTTCATGTTCATCTCTCCTGTCGTTATCACTCTCATTATCATAGTGTTCACTTTTGTTGTCTAAATATTCTTCCATCCTCATAACCACCGCCTTCATAATCATTGTCTTAAGCTTTTCCTCGCCCTCATTAGCATTGTCTTCATTATCATTTCCTTCACTTTGATTGCCTTTTGTTTTCATTACATTTATTATCCTCATGCGTCATAGGAAGGCCTCATTATCATTGCATTCATTAGCACAGATAAATTCCAAAGCTCCCTAAATGCTTCAATCTTCAACCAACTTAATTTATTAAGAAAACGTTTCACTATTCAAAGCTGACTTCTCCAATCGTGTCTTTTATCTTTCATTCATTATTTGCTGTTTAAAACAAGCTACGAAACCGTCAACGTAACCTGTTCCATTAAAAAAAAAAAAAAAAAGCAATCAGAGTCACATCAACATTTCCATCGAAAGAAAACGAAAGAGCAATCAGAGTCAAAAATGCAATCAGAGTCACATCATATCAATTCCATTCCTGCTCTCATTCCCAAACTAAATCCCCTCAATTTGACCACTGGGACTCCCGTTTAGCGAAAGGCGAAGATATCTCATCTTCCCTCTTCATGCCAAATCTCTTTGCATGGTAAGTGTATAGACAATCCACAAGACTTTCCAAAATCTGACTAGGCCGTACAAAACTGATATTAATGATTAAAGTGTAGCTCAGCCGGTAGAATGCTGGACTCATTATCCTGGTGATGCTAAGTTTGCGGGTTCGAATCCTCGCTGGGCCGTTTTGGTAGAGGGGATTAAACATTTTTTTTTTTAGTGGGATGTTATCCCGATATTATTTTCAAATGAGACTGTAAACCCAAGGTACTGTGTGTTAACGCACGCAAGCATTTTGCTGCATACGTGAAATCCCATCACCAACTCTCTCTCTCTCCTCTCTCTCTCTCTCTCTCTCTCTCTCTCTCTCTCTCTCTCTCTCTCTCTCTCTCTCTCTCTCTCTCATTTACATGCACTCACATACATGTTTATACAAGCATACACACATGCCAGAGAATATTCTCTCTCTCTTCCTCCCTCCCTCCCTCTCTCTCTCTCTCTCTCTCTCTCTCTCTCTCTCTCTCCTCTCTCTCTGCAAGGACCTTTGCGATGTAATTGACAACAAATTATAATGCAGGAAGCTTTTATCATAGGGTATAACAGGGAATGCCTTCCAACTAGTCACATCATTCCTAGAAGACCGTCAACAAATTGTTTGTGTCAACAACAGTTTATCAGAGAAACTACTTATCCAACATGGCGTACCCCAGGGTTCTGTGTTAGGCCCGTTGCTGTTCTCAGTTTATATAAATGATCTCCCTCTTTATATTGAGGATTCATGTGAACTCTTTTGTGATGATACCACTGTCCATACAAGTAGCTCCAGCTTAGAAGCTGTTTTCACTTCATTACAGAAGAATGCTGACATCTTAAGTGATTGGTGCAATGTAAATCACATGTCACTGAATCCTAATAGAACAAAGCTAATGCTGATAACAACAAGGCAAAGAAGACAAAACATAACCACTTAGCCTCCATCAGTTTCTACTAATAATCAGAAAATTGAAGTGGTGGATAGCCATCGAGTTTTAGGCGTACATATTGATAATAATCTTTCTTGGTCTTATCACCTTCACAGTTTATGTAAATCAATATCCAGACAAATATATCAGCTGGGCAGGATTAAGCATTTCTTAAACCTTCATGCCAGGAAATTATTCCTGCACGCACATATTCTCTCCTCAATCAATCATTGTTCAACACTGTTTGATTCTGCTAGTGCTAATGCCATGAAACCTGTTACCAGTGTCTACAAAAAAGCACTTAAAGCAGTTCTTTTAAAATCGTCTAGTCTTAGTGAAGGGGATGATGCTAAAGCAGGGGCTCTTCAGCTAAAAGAAATGTTTGCTGTCAACAAATGTTTGCTAATGTAAAAAATTGCGTCGGGTGTAGCACCACAAACTCTTCAGTCTAAATTTAACATGAACCCTCGGAATTCAACCAAATTCCAGATTCCCATACCTAGAGTAGATCTATTTAAATCAAGCTTAACTTACTCTGGTAGTGTGGTTTGGAATTCACTTCCACTGCATTTTCGATGCACTCAAAATGCAGAATCCTTCAGGGAAAAACTAATTACATATTTCACAGCAGACCATTACTATTAGGGACAAAATACTATACCAGGGCACACCTTCTGTCATAAAACTGATAAGCCTGTCAATTTCTACTGATTTAAAAAAAAAAAAAAGATAAATGAGACATATGTTTACCCTTGGCTTTATTAATGATTGCAATTATATCATGAAGAATGAATGTTGTTGTCACACTGATTTTATCGGTGCATTGTCACTAATTGATTGATGTCCTAATACTTGTGATTTCTTGAAGCACTATAACTACACGGTGATAAATGTGTTCCTGATTGCTTTTGATTATATTAGTGGATTGTTGCAATTTATGCAAATTCCATAGTAATGTTTAGCATATGATATTTTGGATCAGAAAAATGAAAATACTCTCTCTCTCTCCCCTCTCTCTCTCTCTCTCTCTCTCTCTCTCTCTCTCTCTCTCTCTCTCTCTCTCTCTTAACCTTACTGCATTACTCCGGTGCGTGAGGACATAAGGAAATGTTATGAATTTATTTGTTTTTGTTAACTTTTGATTTGATACACACTAGGAATGAATGTGTACTATTTGTTTGCAGGAAAGGAAGAGGGAAATGTTATTATTCTGTTACCCCTCCCCCTTGTCAAAAGACCTCTTTGGTAATGACAATAAAATATCAAAGTGTCAAAGTCTCTCCTCTCTCTCTCTCTCTCTCTCTCTCTCTCTCTCTCTCTCTCTCTCTCTCTCTCTCTCTCTCTCTCTTCGTATTTACAGCTGCTTATTGATATAACACCACTTGGTTAATAATTCTAGTCTTGTGTATTGTATGATTAGTTAAAAAAAAGGGGATGGGGAGAGCATTATGATGGCATCTCTCTCTCTCTCTCTCTCTCTCTCTCTCTCTCTCTCTCCACTACACACACACACACACACACACACACACACACACACACACACACACACACACACACACACACACACACACACACACACACACACACACACACACACATACACACATCATAATGAATAAGTGTTATGATGATTGATGCTAGGAATTAATGTCGCCAACTGGTAACTGATTTTTACAACCACGTTGGCCGGAACATGTTCACCAGAAAACCGGTTGGTTAGTTTACCTGACTGCTGCTCACCTGCGCTCTGTATAAGCCAGGTGAGCTGAAACGATCAGGCAGTCTCTACAGCAGTTCCGGCAGTGCAACCTCTCAGTGGCCGAAGAGGGACTCCAGACGAGTTGCTGTGGCAGTAAGGTATTTCATTATTAGCAATTTGAAATTGCAGACCGAAATCGTTCCCCCCCCCCCCCCCCCCCCTTTCCAGGCGACTGTAACTTCCTCAGAGCCTAGTAAAGGTTTTTTTTTTGTTTGTTTGTTTGTTTTAAGAAAAAAAAGTATTTGTTGTTTTTTGGTATATCTTGTGACTTGATAGGGTGATAGGAGGAAATTGTTTTTAGAAAGTATGAATAGAAAGGGAAAAATATGTTGTTGATGCGTCATTGGAAAAGGAGGTGGCTTAGCTAGTTCATGGCTTTATGATGCAAAACAGTTTTTGTTTATTTCGCTAATGTATGATAATGATACAAATGATAGTAAGCTCCGGAAGTGAAATTAGTATAACAAGACAAACACCAGTTTTGGAAATGAATTCATGGCCAGAGCTTTCGGGGCTGTGATGCCCCTTCATCAGTTGCCATTTTATTTGCTAAAGACATCATCATGGTACGCGTCAAAGATGAAAATACATCACAGATAAAAACACTTCACAGGCCGAGAGATTTAAAAAATACGTCACGGCACAGTGTGATGGCACAAGGAGACTGGCTGAGTATGGGATGGAGAGAGGGAGGGATGGAGGGAGCGGTGGGGGGGGGGGGAGATGGAGGGTGCGAGAGATGGAGAGAGGGAGGGAGGGAGGAATCGAGGGAGGAGGGGAGGGGTGGAGGGAGGGATGGAGGGAAGGAAAGAGGGAGGAGGAGGAAGAGGAGGGAGGGAGGGAGGAAGGGAGGGGGGATGGAAGGAGGGAGCGGTGGAGGGAGGAAAGGAGGAAGGGAGGGATACATGGAGGGAGGGATGGGGGAAGTAGGAGGAGGAAGAGGAGGGAGGGAGGAAGGGAGGTGTGGAAGGAGGGAGGGAGGGAGGGATGGGGAAAAATTGTGAGCGTGTTTTGGGTGGACAAGTGCAGGAAAAGGGAGCGGGACGATAATAGAATAGTTCGTAGGATGACCATCAGACTAGTCAAATACGTTCATCCCTTCTGGATAGTTAGTGCGGAGTCTTCTTCTCCAGAACTTTTCTCTGCGCTTTCTGACCTCGGGGTCTGTGGGCTTAATCTGTTCGATGACCGTGCATCGTACGTGTTCCAGACTGTGTCCCTCTTGGTTGAAATGTTTTGAGACCATCGTCTGGCGTTTGTCTGGGTGCCGAATGTCATAGCGGTGACCGCGAGTCTCTCTTTAAATGTCCTTCCCGTCTCGCCAACGTACTGTTGTTCATTGCACTTGGCACAGTCCATGAGGTATATGACATTAGATGAGGTACAGGAGGTGCTGGAGTTTATTCTGTAGGTTTTCCCTATGCGAGCACTCTGGAAGGTGTTTGTCTCCTGTAGATGAGTCTTGCAGGTCATGCAGCTTTTGGCCATGCACCTACTGCATCCTGCCTGCGTGTCATCTGTGGCCTGGCTTGCTGGGGGGAGGGCAGAGGCCATCAGGGTGTTCCGGAGGTTCCTGCAGTTGCGTTCACCAACGAAATTATTTTAGAAAGTATGAATAGAGAGGAAGTGAGCGATGGAAACTATCATGTATTTATGGTTAGAAGATTTATTCTGAATTTTGATGTGGGGGAGCTAAACAGAAACCCTGTTGATAAGTATTTAAACCATCCTTTGATGTGAATAATGAATATCTATGTGTTGATAAACAGGAGTGTGCGGAAATCGTTCCTTGATATGTATTTAAGGTTGTTACTGTTACTAATGAATAATTTTATGAACATCATTTCTTATATGCAATGATTATATTCTTGGTTTATCGTAAAAAGTCTATGTGGAAATCCTTTCTCCCAATGTGTAAAAGGATGATTTCGAAAAGGTCTATGTGGAAATCTCTCTCCCCCCCCCCCCCCCCCCCCTCCCAATGTGTAGGACATAATTTCGAAAAAGAGAATGTTCTATTGTGATATTGTAATGAAACTGTGCAGATTTCGCTATGGGTATTTTCCCCAGGTTCTTGTGAAATATAAAGTAACTGTTGGTTATGAATATGATTAATAACCATGATGAATAATAGCCATGTTATAGTAGGCTAGATAATCAAGGTAGTTATCAGTTCCCCCAGGTAAAGTCGTTGTCCTGGTGTGACAAGGAACTGGCTGCCACTGCTTGAGGGTCTGGGTTTAGCCGGAGTCTACCCCTGTCTCCACCCTGCTGGGGGTGTGGAGAGGTCGACGTGGAAGTCGACAGTGACCCGACCTGCCACTGCGCCCGGGTCTGGGGCGTAGCCGAGATCTACCCCTGTCTCCACTCTGCTGGGGTGTGGAGAGGTCGACGTGGGAGTCGACAGTGACCCGACGTGCCAGTTGTGCCAGAGCCGCCGCTGCTGCCGAGCCAGAGCCGCCGCTCTTGAAGTGTTTGAACCAGCGACCTGTTGGGCCAGTCGTACCAGAGCCGTCGCTTCGCTGCTGTACCAGGGCCGTCGCTTTTGTGGTGTCACCAACTTTCTGTTTGTGTTTGAGCCGCAGCTCTTGTTGTGTTGGAGCCTTTGCTCCTGTCGTGGACAGAGCCGTCGTTTCGGTTCTGTGGGAACTCTGCGAGCTGCTCCTCCTGACTGTGTGAGTCCCTGGAGAGGACGTCCTCTACAACGCTCTTCACGAGAGACTTGCGACATCTGGGAACTGTCGTGTTGAGCCGGACGTGGCGCCCCCCCCCCCCCCCCCCCCCCCCCCAATAATTATATATATTGCAAAATGCATGTATATATATGTGTGTGTGTGTGTGTGTGTGTGTGTGTGTGTGTGTGTGTGTGTGTGTGTGTAATGAATTGTACGCCTGGGGTTACGGCGTACGTTATTCTGCTGTATTGACATTATTGTATATTGCTGCGTTTTTGTGTATTTGTGTTTTGATTGCTTGGCTGT
This sequence comes from Conus canariensis, assembly GCA_033310375.1. NCBI lineage: Eukaryota > Metazoa > Mollusca > Gastropoda > Neogastropoda > Conidae > Conus > Conus canariensis. Next base: position 18,868,463 of record CM065725.1, on the reverse strand, counting down.
CCATGTTTCGAATGGTGTGGGTGTGTGTGGAATTTAAAATTGTATACGCGTCTGAATTTCTGAGTTTCAGACAAACAGACACACGCACCAACGCATCCATAACACAAATGTTAAATCTAGTTGCAAAGTGAGACGACTGCAGGCGGAAATCTAAACAAATCTTAAATAAATGTTAGCGAACCGCCCAGAGAAACGTGGACAAACGAGTTACAAGACAAAACACAACGCGTTTCGACCTCTTAGGTCTTCTTCAGGTGAGACACAAACGAATAAAACAACGAAAATTCACTTAGCTTTTATCGCTTCAGAGTTCAGCGCAAGGAAGAAGGCCTTCTTGTGTTTTGTCTTGTGACTCGTTTGTCCACGTTTCTCTGGGCGGTTCGCTAACATTTATTTAACAAATGTTAAAGTAAAAATCGGTTGATATTACTGATGCATTGTAGTTGACGAATTATCATCCTTCACAGCTTGTTGCATGTTAATATTTTACAAAAGGAATATAACTCTCTCTCTCTCTCTCTCTCTCTCTCTCTCTCTCTCTCTCTCTCTCTCTCTCTCTCTCTCGATAACAACAGAGTGATTGCTTATTCTGTCTGTGAGTTTTTTTTCTCCTTATTCTTTGTAACCAATTTCTTTATTCTTGCTTGTTGTTTCAACCATTTTGTTATTTCATTTTTTAATTTTTACTTTAAATTCCTCTACGCTTCAATGTTAACGGAGGAACAACTCGTCAACTTTTCAATGCATTTGTGAAGATATGTGTGTTAAAAGTTTTGTAAGTTTTAGTAGCTAGTTACGCTTAGTTAGTCCCTTAGCAGTGCAAGGACCGGATGAAAAAAAAAGCATTTATCTGCTTATCTGTTACCCTTGGAAATGAAGATTATTATCATCATCATCATCATCATCATCGTCATTATCATCATCGTCATCATCATCAACATCTCTCCTTTCCTCTCCTGCTCTCAATTTCTCCCCCCCCTTCCACAGACAAATAAATAAAGAGACAGACAGACAAACAGACACACACACATTCCCTCTACCCCTACACACCCCAGCCGCTCCCCATCCTGCCCCCCCCCCCCCCCCCCCCCCCCCCCACACACACACACAGACTCATGTGGACACAGAACACAAACACGAAAGCGCGCATGAAGATTTAATAAATTCTAAAGGGAGATAAACCTGAATGAGACGGTGTGTGACTGTGCATTCCCGCGGGCTGGAAGGCGGTAGTTTGCACGTGAGGGACCGCTTCACGAAGAGCTGGCTTTTCTTGTTTTTGTCACCATAGCAACGCTTTAACGCAATTTTTTTTTCCTGAGGAAAACGTAGTTATCAAATTATTTGATGTTGCAACATGCGTGTTTGAAATGAAACGTAGAAAAAAAAAAAAAGAAACACACACACACACACACACACACACACACACACACAGAGAAAAAGAGCCCTTATTAAGATAAGGATGAAAGAAAGAGGAGTCAATGGTAAATAAATAGAACACATGAAAAAGAGCGGGCTGGCCAGACGACAGTGCGTCAGAGTAGGCCGTGGGGAAGGTTAGGTCAGCCCACAAAAGTGCACAATGTATGCTCATTCTTTCGTTTTTGTTCCATTCTTTGCTTTTGAATAACCCAATCTTTGGCGACGCCATGTTTGACGCCTGGAAGGCACAACGTGTTTCAACACTGAAGGGAACATCCCTCTTGGTTTTGAAGCGTAAAAATGTTACATTCCTTTTCCATTTGTTGGATTGATCCTAGGCATTTTTTTAACCGTTGATTGTGATGGTTTTGATTGGAAATTCTAAAATGAATACAAATATGCTGACGTTTGATTGAATTGTCAGCTGGATGTCGATGATGAGTAGATTGTAAAAAGATGAAAGTGGCTGGAGTGGGGCAGGCCGGGTGGGCTGGACAGTTTCAACCGATGTCGCAATCCGCACCACCGTGTCTTGACTTATTCCAGGAATGTGTCATACCATACCTCTATATTGGCACCAGAAGTTTGAATCAGCATGAATGTTATTAGTTGTATCAGTACACATTAATTATGACTATCGTTAGCATTGTCAGTACTTGGCTCGTTTCTTTCTTTTTTTTGTTTTGTTTTTACCCGGGATGGGCGACCGGACTCCCCGTGCTAAAATGTGAAGTGTGTTTCGCGCTGATTATAAGAGAGGGGCCAGATATACAGCTCCGATTTAAGCCAATTAGTAAACTCACACACACACACACACACACACACACACTCTGTCACGGTTCACCCGGTTAAGGGTGACCAATGACGAGGCGCGTGGGAAGAGGGAGAACCCGCAAGTACCTGACGTCAAGCGCACAAATCAAACACCGGGCAAGATATAGACAAACCACAACATTTATTCACATTAAACAGATATTGATGAGAGATGAAGAGACGGGGCTCTAACTAACTAGATAGAACAGTGATGATATTAAACCCCCCACCCTAGCCCAATACAGCACCAAGGAGGACCTAATCACCCCACCTACCCCACACTACTGAAGCCCGAGGGGAAAAAGGGAAATGTGGACAAAGACAGTCACATAAGAAAAAAAAACGTCTTAAAATCTATTTAAAAAAACAAACTAATGGCTTGTCAAAGGGAAAAAAAAACAAAACAAAAAAAAAAACAACTAAAATAAAAAAAGCCATCCCAAACGCAGTTCATTTCTCTGGTACATTTCTGTCCACTTCTGTCCTGTTCTGTCTTTCTGGGGCTACCCTGAGTCCAGCACCCCCACCCACAAACCCTCAACTCACGCACGCCCCTCACTGCAGTCGCCTCATGATGTCAGGACAGGCGAGGAAGTGCCGACATCACAATCGGAACCTTCTAGGTCCCAGGGCAGCAGGCTGTGTCATCGTCTCGGCCAACAGGAGCAAGGCCAGGGCGTGG
>CM065725.1:18855546-18858046 GCA_033310375.1 Conus canariensis | reverse complement strand
GTCTTGAAAAAATGTTTTATGGCGTACACTCCTTTTCTTATCAATTTATTATGTTTAATTACTACATTACCAATTTTTATATTTTCGTTGTAGAAAATCGGTTCAGAAAGCAATTCATTCCAAGTTGTGGGTTTTACATTAAAATGGAATAGCTTATATGCTTTCAGTACATGCATCCAAAAGGTGCTCATGTTTTTATGCTTAAAATCAAAAGCTGTTCCATAGTATTCTAGAAACGAAAGAATCGGGCATATTTCTGTTGCTATACATTTCCATTTATGGTTTGTGGTTTTTAGTTTTTTAATCCATGACAGTTTCAAAGCACAGATATATTTCCTTATGTCAGGTATGTTTAGTCCACCCTGTTTCGTTGTTTTGATAGAGGTTTTCCGACTAATTTTATCTTGTTTTCCATTCCAAACAAACTGAAAACATAGTTTCTGGAGGTTTCCTATGAAGTAGTCTGGTGGATCCGGGAGTAATATCCATAAGTGTATTAATTTGGACAAAACAAGCGATTTCAAAACAGCTACTCTACCTATTGGGGTAATGGTTCTTTGTGACCATGTCTTTAACAGTATTTTAACTTCAGAAAATTTTTCGTTATAGTTAATACTTTCACAATCCTTAAGATCTTGAGTGAACCATACACCTAGTATCTTGAATCTAGGAGGATTCCATATCATTTTTAAGTGAGGAGAGTAAGTTACTTGTGATCTTTTCTTGCTTCCTAACCATACTGCTTGTGTTTTACTACTGTTCATATGCAGTCCTGACACTCTACCAAAGCGATCAAGAAGAAGTATAGTTTTTTCAAATGAAGTTTTATCTCCTATATTAAATAACTGAGTATCATCGGCAAACTGAGAAATTTTGTGTTCAGTGTCACCGATATGAATTACTTTGATCAATTCCTCTTCCTTAATCATTATTGCCAAAATTTCCGCACAAAGAATAAACAAATATGGGGAAAGTGGGTCTCCTTGTCTGCATCCTCTTTCTACCTGAAACCACTGGGAAGTATTTCCATTAACAATAACTGTTGACTTTATATTTTTGTAAAAAGTCTCAATCCATCGACAAATACTTTCTCCAAAGCCATATCCTCTTAAGATCTTAAACATAAACTTCCAACTTAAAGAATCAAAAGCTTTTTCAAAATCAATGCTTAGAAGTAAACCTGGAATATTCTTTGCATCTAGATAAGTAATTAAATCATATTAATCTCAAGTTGTTGCCTATGTATCTGTTGGCCATAAAACCAGACTGATCTTCATTTATCAACTGTGGTAAAACCTTTTTTATTCTGTTTGAAATGCATGAAGAACCTATCTTATAGACAACATTCAGGAGAGATATAGGGCGCCAGTTCTGAATATAATCTTTCGGTTTATCACCTTTGGGAATACAAGTGATCAATCCTTCTTTTTGTGTTGTGGACAGTTCTCCATCCTTGTATGCTTCATTTAAAGCTCTCACTACAAAAGGCCCAATCTGTTTCAAAAAAACTTAAAGAATTCTGCACTAAATCCTCTGTCCCTGGACTTTTACCGTTCTGCATGTTTTTTTAATGCAAAACCTGCCTCCTCTAAAGTAATTTCGCCTTCTAATAATCGCTCTTCTTCTTTCGATAGTTTGGGAACATTTCTTATAAGGTCCGAGATTTCACATTCTTCTACGTCCTTTTCCTTGTATAAGTTTTCATAAAAACACTTAACTCCTTCATGATATCTTTCTGGTTTTCAGTGGAATGTCCATCTTTAGTTACTAATCTTGTCATCTGTTTGCTAATATAATTTCTTTTCTCAAGATTACAAAAATATTTCGAAACCTTCTCCCCTCTGCAATCCATCTGGCTTTTGATCTCAACAATACTCCTTCCATTCTCCTCTCTCGTATGGCTTCGAGTTCTGTATTCATTTCTTTAAGCATGATAATTTCATTTTCAGTTATATTTTCTGTATTTTCTAATGTTTACAAATTTGTTTCGAGCTATTCTGGCTCTCTTCAGGATGATATTTGGGTTGCCCACCGCCGGTGTTATATAGCGTGTGGGGCCCGGTTGCAGCTGTTTTCACGTGCGGATTGGTTGCACGTGTTTTTTGAGGTTTTCAGGTTGTTATTCGGGGTGTGTTCACTAACAACGATTTCCATTTGTGCCTGCAGTTGTTTACTATTTCTGTTTTAGTATTAAGAGTTGCTAAGTGTGGTTTACATAGTATTAGCCATTTTTCAGTTAAACATAGGTTGCATCTTTTTGAAATATTGTTGTATGATGATGCCCTTTTTATGATTTTCCAGGATATGTTGTAGTTTATTTTTGCGTCTTTAAGTTTCCAAATGTATTTGCTCAGTTCTGTTTGGTTTTTGTATTTTTGCTTTATTAAATGACTGTTTGTGGTTTGCATATCTGGTTTTGAAGTGGTTTTCGGTGATCCCTATGTATGTTTCTTTTTCATTTTCTGATGTCACAGTAGCCTGGTATACAATATCCCATTTA
>CM065725.1:18845546-18848046 GCA_033310375.1 Conus canariensis | reverse complement strand
AACCCCGACCATACTGGATAGTGTATTACGATATGGTGTGGAGAGAGAGAGAGAGAGAGAGAGAGAGAGAGAGAGAGAGGAGAGAGAGAGAGAGAGAGAGAGAGAGAGAGAGAGTACAGTGTGCGTACGTGCAAGCATGCGTGCATATGTGTGTGTGTGTGTGTGTGTGTGTGTGTGTGAGGGAGAGAGGAGAGAGAGAGAGAGAGAGAGAGAGAGAGAGAGAGAGAGGAGTACAGTGTGCGTACGTGCGCGCGTGCGTGCATGCATGCATGCATGTGTGTGTGTGTGTGTGTGTGTGTGTGTGTGTGTGTGTGTGTGTGTGTGTGTGTGTGCGCGTGTGTGTGTGTGCGCGCGCGCGTGTGCATGCGTATTTATTTATTTATCATCATTACCATTATCATTATGAGTATCATTATTACTATTTTATAAGCTTCATCATCATCATCATCATCATCATCATCATCATCATCATCGTCATATTTGTTATTATTGTTTATTATTATATTTTTTCTTTCTTCTTTTCTCTTCTTCTTTTTCTTGCTATTATTATTGTTATTATTATTATTATTATTATTATAGTCGTTATCATAATTACTATTATCATTATTATGATTATGATTATGATTACTATTATTATTAGGACCACCACCACCACCACCACCACGACTTCTGCTAAAATTACTCCTCCTCCTCCTCCTCCTCCTACTACTACTATAAACTACGAGTATTATTATTATCATTATTACTAGTAGTAGTAGTAGTAGTAGTAGTAGTAGTAGTAGTAGTAGTAGCAGTAGTAGTAGTAGTGGTAGTAGTAGTAGTGGTAGTAGTATCATTATCATCATTACTTCTTCTTCTTATTATTATTACTATAATGATAATTATTATTATGCTGCTGTTGTTGTTGTAAATACGATCCATATCTTCACCACTTCAACCCATTCCCTTTTTAGCTTTAGTTCCATTCAGCAACTTCAGTTTTTGCCCAAGACCATATTCCATGATTTGAATATTACTTTTCCTGTCTGAAGACGACCAATGGGCGGAAACGCGATGTGTCTGTTTTGTAACTTTGGTTTGTTCAATGCGTTTGGAGGCCAAGAATTTCTACGTTTGCTTTGGTGTTTCAGTTTCAGCCTGCAGTCACTCCATTTTGAAAGCAATACAAAACAGACCAGTGACTGTGCGACAAATGTCTTCTTCATACCTCAGAAATAACAGGCGATTCAAAAATCAACAGAACACTACAATAAATGTCTTCTTCATACCTCAGAAATAACAGGCAGTTCAAAAATCAACAGAACACTACCCCGCGATACCTCTCCTTGAGACGTTACAAATAAAATGCCGTTACAATTGAACAGAACGTTACTCCCTATATGCTTTGTACTCCTTATACGTCAAATACAAGGCAACTTGAATTAAACAGAACGTTACTCTCCACACGCCTTTCATTCTTTAAACGCCGCAAATAACGGGCAATCAAAAATAAAGTACAAAACATCATCCCCAGAATCGTTCATTCCGTGCCCATCACAAACAAGACATAAAAAATGAACGGAATGTTTTTCCCCTAAAAGCTTTTCATTCTTGAGGCATGATCAATACAAGCCATTCAAAAGATGATCTGAACGTTACGTCCTGTGTGCCTTTCATTCTTTATACGTCACCAATAATAGAGATGGAAAATACACAAAACGATACCCCCAGGATGGCTGTCGGCACGTCAGCTACCTGAAGAGCAACGCTTTGTTCATTGTTTTATGTCTGCTGTATATGAAGTCTTATAAAGACATATCGGCAAACAATTTTTTTTTTATCTACTCAGCTGCGTATTTGAAACATCTTATTAAAGCTTACTAACCAAACTAAGAAATAATTTCTCGGAGAGAAAAAAAAACAACAACAACTATCCTTGCCACATTTTTGACGTCAAGATAGCTATGATAGTGTTTTGCATGTCGGACTACTTTATGAATTGAATACAAGAAAAACAAGAATTAGAACACCACCACCACCACTCCAAACAACAGCATAAAACTATTTGACCTACATGTTTTATCAGCAAAATCTACTTAACAAAGAAACATACATGTAGAAAGACTGATACAAGTTGTTCATTTTCAGAAACACAGATTCATGCATTCCTCAAGGATCAAGCATTGCCCCTCACTTATTTCTTTTGGTCTTCTTAATTCTTCCCAGTAAAACGCAAAGGTTAATTATGTAGCCAATGTGCAGATCATATCACAATATTGATGAATAATGCTTTAAGGAAACTTTCGGTAAGAGAATGGTCAACCATGTCCAGAAATTATACCGAAGCGAACTGAACAATATGTCAGGTTGTTTCAAAAGAATGGGTTGTGACTACACGTGAAAAATAAAACGTGTTGAATGTCGACTAACAACGGCAAAAAAAAATCCTAAAATTCTTCCATACCTGCTTTCACGGGGAGAAATTTTGAAATATAAAGAATCTGTGGACTTTTTAGTAGTC
>CM065725.1:18835546-18838046 GCA_033310375.1 Conus canariensis | reverse complement strand
GTCCAACGCCTGAATGAACACACCAGCTGACCACGGGCAGCCTTGCACGATGCCACGATGCCTGGTAATTCTGGGCGTGGACGTGTCTCCCGTCTGCACCTGGAATGTAGAGTTAGTGTAGATATTCACCGTCACGTCGATGATGTGCTGGGGGTAGCCAGCGCTCTGCATCGCATCCAACATTACTCTGTGATCAATGCTCCCATAGGCGTCCTTGATGTCAACGAAAGTAGTGTAGAACTGGCTTAATACATGCTTGAAGTTCTCAATTGCAGTTTCCAAGCAGAACACGTGTTCCTGAAGGCCGTTTCTTGGGATAGAGCCCTTCTGTTTTGATGACAGCCTTCTGGTCGAAACAATCCATGGTAAAAGCCTACTTTGCACTAACGTCATGTAGATCTTGTACAAAGACGTCAACAAGGAAACAGGTCTCCAATCACCAGGCTGCATCACATTCCCTTCTTTTTCGGGAAGTAAAATGATTGTGGTATGTTTCCAATCCCTGGGAATTCTTTTGTTTCTCCAATAAATGTTAAACATTGCCGTCAAAGGCAATGACAGACGTTGCAGATGTTGTTTCAGAAAAGAGTATTCAACTCCATCATATCCAGGCGCTGTGTTATTCTTCAGCGATTTCAGCACAGATATCACTTCGTCCTCGGTGAGCGGGTCCAACTGAAGTTCTTCTTCAGGAGGAAAGGGGCAATGTTGACAAGCCAGGGCGGAAGGGGAGGGGGTACTCCAACACCTTTTCACTCTTTTGCTCGAAAAACTCCGTCAACACATCCACTTCAATGGCACAAGTGGGTTGTGCTTCTGATCTGCTGTCGTTCTTGATGATCTCAATGGCACGTTTCTATTATCTAACCAAAGCTACGTTAACTCATGCTTTTCCACACAGTGCTCTATGTTGATCCTGTCTTCCACGCATATGTCTGAAGTGTCTCCTCAGACTTGGGAAGATGGAGTGATCAATGCAGTGAAAAGATTTTTCGATTTTCTGCCGCAACTCATCTTTTCCGATTCATGCTGAGTTTGTTCGGTGATTTGAAAGGGAAACTTGACAGTTCTCCAGACAAGAGAAGAGAGAGAGAGAGAGAGAGGAGAGAGAGAGAGAGAGAGAGAGAGAGAGAGGAGACAGATAGATAGATACATACGTACATATGTAGTACAAATACATACATACATACATACATACATATACAACATACATACATACATACATACATCTACATACATACATACATAGAAAGACGGAGAGATAAATGGATCGATAGACAAGGTAGACAGACAGATCATAAGAGAGAGAGAGAGAGAGAGAGAGAGAGAGAGGAGAGAGAGAGAGAGAGAGAGAGAGAGAGAGAGAGAGTCAGTAATGGAAATCTTCTGACTGTTTTGTCCTGGCATACAGACAAAAACAAAAAAGAACAATGATGCCAGGAGACCAAGACCAATCAATCACAGCACACAAAGGGGGCGAAACGCTGAATTCACTTCGTTTTGTAAAACTTTAGTTGCGTTTTCTTAATTCAAAACTGTCTCTCTTCTCCCCGTGGATTCATGCTTAGTAGTGACCCAGGTAGAGTTTTAACTAAGCCTGGGGGGGGGGGGGGGGGGGGGGGGGTCGACGACCAGATTGTCGTACGAAACATGTACATCCGTGATATTTGGATAATGCTACCATATTTCACGATTGTCCTTCCTTCCCTTGACATTTGGCACTGGGGGTACTAATTTTATGTGCATTTACTGCTGCAACCTTGATATCATTGATGATGTAAGGCGCAGCCATGTTTTTTTCTGTACAATTACTTCATATATTAGCGTCTGACTCGTACGAAATGATGTTGTGGCAGATTTTCACACGAACTACGTTTTTATAACATGCAAATATTTCTCTCAGTTATAACATTTAAAATGAAAATATACTAGGTCAGCCCAGTTTCCTATGAAAATCGTCACTCTGGCCCCGTTCGTATCATACTACACACACACACACACACACACACACACACACACACACACACACACACACACACACACACACACACATCTCTCTCTCTCTCTCTCTCTCTCCTCTCAGCACACAAAGACTCATACACAGACATAGAGAAACAAACAGACAGACACTCCTCTCATCTCTCTTCTCTCTCTTCTCTCTCTACTTCTCTCTCTCTCTCTCTCTCTCTCCTCTCTCTCTCTCTCTCCCTCTCACCCACAGAGACACACACAGACTCACACACAGACAGAGACAAACATGGACAGACAGACAGACACAGACTCACAGACGATACACACACACACACACACACACGCACGCACGACGCACACACACACACACACACACACACACACACACACACACACACACACACACACACACACCACACAGAGCGCACGTGCAACACACATGTTAAACCTAGAAGGTGGTCTCTCCTGTGCATGTTGGAATAGAACACCATCAAAGTGCCTCAGCCGCAGCACGTGGTTACCTCTGATA
>CM065725.1:18825546-18828046 GCA_033310375.1 Conus canariensis | reverse complement strand
GAGGTTTCGCTCCCTTGACAACACACACACACACACACACACACACACACACACACACACACACACACACACACACAACGTTAAATTGACGACAACAACAAAACACTAATGCTCACAAAGAAAGTGGTGGCAGTATGTTTTCACCAGGCAGAGTCAAAGATAATGACCCAAAAGAAAAAAAATCACCGGCACAGAATCCCCGGGAGGTGGAGAATGAAACTACTACTCCAAGAGCTGGCAACACTCCCACAGGGGCCGCTTCGCCGAAACGGCACAGGCGCAACACAGACCGTTGACGGTCGTTTGTTCGCCCCCCCCCTCGCTCCTCCCTTCTTGTCTCTCCTCTGTCTCCCCCCTCTCAGACCGTTGACGGTCTGTTTGTCTTCGCCCCCCCCCCCCCCTCTCTCTCTCTCCCCTCTCTCCTTGTCTCTTCCTCCTGTCTCTCCACCCCCCTCTCCTATAAATTATCCACAAATCTGCTGCACTATTCTGCGGTGTATGTTACAGTGCTTACCTACTTCGACATACAAGAACCTACTCAGTTTGTGCATTCGGAAAAAAAAAATTGTCAGGTGACCTGTGCGAAAACGATTTGGGGAAAAACCGAAAGAAAATAAAATGGCTAATGAACTGTCTTTTGTTTGATTTATTTTGTTCTCTTTGTATAAGCAGCACATTATGAGAGTGAGAGTGTCGGTACACCACACTTTAGAACGCGAACAAATCCAGACACTTTGTATCAAACGCCAAAAACACTAAAATAAGCAAGAATACGTCCATTTGTGAGAGAGACCATACAGACAATGCATGGTGTGTGAGAGACTGGTTTAAAAAAAAGGAAAAGACAGCGGTCATCGAAAAAAAAAGCTTAATCAAAAATAAAGTTATTAGTAGAATTTTTTTTTTCGCTTTTTGTTTTTTTTTGTGGGGTAGATGAAAAGGATGAAAGTGTAAAGCGGCAAAAAAAAAATGAAGAGGTAGATTTCGGCCTTAGGGAAGAAAGGGGGAAAACAAGAAATACAAAAAACCAAATCACCGCCTTAAGTGCTCCATTGATCCGACAACTGATAAAAAAAGGCAGTTGAACTACAGACCTCATCCTACAGTGGTACCGTCTGTCTTCAATCATAACTCATAACTGCTGTCACCGTTCTGAGCTCAACCCTACCCCCTCCCTGTTCCCCTACAAAGCTCTTCTTATGGTTGCCAAAAGGCACACACAGACGAGTCTTCACTCTCACGCACAGATGATAAGGATGATGACAGTAATGATTGAGTATGACGCTCTACTTTTTTTTTTTTTTTTTTTTTTCATGGAGGACATGGTTTCAAAGATTGCCGACAGAGCGATTTTGATATGGATGCTATGAGTTCCAGGAATTTCTGCTACTCATCTGATGAAACTGCATTTTTATAACACGCCATAAAATTCTCCTGGAATGTTCAGATATATCAATTTTTTTGATCTGATTAATTTGATTGATACGTTTTTGGATGGATTGCATTGATGCGTTGCTATGGTAACAGAAGCGTAAAATGCTATCTCTTTGTGAGGCGGTACCTCAAGTTCAGTTAGTCAGCAGGCATGCTCATTCATTCATCATTACAGCTAGCCAGCAGGTATCCTCATTCATTCATCATTACAGATAGCCAGCAGGTATCCTCATTCATTCATCATTACAGCTAGCCAGCAGGTATCCTCATTCATTCATCATTACAGCTAGCCAGCAGGTATCCTCATTCATTCGTCATTACAGCTAGCCAGCAGGTATCCTCATTCATTCATCATTACAGCTAGCCAGCAGGTATCCTCATTCATTCATCATTACAGCTAGCCAGCAGGTATCCTCATTCATTCATCATTACAGCTAGCTAACAGGTATCCTCATTCATTCATCATTACAGCTAGCCAGCAGGTATCCTCATTCATTCATCATTACAGCTAGCCAGCAGGTATCCTCATTCATTCATCATTACAGATAGCTAACAGGTATACCCATTCATTCATCATTACAGCTAGCTAACAGGTATACTCATTCATTCATCATTACAGCTAGCTACAGTTATCATTCATTCATCATTACAGATAGCTAACGGGTATCTCATTCATTCATCATTAAGCTAGCTAACAGGTATACTCATTCATTCATCATTCAGATAGCTACAGGTATACTCATTCATTCATCATTATATTCAGTTTTATTTCCATTGCAGAGTTTATCAAATCTTGGTGCGCTCACTGGAGAGTCTTTTCTTGTGTGTGTTGCGCAGATGTGTATGCTAGTGTGTTTTATGTGGAGGAAGATGTGGGGATGGGGTGTGTGATGTGTGTGTGTGTGTGTGTGTGTGTGTGTGTGTGTGTGTGTGTGTGTGTGTGTGTGTGTGTGTGTGTGTGTGTGTGCGTGCATACACACAAAACGCGTCCACAGCATGGATGTATACACACACATGCGCTTACATATGTGAGCAACACGTTTACGTATGTACACAGACACACAAA
>CM065725.1:18813046-18815546 GCA_033310375.1 Conus canariensis | reverse complement strand
CACACAAAAGCGTGCATGCAAAAAACACAGAGACAGACAGACAACAACACACACACACACACACACACACACACACACACCACACACACACACACCACACACAACACACACACACACACACACACACACACACACACACATATCTCACCATTTTGACCTCCGGTTTGTGTTAGAGGAAGGGGGGGGGGGGGGCGCAGTGGGGATAGAATGCGCTAAGGGAAGGGGCGAGGGGATTGACTGAACATGACTAGTTTTGCAAGAAAATAGAAAGAAACTAAAGCTTGTGATGATGAAGATAAAAAGGTGGAATGGATGTAGGCCTAATATTGGATGGGACAGAGCGCCCAAATCCAATTTTCTGCTCCTATGTCAATCTCATCAAATCAGACTCCTGCAAATGTGAAGATTTGCCGCATTGGTTGGGTCTGGCGTGGAGACATTGGTAGGTGTGAAAGGAGAGAAAATAGTGGTCAGGGAAAGAAAGAGATGGGGGGGGGGGGGGGGGGGGGGGGGGGGGGGGAGATGGGGAAAAGTGGAAGCATTTTGGCTCTTGAAGAAAGATCTAGTTGCAAAGTGAGACGACTGCAGGCGGAAATCTAAATAAATCTTAAATAAATCTCAAAATAGATCTAGTTGCAAAGTGAGACACGTTAAGAGAACAACGCGTACAAATAATACAAAACGAGTGCCTTGAGAAACACCTATAGACAGATTCTTGTTGTTGTTGTTGCTGTTGTTGTTGTTGTTGTTGTTGTTGTTGTTGTTCTTCTTCTTCTTCTTCATCTTCTTCTTCTTCTTATTCTTGAAAAAAAAAGAAGAAGAAGGAACAGAAGAAGAAGAAGAAGCTATAAGAAGAAGAATGAAAGAAAGAAAGAAAGAAAGAAAGAAAGAAGAAGAAGGAGAAGAAGAAGAAGAAGATGAAGAAGGAGGAGGAGGAGAGAGGAGGAGGGAGGAGGAGGGGGAAGGAGCAGGAGGGAGGAAGAGGAGGAGGAGAAGAAGAAGAAGAAGAAGAAGAAACAACAACAACAACAACAAGAATCTGTCTATAGGTGTTTCTCAAGGCACTCGTTTAGAATCTGTCTATAGGTGTTTCTCAAGGCACTCGTTTTGTATTATTTGTACGTGTTGTTCTCCTAACCTCTTTTAAGGACTCTCTCTCTCTCTCTCTCTCTCTCTCTCTCTCTCTCTCTCTCTCTCTCTCTCTCTCCCCCACCGAATGAACCATTGTTTACATCCCAATACACTTTTCCGGACCTCTATTAATCATCTGGATATTGCTTACCACTGGATCACTTGACGCCATCTTTAATTTACGTCGACTTCCATGTGACCTGCGTGTTCGTTTGATTTATAATAATCTCCACCCTGAACAGGTCGGCCATCTTTATTTCCCACCTGGCATAGTTCTAGAGGTTGTTGCTGTCCATTTCCATGTCCTCCACCTCCACATCTAATCGACCTTTTCCATTCCCCAGTGTGTGCTTTTCTCTTTGTTGTCCATGTGGTGTGGTAGGTGGATACCATCTGAATTAAACAGTAGTGTGAGGATAGCCAATGGTGTTTAGCCAAACGTTATACTCTGTGCTTTTGTGGGACCTGAAGTTCTTTGAATTACGTCGATATTTAATGCATTCGAAACTTGTGCAGGCTAGAACAAATTCTCCTTCGTAATGACTATGACTTGGACACGATTAGTGAAAATGGTGATAGGTAGGGGGATGGTAAATAGGCGGAGTGAAGAAGAGGAAATGAAATTGTAAGTTCAGAACCATTCATTGATAGTGTACTAGAGTTCAGCCTTAAAATCATAACCATCCAGTCAGTCTTTCTATCTATCTATCTATTCATCCATCTATGTATCTATCTATCTGTCTATGTATCTGTCTATCTATCTATCTCCGTATATTTTTATTTACATATCTATCTGTCTATCTATCGATCTATATGTCTATATGTCTCTCTATCTCTGTATATTTTTATTTACATATCTATCTATCCATCTATCTATCTATCTGTCTATCTATCGATCTATATGTCTCTCTATCTATCTATCTGTCTACCTATTTATCTATGTATCTATACATGCATGTATGTATGTATGTGTGTATGTAAGTATGTATGTATGTATCGACCTATTGGTCTTTCTATCAGTCTGCCTGTCTATCCATCTAACCACCTATCTGGCTATGCGTCTATCTATCTATCTATCCGTCTCTCTCTCTCTCTCTCTCTCTCTATCTCTCTAGCCACCTAGCCATCTATCCATCTCCCAATCTCTCTCTCTCTCTCTCTCTCTCTCTCTCTCTCTCTCTCTTCTTCTATCAATCTATCTAGCCACTTAGCATCTTCCATCTCCAGTCTACTTCTCTCTCTCTCTCTCTCTCTCTCTCTCTCTCTCTCTCTCTCTTTTCTCTCTCTCTCAGTCAATCGATCAATCAATCGATCTATCTAAAGTGATGAGGCCTTTGTTCAAGCCCTTCCTAATCCACACAACTCCCCA
>CM065725.1:18803046-18808046 GCA_033310375.1 Conus canariensis | reverse complement strand
CGTACGCATGCATACGCATACGAATACACACACACACACACACACACACACACACACACACACACACACACACGTTCACACTCACACACACTCACACGTACACATGCGAGCACGCGAGCGTGAGCGCGGGCATACACATATCTACACACATATGTATATTCTTGTCAGTTTCCTTATCCCACTTTCGTCTAGCCTCATCACTCAAAGGGCGCGCGCGCGCACACAGACACAGACACACGCACACACACACACACACACACACACACACGCACGCCCACGCACGCACGCACGCACGCACGCACGCACCACACACACACACACACACACACACACACACACACACACACACACACACACACACACCATGATTAAAAAAACACCAGGTTTTAAAATCGGTAGGAATTTAATCAATGTGCCAAGGTGAAACAACACGACCTCGGAACTCGAGCAAAAATTCCGGATCGCCTACCATTTTGAAGTATCGAAGAACATAATAGCTGAAGAAAAGTTCCCTTCCCCTTTTTTTCTCCAGAGAAACCTTAACATATCACAATGAAGGACAGATAACTTTGTTTCCTCACTCAGAAGCGACAGAATCTGGTTTCGTTCCAAAGTACCGTCGCCAAATATCAAATAGTTAAAAATGTAACCCTAAAAAGATCCAAAGCATATAAACGTACTCCCAGTTTATCTTCCTGAAAAACGTCACGATCAAACATGCGTCACAATATATTTGACGTCACAATAAAAAATGCGTCATAATGTATTTGTCGTACATGTCAAGAAATATTCCATAAAGAAGAGAAACTGTTTTGGGCCGTTATAGCTGTTAGTAACGGCTATTCTGGTGAAATAAAACATCGGGCATCATCCGTGACCCATAATGAATATACCTACAAATTTTCAGAAAGATCGGCCCAAAAGCTTTGTCTGGAGCGAGTGAAACACATTTTGATCACGGACAGACACACAGACAGACATATAGACAGACACACAGACAGCATTTCTTCGTTTCCATTGTAAAGTACTCCCTGTTCTATAAGAACTGGGAGTATAAACAAGATGCAAAGCATATAAACGTACTCCCAGTTTATCTTCCTGAAAAACGTCACAATCAAACATGCGTCATAATGTATTTGACGTCGCAATCAAACATGCGTCATAATGTATTTCGTCACCGAGATATTCCATAAAGAAGAGAAACCGTTTTAGGCCTTTAAAGCCGTTAGTAACGGCTATTCTGGTAAAATAAAACATCGGGCATCATCCGTGACCCATATGAACATACCTACAAATTTTCAGAAAGATCGGCCCAGAAGTTTTGTCTGGAGCGAGTAGAACACATTTTAACCATGGACAGACACACGGACAGACACACAGACAGACACGTAGACAGACACACAGTCAGCATTTCTTCGTTCCCATTGTGAAGTACTCCCTGTTCTATAAGAACTGGGAGTACAAACAAGATGCAAAGCATATAAACGTACCCCCAGTTTATCTTCCTGAAAAACGTCACAATCAAACATGCGTCATAATGTATTTGACATCACAATCAAACATGCGTCATAATGTATTTTGTCACCGAGATATTCCGTAACGAAGAAAAACCATTTTGTGCCGTTATAGCCGTTAGTAACGGCTATTCTGATGAAATAAAACATCGGGCATCATCCGTGACCGATAATGAACGTACCTACAAATTTTCAGAAAGATCGGCCCAGAAGTTTTGTCTGGAGCGAGTGGAACACATTTTGACCACGCACAGACACACAGACAGCATATCTTCGTTCCCATTGTAAAGTACTCCCTGTTCTATAAGAACTGGGAGTACAAAAAGCAGGGTTTCGGCAAAGATGCCTTCATGTTCAAAACACAGCGGCACTTTTGTCGTGTTTATGGCCAGGCGGAATGGGAGTGGCTGAAAACCTTCCTCGTCTCTGACTGAACTTGATGGCAGAAAAAGAAAACAGGTTTGAGGAACCTATGGAGAATTACCTCAATTTGATTTAATATAACAACAAGAATTAAATATTCATGTGATTTTTATTGTTTAATATATCTATAAAACCTATTCTTTTGTTTACCGTAAAACTTAACTCACACACATTTCATCTGATTTAATTCTCATTTATACACACGTACATACACGCACATACGCCCGCCCGCACGCACGCAAGAACACACACACACACACACACCCACACACACACACACACACACACACACACACATTAACACTAACACTAATACACACACGCACGCACACACACACACACACACACACACACACACACACACACACACACACACACTACCAAACAAACAAACACACACACACACACACACACGCGCGCGCGCGCGCGCGCGCGCGCGCGCGTGCGTACTCTCTCTCTCTGTGTTTCTCTCTCTCTCTTTCTTTGCGCGCGCGCGCGCGCGCGCGTGTGTGTGTGTGTGTGCGTGTGTGTGTGTGTGTGTGTGTGTGTGTGTGTGTGTGTGCGCGCGCGCGTGTGTGTGTGTGTGTGCGTGTGTGTGTGTGTGTGTTGTGTGTGTGTGTGTGTGTGTGTGTGTGTGTGTGCGTGCGCGCGCGAGCGCGTATATGCGTATGGCTTTAAGTCAATAGCCCATCATTAACGTGTAGTTCTAGGTCTAAAACGTGAGCATTTTTTCTTTTCCCTATTTTTCTTTCCATCTCCACTTCATTTGTGAGGTTATTCCTTCTTTTTCGTTTTGCGTTTGCCCGTATGGGCAAAGACAGCTTGTATCTATGCCCCAGGTTCTGGTAATGCGCTCATAAATTTAGATGTCTTAGCTCGTCAACATCCTTCATTCCCCCTAATGCTTTTAATGAGTTTATTTTTACAATTAGAATTGTGGTGGTGTTTTTCCAATGTTTTTTTTTTTTTTTTCATCGGAGATTTGTTTTATTTGGCATGTGTGTGTGTGTGTGTGTGTGTGTGTGTGTGTGTGTGTGTGTGTGTGTGTGTGTGTGTGTGTTCGCGCGCATGCGTGCGTGTGTGTGTTGTGGCTTGTTGTTCATGTTGACATTTGTGTGTGGTTTCCATGTATCTCTTTAAGAAGATGCTAGCGTTCGCCAGAAAATAAAACAAAACTAAAAAGAAAAAGAAACAATCGAACGAGTTCGTAACGAGCGTTGACGTGTAGGAATACGCCTTGACATTCACCTCGCAGCTCAGCTGTTCACTTCTTTTTTTTGTTTTGTATATTTATGTATCTATGCTGTGGGGAGGGGGGGGGGGGGGGTACAACCTAACTCATAGCCGTCTGGGCCTTTTCAAATGTAGCGTATGTGTATGTTCTCTATTATATGTATTTGTTGTATGATTGAACGTTATAGGATTAAGTTTTTGTAGTGATATTTGAAGAATAAGTGAATGTCACATTGGTAGGATTAGGATTTGTTAGTTATTGTAGTAATAGTATTTGTAGTTGGGTATAAGGTGTATTATTGTATATGAGAAGGGTGAATGTAGTATGACTTTGTAAAGCGCTTAGAGAAATTCGTTTGATTAAGCGCTATATAAGAAATCATTATTATCTATATCTATCTATCGTTTTGTAATTTTATTGTAATCATTTATTTACTTTTTTTAAGCTTCTTTTTCCTGTCTCTATATCTGGACACTGGATGTTTTGGTTTATCAAGTTCAGTGTACGTATACTTCCGACAAACACACACACGCGCGCGCATACACACACACCACACACACACACACACACACACACACACACACACACACACACACACACAATTACAGAGAGAGGAGAGGAGAGAGAGGAGAGAGGAGTAATCTGTGAGGTGTACGTGTGTGTGTGTGTGTGTGTGTGTGTGTGTGTGTGTGTGTGTGTGTGTGTGTGTGTGTAATGCTGAATAATTAAATAGTGTGGTGAAAACAGGTGCAGGTTAACAATTCTTCCATCATTATAGTAATGACTTGGCAAAGATCTGAAATTAGAAAAAAAAAAAAAAATTGAAGATGGAGAAAATGGGAAAATATATATCATAAATATGAATACCCTTCGCTAGCTGCTAGAGGGAACCATCGCAATCCCTTTCGAAGGCAGATCTCTATGTATTGCGTGCTCCTAGGCCTTTCGTCCGTATATATATATATATATATATATTCAATTTTAAACAAAACTTGCTCTTATGTCTTAGATTGAAGAAATAGGGGGAGATAGGAGTCAAATTACCACTTTCCGCGGTCACTGAGGAGAAACAATCAGGTTTCGAAATATCGGTATCTGACCAAGAGTTAGTAGTAGAAAGAAACTCGTGGAGAGCGTGGCAGCAGAGGGTCCTCAGAAGAGAAGCCCCCTTCAAGCAAGTGTTTCGGCCCTTATCTCCTGACACTCTAGGGGGGTTGGGCCACACCCGGTTCATGACTCCGGATGTCCCTCTGCTGCCCCTTTTTTTTTCCCATCTTGGGACGAGCCATGGCTGGGATTCGAACCCATGACCCTCTGGACATGCTCATTTTCCACTTAATGACTCGCGCTTTAACCACTGAGCCACAGGGACACCTGATATTTGTAGGGAAATTAAGCCTTATGAAGTTCACTTTTGTTCCTCCTTGACCAGATCCAGCTTGAACACCTCTCTGCCGCTTCTGCCATTGCTTTCAGGGCTCTGGTTTTTTCCTTCCCTGCAACTGAGAGCTGTTTCATGAGGCTGTATGCAGACGTTCCTACAAACCCCCTAGCTCCAATTTCTGCAGTGAGGACTTTGACCTGATAGCCTTCTCTCCTCAGGCTGTTTGCCAGATCAGCATACTTTTCAGTCTTGTAGATTTGAGCTGCCTCCATTCTGTTCTCATATGGCACCGTGAGCTCGATCATGATCAGCTGCTTGGTTGACTTAGAGTGGACTACTATGTCTGGTCTCATGCCACTCTTGCTGATGATCTCTGGGTGACTCTTCCATTCTGGGAGGTCTGCAGTGCACTCCCAGTCATCTGCCCCGTCCAGCAGACTCTGCC
>CM065725.1:18795546-18798046 GCA_033310375.1 Conus canariensis | reverse complement strand
AAGACACATTAGGAAGTGATCATTTCCCTGTTGTTCTCTACACTAAATGAAAAGATTCAAGATGAAGAAGAAGTTGAAGATATGATTCCTAAGTTTTTATACAATAGTGCTGACTGGAACCTCTATGAGTCAACTCTATTGTCAATAGATCATAATTCCATGGAACATGAAGACACTGATATATTTTATGAGAACTTCAGAAAAGCTAATCTTAAATAAATGTTAGCGAACCGCCCAGAGAACGTAGACAAACGAGTCACAAGACGAAACACAACGCGTTTCGACCTCTTAGGTCTTCATCAGGTGAGACATAAACGAATAAAACAACGAAAATTCACTTAGCTTTGATCGCTTCAGATCACTTCGCAGGGTTCAGCGCAAGGAAGAAGGCGTTGAATGAGAACGAGGCTGTTGGAAGGGAAATAGTGAGCGAGTCAAAGTCGTAATATTATTATCTTCATTACGACTTTGACTCGCTCACTATTTCCCTTCCAACAGCCTCGTTCTCATTCAACGCCTTCTTCCTTGCGCTGAACCCTGCGAAGTGATCTGAAGCGATCAAAGCTAAGTGAATTTTCGTTGTTTTATTCGTTTATGTCTCACCTGATGAAGACCTAAGAGGTCGAAACGCGTTGTGTTTCGTCTTGTGACTCGTTTGTCTACGTTCTCTGGGCGGTTCGCTAACATTTATTTAAGATTTGTTTAGATTTCCGCCTGCAGTCCTCTCGCTTTGCAACTAGATTCTGAAAAGCTGTTTTATACGCTGCTGAAAAATCAATGCCCAAGCGTAAATGCTATAATGATAAGAAGTACAGAGGAAATGGATGGTGGAATGAAGAATGCGCAGAAGCAGTGAGCAGTAAAAAGAAAACTTATAAAACATGGCTAAAGGACAGAACTGAAGAAAATTTTATTGCAATGAAACGTGCAAAATGTCACAGTAACAGAGTTGTGGCCAAAGCAAAACGTATCTATTTCACTACTTTTTGCTATTCAAAAATATCTACATCAAAGGACATGTACAAAGTATGGAAGAAGGTTAAAGAATTAAAGAACAGATGCCATTTACCATCATATCCCATTAAATTAGATAACAACGCTATCCCCACATCAGCAGAAAAAGCAGAGTTATTTGTTGAAGTGTTTTCAAAGAATAATTCATCATCAAGTCTTACATCAAATATAAGAAGCTACCGAGAAGAGGAAGAGAAAAAACATATTTATTGTGATCCTCCTCCAGATGAAAATCATTACTTAAATTCTTTTATAACCTTTGAGGAATTTAATGATTCATTGGAGTGTTTTACTTGCAATACCACTGCTGTTGGCATCGACGGTATTTCATATCAATTGCTCTGCCACTTGCCTTTATCTTGGAAGCAATTACTTCTCTCATTTTACCAAAAATGTTGGTTAAATGGAACTCTCCCTACTATCTGGAAGAGGACGGTTGTAATACCAGTTCCAAAGCAAGGTAAACGTAGATCCGAAATTGGCAGTTATCGTCCAATAGCTTTAACATCGCAAGTTGGTAAGATATTGGAAAAAAATGTTGAACGTCGTATTTTACATTTCTGCGAAAAGAACAATATTATTCCAAACAACCAAGCAGGTTTCAGGAAAGGAAGATGTACAACTGATCATCTGGTCAAAATTACGAATCAAGTTAAAAAAACAGTTTTCCAGAAGAAAAAGTACACTTGCTACTTTTTTTGATATTAGAAAAGCTTATGACAGTGTATGGCATGCTCGTCTGCTTTATAAGCTAAAACATATTGGAATTAGTGGAGCAATGTATCAATTTGTAAAATGTTTCTTGTCTGGGAGATCTATTTGTACAAGAATTGGCACATGTTATTCGTCATTCAAGGACATTGATATTGGAATTCCTCAAGGATCTATCATTGCTCCAATTCTTTTTACTATTCTTATTCATGATCTCCCAAACGTTCCATCTAACAATATCCATCTCGTTCAATATGCTGATAACATTGCTATATGGATGAATACAAACGTCAGAAAACAAACAAATAAGAGAGTTATAACACATGTTCAAAAACTATACCAAGTTGAGCTAGATAAGTTAGATTTATACATGAAAGAAAATGGTTTAGAACTTTCGGGAGAAAAGACACAATTAATGCTTTTTATTAATGGTGATACTCCAAAGCATCCTCCTCAGCTTGTTATTAAAGGCAACACTCTTAAATATTCAAAAGCTGTAAAATTTTTAGGAGTCTATTTAACCCCTAAGTTAAAGTGGCGATATCATATTGAACACATAATAAGTAAAGCTAGACAAAGATTAAATTTTCTCAAAATAATTAATGCTCAGTCATGGGGACAAGATGCTCAAACACTTTTACACCTTGCTACCAGTTTAGTTCGATCGAAATTAACTTATGGTCAAGAGGTTTATTTCTCAGCTCCACAGACGCTGCTAAAAAAAATTACAAAGCATAGATAGTAAGGCTGTTAAGTTGGCACTTGGTGTGCCAGT
>CM065725.1:18775546-18790546 GCA_033310375.1 Conus canariensis | reverse complement strand
TCTCTCTCTCTCTCTCTCTCTTGGGGAGTTGACCGCCGACCGCCGAGGTGAGAGGACGTGTCCTACCTGAGCTCTCGCAGGCGCTGTTTCGTGCGGTCGTCAACAAAGTCAGTGAACACGATGTTCACATGCAAGCCGCTGCGTGTGTCGTGTAGGCTGGCGTACTGGTTGTGCTCTGTCCTTCCGTTGATGAGTAAAGATGTCGAGCTGAACCCCGGACCTGAAGAAAATAACGTTTTGCAACTGGTTGACTGGAGACTTGCTCAATTGATGAATGGTTTCCAACTCCATTCAGTCAATATGCACAAACTGATAGAGGACAAATTCCAGATGCAAGAAGAAATTCTTCGCCGCCTAAACTCAGAAATAGGCAAGGTGAAGAAATGTGCGGACAACAATGCTGAACAAATCATCGAACTTCATGAAGACAGTGTCAACATGTTGGAACGTCTCGATCGTATGGAAGAAAAAGTGGAAGCTTTAGAAATAGAAACCAAGAAACGCAATCTAACATTTTTCGGCATTGATGAAACACGACAGAGGGATGATCTGTCCAGTGAGAAACTCGTGACGGACATTCTAAACTTTCATTCCGGTCATGTTGTGTGGCATGCATCCGACATTGAACGTGCCTATAGAATAGGCAGTCCACGCCAGAACGGCGCTCCCTGCCCACTGCTGGTGCAGTTCTGTCGCTGGGGAGACAGGATGTCCATCCTCAGGGACCGAGAGTTGCGGGATGCAATGCGGCGTAACAGCATCAGAGTGACTGCGGACCTCACCACAAGGCAGAGGCAGATGATAGATTTCCACAGAGACCAGGGTAAAATGGCTTATTTCTATAATGGACGACTTCATGTGAAAGATAGACAGCCTTCGCATAGTCGATTTCCGTCTTCTCACAGCCACTCTTCCTACAACCTACAGTCTTCACGGGACGACCGACATCTACTTCAGGGTGAGGAGTGGCCACAACTGCACCACTCAAGGAACGAGCGCTACTGGACCGGACGAGGTGAGAGGATGGAAGACAGCAGTCAACTGCTACTGGGGGTGCCAGACAGACATCCACCTGCTCCCAGAAAAGATGGTGAAGACAACAGATCAGCGGTTGTCCGCGTTCACAGCCAGCAGGAAAGAAGAGGGTACAGAGGAGAGGGCGGCAATGACAGGTCTTCAGCTGACCGTGTCGGCCGTCACGCCAGACCAGTTGCTCCAGGCTGGTCATCTTACAGCCAGGCAGCCCAGCGGAGACTGCCGACAGATGAAGATTCAGAAGCCTTCCGCGATAGACAATCCAGGAACCACGGTCAGCAGCGAATGTTTCCCAGAACGAGGTACACCGAAGAAGCACAAAGACAAAGTCAGTATATTCATCACAGACAAGTGACTCACCAGCCTGACGTTTACAGAGACTCACGACATACTGACAAGGACAATATACTGAATGGTGACCTAAACAGTCCCGACAGAAGACAGGACATCAGTGAGAATCTCGGTGACGTAAGGGGAAATGAGGTGGAATTTCCAGTGCCAATCGTCAACGACAAAGACGTGCAGGGTGGCACTGCAAGCGAGACAGAAGTCACTTCAACCCCTGCGATTACTGTGACTCAAACTTCTTGCAGAATCTCTCATGATATTGAACCTGATGCAGTAGAAGAGAAGAATGATGATGAACTCACAGTGAATGAACAGGGGGCTACTATCAACAAACCAAGTGAAACAGAGAATGAACAGGCGATATTATGTGACACACATGGGGATCCAGGAAATACCCATGGGGACACAGACATACAAAATACACACTCAGCACAGGCCCATCCATCTTCTCATACAGCTATCAGGACAGACAGACAGGATGGTGAGCGGTCAGAACAACAGATAGCAACTCCGTCTGTTGAAACAAACAATACGGCGAACGCCAACAGTGACGTGGCACTTTCAAATCCTGGTGTTCAGGGAGATGACAACCAACAGAAACAGCGCCTAAAGAAGGGAGAATCCAGGCCAAGGGATGCCAGTCAGAACACTATACTGGACAGTTTCAAACGTGCACAGTCCAAGGAACGTGGCAGGGACATTACGGAAAGGGGACGCACAAGGTCCCGCGCCAAGCTTAATTCTTTTTCCAAATAGGATATCGGCCGGGCCTTGAAAGTTGAACAGAAAAACGGTGGTGCAAACTTTACTGCAAAGCAGTCCATAGAAAATAATTGTCCTCAAGAAATACCTAAAAATAATAGCACTTCAATCAAGTTTCTAAACTTTAATGTAAATGGTTTGCTTTCTAAGTTGGAGAACAACGATTTTGTAAGTTATATCAAATCACATGATTTTGTGTGTTTAACTGAAACGTTTGTTGGTGTGAATTTCGAATCCTCACTTTTCATTGATTACGTGATTTATAATTCACAAGCAAAGAAGCTTTCCCACCAAGGACGATATTCAGGAGGAGTAATTGTTTTAATTAAAAAGACTTTTTCTAGTTTTGTTACACGGATTGAGTATAAGTCTGAAAATACGATCATTTTGAATATTGATAAGAAGCTTTTCGATAGCGACATGAATGTATTTTGGATTTGTACATATATACCTCCAATGGAGTCAAATGCCTGGGGAAATAACACGAATGGGTTGGCATAGAACCATTAGAACAATGTTTGTTGGATTTGTATGAATCATACAATTTTTATGTGTTATTATCTGGTGACCTTAACGCTAAACAGCCTCGAAAAATAATGTCGGCATCGATGTTGATGACAATTTTATAGAGAACTATGACCAGTCGCCATATTGTAGGACTTCACACGATGAATCTGAAAATGTATTTGGTGATCAGTTGTTAGAACTATGCAGCTCTTTGGACCTTGTTATTTTGAATGGACTTTGTGAACATGGTTTCGATGGTAGTTACACCTTTATATCCAGTTTAGGATGCAGTACTGTTGATTATTTTGTTATGTCTCAAAACTTACTTAATGCACAATATGGCATGTCACTCGTTGTTGAAGATTCTGTCGAATCTGATCACTTGCCAGTTGTACTTTCGTTTCCTTTGACCATCCCAAGCAAAAGCGGCAAACATGAAAGTAAGAGCAATTCTTTTATCGAAAAACATGTTTGGGATAAACAAGGTGAACAAGACTTTCTAGAGAATCTGAGAAAAAACAGACATTCATGATAGATTACAACGGGCGGACGCCATTTTGGAACATGATGTTGATGGTGCAATAGATCTTTTTGTAAGTTGCCTGCTATCGGCTAGCAGCTTCATGGTAAAGAAAGTCTATTTGGTTGCCTCACCAAAGTCTTCAGAATGGTTTGATGAGGAGTGTCGACAAGCCAAACGTTACAGTAAACGTACACTCAGAATTTTCAGAAGAACTAGAAAAATAGAACACAGATTACAGCATGTACAAGCAAAGAAAAAGTACAAAAATTTGCTGAAGTTTAAAAAAAGAAGCTTTAAACGAAGGAAGGCCGAAATGTTAGCGTCAAATATTTCTGATTCATCCAAATTTTGGAAACAGTTAACCGAAATGGGGTGTGGGAAGCAAAGAGCAAAAAATACAAATGACATTTCAATTGATAAATGGTACGATCATTTTAAAAATGTATTTTCAATTGATGATAGTAATTCGGATGGTGAACATTTTGACAACATTGATTTGACTGAGCACGAAGAGCACGTGCTAAATGCTGAAATCACCGAAAGTGAAATTTCAATTGCTGTGAACAAATTAAAGTCAGGTAAGGCATGTGGATCAGATGGAGTCATTTCTGAAATGCTGAAGGCTGGAAGTGCAATTACGATTCCCTTTTTGAAAAGGCTTTTCAACATTATATTTGCAAAAGGCATTTATCCTAAAGTTTGGGCAAAGGCTATCATTATTCCAATCCACAAAAAGGGAGATACGGAGAATGTAGATAACTATAGAGGTGTATCCTTATTAAGCTCAATTTCAAAATGCTATAGCACTGTTCTAAATAATCGTCTATACGCATGGCTTGAAAATAATAACCTGATCTCTGAAAGTCAAGCTGGTTTTAGGAAAAACTATTCTACAATAGACCATATCTACTGTCTTTATTCTATGGTTCAAAAATGCTTGTCTCAGCGTGGTCAAAAGCTTTATGTTGCTTTTGTAGACTTCAGAAAAGCTTTCGATTCTGTAAGACACGATAAGTTATTGCAGTGTATTAGAAACCAAGGCATTAAGGGGAAATTCTTCTGTTCTTTAAAAGCAATGTATAAATCATTAGTATCTTGTGTAAGATCCAACTTTGAATATTCAGACTTCTTTGACTGCCCAGTGGGAGTCAGACAAGGGTGTGTGTTGAGTCCAACGCTATTTGAAATGTTTATTAACCAGCTAGCGAATCACTTATCTGAAAAAGGTAGACATGGCATTCAACTGGTACCTAGCATGATGGAACTGTTTATTCTGCTTTTTGCAGATGACATTGTTCTATTAGCATCTACTCATGTTGGTCTGCAAAACCAGCTAAACGTACTTCAGACATGTTGCACCAATATGAAAATGAAAGTTAACACGGACAAAACTAAGGTCATGGTCTTTAGAAAAGGGGGTTTTCTGGGTAAAAGCGAACAATGGTTATTTGGCAATACTAAATTAGAAGTAGTAAACAAATACTGTTATCTGGGTTTCATTTTTTCCACTAAAATCAGCCCGAGGATCGGTACTGAACATTTGGTAGCCAAGGGGAAAAAAGCTATGTTTAATCTAGTAAGGGCTTTCCAGAAAAATAAGGATATTAGTTATCAGATCTACTTTAAGATTTTTGATGCCAAAATTAAACCAATCTTATTATATTCATCTGAAGTTTGGGGCCTTAACCGTTTGGAATGCATAGAAAAGATTCATTTGATTGCATGCAAACGTTTCTTGGTGTCCCAAGTAAGACACCAAACAAAATGGTATATGGGGAACTGGGAAGATATCCGTTATATATCAACTCCTATATATGTGCTATGAGATATTGGTTTAAGCTGCTTAGAATGGACCAACAAAGACTTCCTCGTCAAGCATACGAAATGCAGTTAACTCTAGATCAGCACGTAAAGAAATGCTGGGTGACAAAAATAAGAGAATTGTTATGCGAGACTGGGTTTAACTTTGTATGGCTACAACAGGGTGTGGGTGATGTTCGTGGATTCTTGGCAATTTTTAGGCAAAGACTAGTTATATGTTTACTCAAGAATGGGCAGGATCTATAAGAGACAGGGAAAGGTACGCATGTTACAAATCGTTCAAATCTATTTTTGAACGAGAAATATATCTTTGTAATATTGATGTATATTGTTTTAGGGTTGCTCTGTCTCATGCTAGACTTAATGTTCTACCTCTGAACAATAATCTTCATAGGTTCAGTGATAATTCTTATGACAAAAATTGTCCTTATTGTGTTAATATAATAGAAGATGAATATCATTTGATATACAGTTGCCCACTGTATACAGATCTTCGTGCAGCACTTATACCTAATCTTCATTTACCAATGTCCACTCTTCTTCAGGCACATCAGTATCAAAGAACCCTTCCACTTTCAAAATTTATATTTCTGTCAATTCGAAGGAGACAGAGCCTGACTGCTTAAATGATAATACATGAAAACATGATGATGGTAAGATAATGATTTTTCCCACATAATTGCAAATGCATTCATGTTTACTATCATCTATATTGATCGAATAGGAAGTTTCCGAGGAGTTTATCATATACGTATTTATGCTCTTGTTCTTTGTGGTCGAATCTTATATTTATTTCTTGTTTCGAATTTGTAATGCGCAGGCTCATGTCCCGACCCGTTTCCTCATCCCCTTGTCCCTTTCACCACCACCCCCCCCCTCCCCCGCCCCTTTTTTTCCACTTGAATGGTGGCCCGTGGCCGATGTTCAATAAAACATTTCGTTCGTTCGTTCGTTCTTCTCTCTCTCTCTCTCTCTTCCTTCTCTCTCTCTCTCTCTCTCTCTCTCTCTCTCTCTCTCTCTCTCTCTCTCTCTCTCTCTCTCTCGGTGTCTTTGTCTCTGTCTTTGTCTATCTTTATCTCTGTCTCTCTGTCTACATCTCTCTCTCTCCCTCCCTCTCTCTCTCCCTCCCTCCATCTCTCTCTCTCTCTCTCTCTCTCTCTCTCTCTCTCTCTCTCTCTCTCTCTCCCCGTATGTTAATTTAAATAAGTATGCAAAGTATAGGAAGTAGAGGGGGAGGCATGGAGAGAAGCAGCATATAAACAACTGAGAGGGTCTGAAGGAGTAGGAGTGTATTGCAATTTACGTCACCTTACTATTTGTAACTGCTCATGTGGGAAAGAAACACAGAGAAAGAGAGAAAGGTCAGAAAACTACAGTCACTGGAAAAAAAAAATGTATATATATATATATATATTATATATAATATATCAGGACAACTTGGAAAACACAAAAAGAACAAGAGAGAGAGAGAGAGAGAGAGAGAGACAGAGACAGAGACAGAGAGACAGACAGACACACACACACACACACACACACACACACACACACACACACACACACACACACACACACACACACAGAGAGAGAGAGAGAGAGAGAGAGAGAACTACTCTAGATTGTAGTTCTTTAAAAGAAAATGCTGAGGTAGATAATGGTAACGCTGGTTACGTCATCAAAGCACATTGCAGAAATGCCAACACAGACCACACAGAACAAGCAAGGAGACATCTCCTATTGCGTAGTCTGCATTAATTAACAGCGATATACGAGAAGTCTGCAGCGTTATGGGACAGTTCTCTGATAATGCTCTCGCCTGCCTTCTTTCCAGATTGTCCAATCAGATGTCAGGATACATCTGCTTGCATTTAAGTATAATTTCTGTAGGCTAGATTCTGGGAGGAAAGATATCAAGTGGAAATGCAACGGCAGCAGATGTAAAACAATAAATATGTTGTGCCGTTTTCTGCTGGGGAGGTTAATATTTCTTTCTGTTTTATCTTTTAATGCGTGAATGAAAACACCACGGATCTCTCTATCTCTCCCACCTTCCTTTTCATGTCTCTGACCTCTCTCTCTCTCTCTCTCTCCTCTCTCTCTCTCTCTCTCTCTCTCTCTCTCTCTCTCTCTCTCTCTAACCTTTACAGTATCTCTGGAACCCGTGACTGGACAGGACCAGAATAATAAGGAAATTTAAGACTTGGTAAAAAAGTAAAAGACGACGTATGAAAGACAACTCCCGAAATTTAGGATCAAGGGAAATAAGCCCAACATTATCATGCAGAACAGCCAAAACGAGGCCGATAAATCAGAATCAGAAAGATGGCGACCATGTCTTTGCTGTAGATAGCATCTTTGACATATGGAGTTTGTACCGTCATTGTCGCTGTCAAACACGCAGTAGTTTGTACGATCCCATCGGCAGGCCTGATATTACGGAGATTGTCTCTATGTTTTATTCATCTTCATCTGTTAGATGAGTATCTATCCTTTGCTGCACGTCATGGTCACTCTGGAAGAAACAAATATAATTATGTGTGTGCATGTTGTGTGTTGTGTGGTTGTGTGGGGTTTGTGTTGTGTGTGTGTGTGCTGTGTGCGTGCTGCGTGCGTGCGTGCGTGCACGTGCGTGCGTGCGTGGTGTGTGTGTGTGTGTGTGTGTGTGTGTGGTGGTGTAGTGTGTGTGTGGGTGTGAGAGAGAGAGAGAGAGAAGTCAGAAGTCAGATCTCAGAACATCTTTCTTCGATCAAAGGTTGAGATTTTAGGCAGAGCGTATTCTTCCAGTCTGTCCTTGAGTTGTATGTATGTGTTTGTTTAAAAAATCTATTTTTATCCAAAAGCCAGGCGGGAAAGAGAGAGAGAACGATTTCGAACACTTAACACAATCAACCAAGGTGATAAGCGCTTATTTACAGATTATCATTTATCCACCTGGTGTTCGGACAAAAACAAACAAAAACAAAAACAACACAAAAAACATGCTTAACAAGTCAAAGCGAAACACCAATAAAGAAAATACGTTAATCAACGATACTCATTACATGCCATTAATGAAACGATCTCTAGCCAATGCTGATGCTTAAGTCAAATAGACCAGCAAATTCATTGATTAATACCAGTCCTTTGGCCACAAGTGACAGAGAGGAAGAGGGCATCAGACTCCAATGGCAACAGGTCCTACCACAAACTGTGTGAAATGTGTATGTTTGTGTTTTTGAAAGGCATGTTTTGCGCAGCAGCTCAGAGATACGAGGTAAATTCAGAGAGAGAGAGAGAGAGAGAGAGAGAGAGAGAGAGAGAGAGAGAGAGAGAGAGACTATGATAATGACATTGACAATGACAAAGATTTTATTGACAATGACAACAGTCTTAATGTCAAGGGGAAATAGAACAGTTTCATGCGGATATGGATATGAAAACAGAAAAAAAACAAACCACAAATTACTACAAAGATATGATTTTTCTCGTTTTGCACACACCACCTGATAACACACACAGACACACAGACACACACACACACACACACGCGCGCGCGCGCGCGCGCGCGCGCGCCCATGCACGCACACACATACATACGTACGTGTGCGCGCACAACACACACACACACACACGCGCACGCGTGCGCGCGCGCGCGCCACACAACACACACACACACACACACACACATACACGTATACACGCACGCACGCACGCACGCACGCACGCACGCACGCACGCACGCACACACACACACACACACGCACGCACGCACACACACACACACACACACACACACACACACACACACACACACACACACACACACACACACACACACACACGCTCACGTTCACCATGTGTGACTCACAGGAGTATGACTATAAGCAAATTTAAGGCGTAGAGGAAAATAAAAGACGACGTCTTCTGAGGTCCAGCCTTTGAAATCTGAAATCAAACAGCCCCCTCTAAAGCGAAACGTGTCCACTATTATCACATCCAATCTGAAATCAAACAGCCCTCTCGAAAGCGAAACATGTCCAGCATTCTCACAGGAAATCTGAAATCAAACAGCCCTCTCTAAAGCGAAACATGTCCGCCATTACCATAGCAAATCTGAAATCAAACGGCCCTCTCTAAAGCGAAACATGTCCACCATTATCACAGCAAAATAGTCCAAACGAGGCAGACAGTTCAGAATCCAAACAACACGGAGTCCATGTGTTTTGACATATGGAATGTGTAACATTGTTGTCTGCTGTTGGATATGCTGTACATTGTATGATCACATGGGCAGACCTGATCTTACGGAGATCGTCTCAATGTTTTATTCATCTTCCTCTGTTAGTTGTGTATCTATCCTTTCCTGTACATTACGGGCATTCTGGAAGATACGCACACACACGTGTGTGTGTGTGTGTGTGTGTGTGTGTGTGTGTGTGTGTGTGTGTGTGTGTGTGTGTGTGTGTGTGTGTGTGTGTGTGTGAGCGAGGGAAAGAGAGAGAGAGTGAGAGTGAGGGAGGGAGAGAGAGAGAGAGAGAGAGAGAGAGAGAGAGAGAGAGAGAAAGACAGATAGACAGACAGACAAACAGACAGACAGATAGAGAGGTTTTAAAAGAGTTGTCTTCCCAGTGTAGAAAAAAAAAATGTCGCCTTTAATGGTGTCAGCATAGGCACAATCAATACAACCAATTATATATATATATATATATATATATATATATATATATATATATATATATATATATATATAAAGCCTATCAGCTTGGCAGAAAATAAAAAAAATGCCTCTCAATCAGGCTGTCAGGTAGGCCAGTAAACAAGCAACACAATCAACAAATGATGCTTTTTTTCCTTTTCCCTTTTTTTTTCTTTTTTGGCTGTCCCATCTTCTGTGACATCTCGGTGGCATTGTGACCAGGCCACTCATTCCGACCCCCTACTGCTGGTGACCCTCACGGAATTGAACCAAGGGCACAAACATGGAGGGGACATCAAAACTGAGGTCCCCATGAGAGCAGGACATGAAGGGCCACAGAATTTGAGACTTTTTTTTTAATTTTCAAATGCTGCTCAATGAAAATGAGGATGATAAAGACGATGCTGTGGATTTCCATTCCAGTCTGAGACTGCATGACAGGACTGTACTCTACGCTTACTTTGATGATAATATACCCCAGCATCAACCAGGTCTGAGAGATGTAGACACCCGCAGCATTGGTCAGAAAATTTGAGCAACACTCTTAGAGACGCACCCATTAAGTGGATGGAACTCGACTGTGTGGTCCCAGTCTTCCCAACTGAAACCATAGAACCCAAGACCTCTCAGCTAGGAATCCGCGACGCGCAATCACTTTGCCACGGCGGATGCTGGTTTTAGACTAGTCAACTACCAGAATTTAATACACTGTGCAAAATAATTGAGTGTGGTCTGAAGACAAGGCGACAGAAAAAGAAAAAGGAAGAGTGGGAGAGAGGGATGCACAGAGGCATTGATGCAGACAGAGTCTGACACAAAGACAGTCTCGACACATTATGTCCCTGTCGCCAACAGCTGGACAGGTATTTTCAGCTGTGACCTTTTTTAGCCTGTCTCAGACACTGAACTCCCCGAGGGGCCAGTAAAATGAGATGGACGTGACCAGACGTCTGAGGGGCTTATTTCTGTCTTCTCAGCGGACACGAAGACACCTTGCAAATTGACAGCTGCCTGGCTTGTTAAATGTTACTTGTCCATTCCGATACAGGGGACTAACTTTGAAACAAAAAAGTAGAAAGTTCTGTTTGCTCTCGCTGTCTCTCTCTGTCTGTCTGTCTCTCTCTCTCTGTCTCTCTCTCTCTCTCTCTGTCTCTTTCTCTCTTTCTCTTTCTCTCTCTCTCTCTGTGTCTCTGTCTGTCTGTCTCTCTCTGTGTGTTTTTGTTTCAATTTCTGTCTGTCTATCTGTCCGTCCGTCTGTCTGTCTGTCTGTCTGTCTGTCTGTCTGTCTGTCTGTCTTCTCACTCTCGCCCCTTTGCTCCCATTCCTGTTCGTTATGATGTCTGTTTAGATAAGTGTGGTAATGAGTTCTGTATCTTTGATAAAAAAAAATTTTTAAAGGAAAATATTCATCACATAAACGACAATCTGCAGTGGGTTATTCCATTTCTTCTGGCTCATCCACTCTCAAATCTTCCTCCCTGCATTCTCACCCTTTTTTTTTCTGTCTCTCCCTTTTACATTCCCCACCTTCCACCTTCCCTCCCCATTCTGCACCATTTCTCCAACCCTGTCTCCCCCCCCCTCCCCCACCTCTATCCACCTTCCCTCCCCATTCTGTACCATCTCTCCAACCCTGACCCCCCCCCTCACCTCTATCCACCTTCCGACCCCATTCTGAACCATCTCTCCACCCTGAGCCCCCCCCCCACCTCTATCCACCTTTCCACCCCATTCTGAACCATCTCTCCAACCCTGCCCCCCCCTCCACCCCACCTCTATCCACATTCCCTCCCCATTCTGCACCATCTCTCCAACCCTGACCCCCCCCCTCTCCCCACACCTCTATCCACCTTCCCTTCCCATTCTGTACCATCTCTCCAACCCTGCCCCCTACCTCTATCCACCTTCCCTTCCCATTCTGTACCATCTCTCCAACCCTGCCCCCCCTCCCCCACCCCCACACCTCTATCCACCTTCCCTCCCCATTCTGCACCATCTCTCCAACCCTGCTCCCCCCCACCTCGATCCACCTTCCTCCTATTCTGCACCATCTCTCCAACCCTGCCCCCCCCCCACCTCTATCCACCTTCCCTCCCCATTCTGTACCATCTCTCCAACCCTGCTCCCCCCCCACCTCTATCCACCTTCCCTCCCCATTCTGTACCATCTCTCCAACCCTGCTCCCCCCCCCCCACACCTCTATCCACCTTTCCCTCCCATTCTGCACCATCTCTCCACCCCTGACCCCCCCCCCACCTCTATCCACCTTCCCACCCCATTCTGCACCATCTCTCTAACCCTGCCCCCCCCCCACCTCTATCCACCTTCCCTCCCCATTCTGCACCATCTCTCCAACCCTGCCCCCCCCCCCACACCTCTATCCACCTTCCCTCCCCATTCTGCACCATCTCTCAACCCTGCCCCCCCCCCACCTCTATCCACCTTCCCTCCCATTCTGTACCATCTCTCCAACCCTGCCCCCTCCCCACCCCACACCTCTATCCACCTTCCCTCCCCATTCTGCACCATCTCTCCAACCCTGCCCCCCCCACCTCATCCACCTTCCCTCCCTATTCTGCACCATCTCTCCAACCCTGCCCCCCCCCACCTCTATCCACCTTCCCTCCCCATTCTGTACCATCTCTCCAACCCTGCCCCCCCCCACCTCTATCCACCTTCCCTCCCCATTCTGTACCATCTCTCCAACCCTGCCCCCCCCCCCACACCTCTATCCACCTTCCTCCCCATTCTGCACATCTCTCCAACCCTGCCCCCCCCCCCCACCTCTATCCACCTTCCCTCCCATTCTGTACCATCTCTCCAACCCTGCCCCCCCCCCACCTCTATCCACCTTCCCTCCCCATTCTGCACCATCTCTCTAACCCTGCCCCCCCCCCCCACCTCTATCCACCTTCCCTCCCCATTCTGACCATCTCTCCAACCCTGCCCCCCCCCCCCACCTCTATCCACCTTCCCTCCCCATTCTGCACCATCTCTCTAACCCTGCCCCCCCCCACCTCTATCCACCTTCCCTCCCCATTCTGCACCATCTCTCCAACCCTGCCCCCCCCCACCTCTATCCACCTTCCCTCCCCATTCTGCACCATCTCTCCAACCCTGCCCCCCCCCACCTCTATCCACCTTCCCTCCCCATTCTGCACCATCTCTCCAACCCTGCCCCCCCCACCTCTATCCACCTTCCCTCCCCATTCTGACCATCTCTCCAACCCTGCCCCCCCCCCCCACCACCTTCCCCTCCCCATTCTGCACCATCTCTCCAACCCTGCCCCCCCCCCACACCTCTATCCACCTTCCCTCCCCATTCTGACCATCTCTCAACCCTGCCCCCCCCCCCACCTCTATCCACCTTCCCTCCCCATTCTGCACCATCTCTCTAACCCTGCCCCCCCCCACCACCTCTATCCACCTTCCCTCCCCATTCTGACCATCTCTCAACCCTGCCCCCCCCCCCACACCTCTATCCACCTTCCCTCCCCATTCTGCACCATCTCTCAACCCTGCCCCCCCCCCCACCTCTATCCACCTTCCCTCCCATTCTGCACCATCTCTCAACCCTGCCCCCCCCCACACCTCTATCCACCTTCCCTCCCCATTCTGCACCATCTCTCTAACCCTCCCCCCCCCCACCTCTATCCACCTTCCCTCCCCATTCTGCACCATCTCTCAACCCTGCCCCCCCCCACCTCTATCCACCTTCCCTCCCCATTCTGACCATCTCTCAACCCTGCCCCCCCCACCTCTATCCACCTTCCCTCCCCATTCTGCACCATCTCTCCAACCCTGCCCCCCCCCACCTCTATCCACCTTCCCTCCCCATTCTGCACCATCTCTCCAACCCTGCCCCCCCCCCACCTCTATCCACCTTCCCTCCCCATTCTGCACCATCTCTCCAACCCTGCCCCCCCCCCACACCTCTATCCACCTTCCCTCCCCATTCTGCACCATCTCTCTAACCCTGCCCCCCCCCACACCTCTATCCACCTTCCCCCCCATTCTGTACCATCTCTCTAACCCTGCCCCCCCCCCACCTCTATCCACCTTCCCTCCCATTCTGCACCATCTCTCTAACCCTGCCCCCCCCCCCACCTCTATCCACCTTCCCTCCCCATTCTGCACCATCTCTCTAACCCTGACCCCCCCCCACACCTCTATCCACCTTCCCTCCCCATTCTGCACCATCTCTCTAACCTGCCCCCCCCCACCTCTATCCACCTTCCCTCCCCATTCTGCACCATCTCTCCAACCCTGCCCCCCCCCACACCTCTATCCACCTTCCCTCCCCATTCTGCACCATCTCTCCAACCCTGCACCCCCCCCCCATCTATCCACCTTCCCTCCCCATTCTGCACCATCTCTCCAACCCTGCCCCCCCCCACCTCTATCCACCTTCCCTCCCCATTCTGCACCATCTCTCCAACCCTGCCCCCCCCCCCCACCTCTATCCACCTTCCCTCCCCATTCTGCACCATCTCTCCAACCCTGCCCCCCCCACCTCTATCCACCTTCCCTCCCCATCTCCAACCCTCCCCCCCACCCTTCCCCCCCCCCCCACCTCCCCCCCTCTACCACCCCACCCTCCCCCCCCCCCCCCCTCCACCTCCCTCCCCTTCTCCCCCCTCAACCCTCCCCCCCCCCCCTCTATCCACCTCCCCCCATTCTACCACTCCTCCCTCCCCCCCCACCCCCACCCTCCCATTCCCTCTCCAACCCCCCCACTCTACCACTCCCCATTCTCACCATCTCACCCTCCCCCACCTTTCCCCTCCCCATTCTCACATCTCCCAACCTGCCCCCCCCCCCTCTATCCACCTCCTCCCTTCTCCACTCTTAACCTCCCCCCCCCTCTATCCACTTCCTCCCACTGACCATCTCCACCCCCCCCCCCCCACACCTCTATCCACCTTCCTCCCATTCTACCTCCTCAACCTGCCCCCCCCACCCTATCCCTTCCTCCCCATTCTGCACCATCTCTAACCCCCCCCCCCACCCTATCCACCTCCTCCATTCTCACCTCCCAACCCTCCCCCCACTCTCCACCTCCCCCCCCGCACACTCTCCCCCCCCCCCCCCACCCTCTTCCCTCCCCCATCTCACCTCCTCACCCCCCCCCCCCACCCCCCATCTACCACTCTACCCCCCCCCCCCCCCCATCTCCACCATCCCCCCCCCACCCCCCCCCCATACTCACCCCCCCCCACCCATTCTCACATCTCTCCAACCCTCACCCCCCCCCACCTCATCCACCTCCCTCCCCATTCTGTACCATCTCTCAACCCTGCCCCCCCCCCCCTCTATCCACCTTCCCTCCCCA
>CM065725.1:18763046-18770546 GCA_033310375.1 Conus canariensis | reverse complement strand
TCTCTCTCTGTCTCTGTCTGTCTCTCTCTCTGTGGACAATAAGAAATATAATCGTGAAAGTCTCCCTTCTACTTGAGAGGTCGCCCACTCCATTGGCTCGGTGACGAGCAGCTGTTGTCGTCAGTAGAGAGTTATCATTATTATATTATTACTATTATCATCATTATTATTATTATGACCATTATCAGCTTATCATCGTTATTATTATCATTATTGTCATTATGAACATTTATATCGCGCCTATCCTCGGCTAGAGACCAAGCTCTGAGCGCTTTACAATCCACACTCGTGTACACAACGGGCTGCCTACCTGGGTAGTGCCGACTAAGAGCTGCCAGCTGGCGCTTCATTCAGTCGTTTCCCGTGTCATCCAGTCAGCATCGTTCACTCAGTTTTCTTACTTCCTTCATTCTTTCCATTTCTCACGCACAGTGCATGCTATGTGTAACATGTCATTCATACCAACGGCCAGACTGGTCTTCTCTTCCAAAAGTTGGTGATGGGATTTTACGTATGTGCAAGATGTCACGCGTGCGTTCACACACGAAACCCCGTTTTATAGTCTCATTCGAAGGACTGTATGGGAAATGGAGTCGGAATTAATGTTAACTCCGAGGAAAATATCCCCAAGTACCGAAACGGCCCGACGGAGATTCGAACCCGCAACCCCAGGATCACCAAGACTACGAGTCCGGCGTCCTACCACTGAGCTATTCCGGCCGCTAGCTATTCTGAGTTGTTGCTTGTAGGAAGGAAGAAAATGGGCATCATTCAACACCGCCGAGTAATTGATGTTAGTGTGTGGTACTACTGACGGTGGTTATGATGGAGGAGGGTGGTTAGGTGCACGGTGATACGCTTTCCTCGGATGCATGAAATGAGGCTCTCTTCAGCTCCAGTATATGACAGGTGTGTGTGTGTGTGTGATGTGTGTGTGTGTGTGTGTGTGTGTGTGTGTGTGTGTGTGTGTGTGTGTGTGTGTGTGTGTGTGTGTGTGTGTGTGTGTGTGCGTGCGTGTGTGTGTACAGAAAATGTGATGTAAGAATAGTCCTTTGTCTATAAAACGATCATTTGAAGAAAATATGATATACTGCGCGTTCTATATTTCTCGATATATTTGATGTCATAAACATTGAGAAGAGATACTGATTTCTAAGCATTGCAGTTCTTATTTTCAGTACAGGGCGCGCGCACGAGCGCGTGCGCGCGCGCGCACACACGCACACACATACACGCGCACCCACGCACAGATGCACGCACGCACGCACGCACACACACACACACACACACACACCACACACACACACACACACACACACACACACACACACACACACACACACACACACCAAAGAAATAAATCATAATAAAAAGATAAAAAACATGAATGGTGAACATAATGTAACGGCAAAAGGTTTAGAAAAGCCAGGCTTCAGCGGGAATATTCATTAGAATAGTTGAAAACTTTTTTTTTGAGGTTTACCTCTTTGGCAAGTACGCCGTGAGAATGAAAAGTTTGTCCAAGAGGAATGCGATCTCCTTGTCCTAGTTGTTTGGACCTCGAGTTTCAGTACTAGAAAAGCTGAATAAGAATGACATTAAACAAGTTGTTTTTTTTTATCAAGGATGTTTGATGGCTTCCTTCTGTTGCGAAAGAAATAAATCATTGTCTCAATCTGTGTTTGGGGTTACTTTCGAAGCGTCTGTGACGTAAACGTAACGTTTGGGAAAGTGGAATGAATGTTTAGCTTTGGGCTGGGAGAAGGAGTAGAGGAGTTATGAGTGAGAGTCATTATATTCGCAGAACATTGTGGTGATGCACAGGCCAAGGGGGACGAAAGGCGAAGAGTCAGCGACTTCAAAGGTACAGTGCAGAGAGCGCAGGAAATTAGTCATGGAGGAGATGGCGTTCATCTTTTTTTTTTTTTTTTTGTCTTTTGTCCCTTGCCACCATGCAGTGATGTGTGTTCCTCTGATAGATGAACTGGGTATTATGCAACACACCAACGGGTTATGAATTATGGAGAGAGAGAGAGAGAGAGAGAGAGAGAGAGAGAGAGAGAGAGAGAGAGAGAGAGAGAGAGAGAGAGAGAGAGAGAGAGAACTCGGTTAAAATCTAAGACTTTTTCTTTGGATTCTTGGACTTTTCAAACGTCTGTTGTAGGGACGGTCGCATGGCTTGGGTAAACGGTGTTAGCTCTCCAAACATGACTAACGAAAGTAGATGGTGGTGGAAATAGTGGGGGCAAGAAAGGGGGGAGGGGGGGGTAAGGAGAGAGGGATCATGGAGTATGGTGCCAGACATTGGTTGGAAAAGTAAACTCGGACATTGCCCGAAAAACCCGCCTACTGGTTAGTGTAGTCTGCTTTAAGAGAAGACT
Source organism: Conus canariensis (assembly GCA_033310375.1). NCBI lineage: Eukaryota > Metazoa > Mollusca > Gastropoda > Neogastropoda > Conidae > Conus > Conus canariensis. The sequence goes on along the minus strand of CM065725.1, from coordinate 18,768,165 downwards.
GAAAGAGACAGATGTCTTGCGAAAGTCATATTGTCTAGGCTGTCATTATCCGTGACAAGAATGATTCCCCCTCCCTCCTTCCCTCCCTCCTTTCTCTGTCTGTCTGTCTGTCTGACTGTGTGTGTGTGTGTGTGTGTGTGTGTGTGTGTGTGTGTGTGTGTGTGTGTGTGTGTGTGTGTGTGTGTGTGTGCATGCGTGGTGTGTGTGTGTGTGTGTGTGTGTGTGTGTGTGTGTGTGTGTGTGTGTGTAGTGTGTGGTGGTGTGTGAGAGAGAGAGAGAGAGAGAGAGAGAGAGAGAGAGAGAAATACAGACAGACAGACAGACAGAGACTTTGACAAACAGGCACTTTTGAATTTCATTGTCTTTACCAAAGGGTCTTTTGACATGGGGGTAGGAGGGTAATGACACATTCCTCTTCCGTTCATTACAAACGGTATTACACTATTGTTCTCAATGATCAATCACTTCAAAACAAGTAAAACATGTGACAAAAGGTAGAAAACAATCTTCCGATTTTATGCCAAAGACATGTACACCTTTAACTTTATAACGCAAGTAGTAGTAGTAGTAGTAGTAGTAGTAGTAGTAGTAGTAGTAGTAGTAGTAGTAGTAGTAGTAGTAGTAGTAGAGAAGAAGAAGAAGAAGAAGAGTGATGATGAAGAAGAAGAAGACAATTAACAACAACAACAACAACAACAACAAAAAACAACAACGACGACGACGACAACATCAACGACGCCAGCATCAACAACAACAACCTCAACGACAAGAACAACACACACACACACACACACACACACACAACCACACACCACACACACCACACACACACACACACACACACACACACACACACACACACACACACACACACACAAGGAAAATGTAAAATCGTAATTTGATCCGACCATTCACTCAGTCAGGCGATAACTATGTTACTGAAATCCTCTACATACTTTAATGGGTATTTTCCAGAACTAGGTACTTGTTTCTTCTTCTTCTTCTTCTTCTTCTTTCTTCTTCTTCTTCTTCTTCTTCTTCTTCTTCTCGTCGTCTCGTCGTCGTCGTCGTCGTCGTCGTCGTCGTCGTCATCGTCTTCTTCTTCTTCTTCTTCTTCTTCTTCTTCTTCTTCTTCTTCTTCTTCTTCTTTCTTCTTCTTCTTCTTCTTCTTCTTCATTTCATTGCAGAATCGTCATCAGATGATTACAAAGAAGCAACATCTTTCAGAAACATCCACAAGAAAAGAAAAGGAGAGAGAGAGAGAGAGAGAGAGAGAGAGAGAGAGAGGAGAGAGAGAGAGAGAGAGAGAGAGAGAGAGAGAGAGAGAGAGAGAGAGAGCCACCAAATGTTGGTGAAAATCTGCTATCCGAATCCAGATCACAAAGGTCGATCCCGGATCTGTGCAGCAGAATTATAACTTTTTTTTTTTTAACAGAACACCAATAGTATGTGTAGTAGTGTAGTATAGTGTAGTAGTAGTTAGTAGTAGTATGTAGTAGTAGTAGTAGTAGTATGTAGTAGTAGTTTAGTTGTTGTTGTTGTTGTTATAGCAGTAGTAGTAGTTAGTAGTATAGTAGTGTTGTTGTTGTTGTTGTAGCAGTAGTAGTAGTATTTGTAGTAGCAGCAGCAATAGTAGGAGTAATACTGGTAGCAGCAGTAGCAGTAGCATTAGTAGTAGCAGTAATATTAGTAGCAACGGCAGCATAGTAGTAGTAGTAGTAGCAGCAGCAGAAGTAGCAATAGTAGTCGAAGTAGTAGTAGTAGTAGTAGTAGTAAGTAGTAGTAGTAGTAGTAGTAGTGGTGGTGGTACTGGTGGCAGGTGGTGGTAGTGGCAGTGGTATTAGTATGATCATTGTAATAATTGTGATTAGTGTGAGTTTCACTATTATAGTAGTAGTAGTAGTAGTAGTAGTAGTAGTAGTAGTAGTAGTAGTAGTAGTAGTAGTAGTAGTAGCAGCAGCGGTAGTAGTAGTAGTAGTACCAGCAGCAGCAGCAGTAGCAGTAGCAGTAGTAGTAATGGCAGTAGTAGTAGCAGCAGTCGCCGTCGTCGTCATAGTAGTAGTAGTAGTAGTAGTAGTAGTAGTAGTAGTAGTAGAGTAGTAGGGGAGGAGGAGGAGGAGGAGGAGGAGCAACAGCAGCAGGAGCAGCAGCAGTGGTAACAGAAGTAGCAGGAGCAACACCATCATCATCAACATGATCGGCATCATCATTTTCGTCATCATCATCATCATCATCATCATTATCATCATCATCATCATCATCATCATCATCATCATATCATCAACATCATCAACATCGTCATTATCATTATTTATGTTTATGATGATGATGATGATGGTGATGATGATGATGATGATGATGATGATGATGATGATGGTGATGATGATGATGATGATGATGATGATGATGATGATGATGATTTTCATTATCATTATTATCTTTTTCATTATTACTATATAAATGTTATCATTACCATTATTATCATATACTACTACTACTACTACTACTACTACTACTACTACTACTACTACTACTACTATTATAATAATCATTATTATCGTCATCATCATTTTTGTTGCTGTTGTTGTTGTTGCTCTGGTAGTTGTTGTTGTTAGTGGTGGTGGTGGTGGTGACAGTGGTGTTCTCGTTGTCGTTGTTCTTCCTGCTGTTTTTTTGGTGTTATCGCTATTATCCAAACCATTCTTATTTCTATTTGCATTAGCATCATCATCATCATCATCATCATTGTTTCAGAAGAGAAACGGCTCCCTGGCTTCCTGATTCAGATGAGCACATTGCCTGCCAAAACCAGGTCTGTCCGCCCTGCAACTGTACCAGCAGCAAAGAAAAACAAAGAATAAGACACATATAAAATCAAGAAATGTATTTTGAAATACCTCTGAAGCGCGAAAAACAAAAACTCTTGCAAATGAATAAACAGAACAGTAAAAGAAAACAAAAATGAAGAGGAAAGGAGGAAATCAGAAAAGGAAGCAAGGGAAGAAGAAAAGCGAAAAAAGCCTGCGAAAATGAACTAATCCTTGCTAAGGTCGTGCAAAGGATATTTCAGAGAGGAAAAAAAAAAAAAGGAATAAATAGTTCACAAGACAGCAGAAACTCACATGCGAGCATCCCGCGCGCGCGCGCACAGAGAGAGAGAGAGAGAGAGAGAGAGAGAGAGAGAGAGAGAGAGACAGACAGACAGACAGACAGACAGACAGACAAACAGACAAGACAGAAGACAGAGACAGAGAGACAGGAGACAGAGAGACGAGACAGAGACAGAAACAGAGACTGACAGACAGACAGACAAACAGACAGACAGAAAGGCAGACAGTCAGACAGACAGACAGATAAACACATACACATACGCACGCACGCACGCACGCACGCATGCACGCATGCACGCATGTAGCACAGAACATCCTGGTTGGGAAAAAATCAAATAAAAGAAATTAGAATGATTTTTTTTTTGTAAAGGTCGAGGAATAAAAAAGAGCGGAAAGACGTAAGAGAAAAACAATCTTAAAATAGGAATTATAGGAAATTGTTGCATTTCCTGAATGCTTCCCTTCAAATGATTTGTGTAAAGAGGCACGGCCACCTTTCACCCAACAACAAAATAAAGTTACGCAAAATCTTGTTCTTGAAGTATTACCCACTTACCACACAACAAAACACACGTCCACAAAAGAACGACAATAGCCTTGATAAAACAAAGACACTTGCGTGAAAAAAAGAAAATCCCAGAAAGGCAAGTTTCTGCTTGATTTTTTTTTTCTTGCGACAATCGATTCGATTTCTGGCTTGTAAATTAGATGCCTTCCAGAAAAAAGAAACATGTTATTGGAGTATTCTTCTCGTCCCTTCCACACACATGTTAACAGTTTCAGTGGGTTGCCAGGGATGTCAGGAATGACATGATGACAAACTGTTCAGCTCCAGCCTATGCTGGTTACTCGCTCTTTTCTGTGGTGATGTGTGTGTTTTTTTTCTTTTTTTTTTTATTATTCTGCGTACGCAGGCTGATACTCCTGCGGACACTCCCTGTGTATAGAGGCAAGGATTAATCCCATCCACCCAACAAAGGGAGTGGAGTTTTGTGTGTATGACCGTTTTTTTTTTTTAAATACCGCCATTAAGGCAGCCATACTCCAACTTCGGGGAAGGTGCATGCTATGTGTAACTTGTCATCCATACAACGGCGAAACTGGCCTTCTCTTCCGAAAGTTGGTGATGGGATTTTACGTGTGTGCAAGATGTTATGCGTGCGTTCACACACGGAACCCGGTTTTTAGTCTCATTCGGACTGTATGGAAATGGAGTCAGAACCAATGTTAACTCCGAGGGAAAATCCCCCTGTACCGAAACAGCCGGCGGAGATTCGAACCTGCAACCCCAGGATCACGAGACCGGCGCTCTACCAACCAGGCTATTCCGGCCCCCGTGGTGATGGTTGAAATGTGCTCTGTGTTTAAGAAGGAATTCGAACTTTATGACAGGGTTGTACTATATTCCATCAATCTACTGTATCTTTGGTGATGTACTCAACAGATTTTGTTCGTCAAATTTCTAAACACACCATTGTTATGTTACTCAAACAACAGAATCAAAGACAGGTTGAAAAAAAAAATGAGGACAGAACTACATTACCACGTTTTCTTTTAACACCTTTGCTCTTTCAAATCTAAGTAAAGTTGATTCAGCACAAACCATAGCTTGATAATGATCATTGCCCTGGTTTGTTGTACAAACTAAGCAGTCTGAGCAGGAATGTGATAAACGATATATTTTGAAAAAAAAAAAAAAAAAAAAAAACACCGAGCAAACACGAAACAATTGTTAATATCACAAGACACGAAAATATTAACACATGAAGAAAAACCCAAACGCTTAGAAAGGGGCACACGCTATCTTTAAGATGGGACACAGCCCGTGGATAAATGGCACAGTGCGAATTGAAACCTACTAATTCTATTCATACTGAACAAACCGGACCTTGCAATATTAATATGCAATGATGTCAGAGTAACCCACATCAAATGGGTGAAAGGAGTGGATTAAATCGGAATTATGCTTCTATGAAACTGACACTTTATGGTGTTCATTCATTTGAAAT
>CM065725.1:18753046-18755546 GCA_033310375.1 Conus canariensis | reverse complement strand
TGTGTTCCACTCAATCCAGACAAAACTACTGGGCCGATCTTTCTAAAAAAATTTCTAAAAATTTGTAGGTATGTTCATTATGGGTCAAACATGACGCCCGATGTGTTATTTTACCGTTACAGCCGTAACTAACGGCCATAACGGCCCATAACAGTTTTCTTTCTTTATGGAATATCTCAAACAGTACTTGGCCAATCTCTCTGAAAATTTGTAGGCATGTTCATTATGGGTCACGGTTGATGCCCGATGTGTTATTTTAACCGTTATGGCCGTTACTAGCGGCTATAACGACCCACAACAGTTTTTCTTCTTTATGGACTATCTTAGAAAGTACTTGGCCGATCTTTCTGAAAATTTGTAGGTATGTTCATTATGGATCACGGATCATGCCCGATGTGTTATTTTACCGTTGTAGCCGTTACTAACGGCCATAACGGCCCATAACGATTTTCCTTCTTTATGGAATATCTCAGAAAGTACATGGCCGATCTTTCTGAAAATGTGTAGGTATGTTCATTATGGGTCACAGAGGATGGCCGATGTTTACCAGAATAGCCTTTACTGACGGCTATAACGGGCCCAAACGGGTTTTCCTCTTTATGGAATATCTCACGCGTATTCAAGATAAACTGGGAGGACGTTTATATGCTTTGCATCTTGTCTTTATTTCATATTCACCACTGACACCTCCCGCGTCATTCAAGAAAACTGAGGCAATGCTATCTGGCCGCGCCTCTACGTACGACACCGTCGACCAGTCTGTCCTCTGATTGAACTGACCCTCCTACAGGTGATAAACCAATGGCCTTGTGTTGTTTATTCACCACACTCCGTGCATGCAAGCTGCACGGTTTCCAAGACAAAGTGGGCCAAGGCATAAAAAGTAAACAAGACTTTAAAAATCCTTCTTTTTTTCAAATGCTTGTATACATTTTCGGTCGACATATTATTGTCACAGATACACACACATCAAAGGACCAGAAACGTAGGGTCAGTTCTGACGGAGGACCAGGCAATGTGGTGGTGTGATCGTAAATATAGCTCCAGTTCATGTTGCACCCACATTGCTGTTGTTCATAACATACTGCGTGTCAGATACTGCGCCTATGTTACTTGTGTATTAAACACTGTGTACGTTAAAGAACATCTTTCACCTTCACCTTCACGTATACTGGAGTATTGTAGACCGTGGGGGCGCCACAGGAGACTTTGCAATCAGCTTCGTCCACTTCTTCTGGTTCTCAGACGCTCTTAGGCAGTTGCTGAGTGTGAGGCCAGTCCATGCACCGATGTTGTCCTCCCATCTCTTTCTCTGCCTTCCTCTCCTTCTGCCTCCTCGCACTGTTCTTTGTAGAATGGTTTTGGCAAGTCCTGTTGATCTTGATACATGACCGTACCATCTCATTGTCCTTCTTTTCACTGTGGACAACAGGTCTTCGTACGGTCCAGTGGCTTCCCTTAGTCTGGTCTGGTCTCCTCCTCCTCTCCTCCTCCCTCCCTCCTCCGCCTCTTCCTTTTCTTCTTCTTCTTCTTCTTCTTCTTCTTCTTCTTCTTCTTCTTCTTCTTCTTCTTCTTCTTCTTTCTCATTATTGTTATTGTTATTACTATCATAATTATCATTAATATTATCATCATCATCATTATCATTATTGTTAATATTATTATTATCATTATTACTACCGTCATCATTATTGTTATTATTATTTTGACCTGCGCCTTCTCCCTCTCAACTTCCGTTTCATGCCGTAGTTTTAGTGGTTCACCCTGGAGGAGACCCAATAGGTCGAAACGCGTAGTGCTTGTTTTCTAACTTGTTTGTTCCTTCGCTGAGGCACCGAGAGGGCTACCTAACATGAAGACGGGAAAAGATGGTGGTAGACGTAATGGGAGCGGCGGAGCGTGGGGGAGGGGGAGGGGGGGAGGGGAGGGGGGGGGGGGGGGCCAGGGGTAATGATTGGAGAACGGATGGGTAATTATCATACAATGGACGGAGGAGACAGAGAGGTTGAAGACAGAAGTAACTGCAGATCGATCACTGTCGTCTGCTTGGACAAGGAGTAAAAAGGAAAGAGGTCCTGGGTTAGGCTGATCGACTCGGTACTAACCGCTGATCTTGAAAGCTTGCTCTCTGTCTGTCTGTCTGTCTGTCTGTCTGTCTATCTCTGTCTGTCTGTCTGTCTGTCTGTCTGTCTGTCTCTCTCTCTCTCTCTCTCTCTCTCTCTCTCTCTCTCTCTCTCGCTCTCGCTCTCTCTCAATTAACCTCTCATTGCTTAATGTTCCTGAAGCTGATTTCTTAATTCTAATATATATAAAAAAAAAAAGAAAAAGAAGAAAACTACTGGGTCGAACAATTCAAAAAGCACCTACATTAAAAAATACTGTACCCCTTATAGTCGATTCCATGACGCACTTTTACAAGATGTGTATCCAGCATTGTCCCGTGGTTAGTCCGATAACGGGTTCAGAGATCGTGGGATCGATCCCCATCAGAGCTACTTAT
>CM065725.1:18735546-18740546 GCA_033310375.1 Conus canariensis | reverse complement strand
TTACTCCCACTTCGCTCATTCTGGTTCCCCATTACATAGCCACACCCGGCTAATCGTGTCGCTGCCTCATCACAGGTACACCACCGGGAGCATTCCACATCCAGCCTTCCGAGCTGACATACAACCTGCTGGGCAGAAGCCTCTCGTGGGCGACAAACATCACAACCAAATGTTTCCAGAGCGACTTGATCTCATGGCCTCACAGCCTGCGGTCCGTGCCGCTAACCACTGCACCACACAGCTGTTGACGTGTCTTCTGTCAGGACATTGAAATGGTCCTCTTGTAGACAAGGGATTGAACTAGGTAATCGATGATCGGCAAGCTGCTGACAATGACCGAACAAATCTCCTTTTGCGTTGTGTGTGAGTTTCCCACCCCAAAGGGTAGAAACTATATCCATGGAAAAGTCGACGAAATCAGGAAAAGGTGGGGAAAAAAGAACTAAGTGATGACCTGATTGCATTTGGCCCATGCGAAAAGCACTCGCCAGCGCATTTGATGTTGAAATAGAGTCGGCGTGTTGTATTTGTGTCAGCACAAACTTGACGAGTTATACTTCACATACGTTAAAATCGTCGCACTGCTTTGTAATGAACTTGTGTTTAGTTTATTATTTATCTCCTTGCACCAAATGTAGTGCGGCTCTCCATAGTCCTTTAAACGCTGGTGAAGGACAGGCCTGTCCTGTCTTGTTCTTCCATCTCTTGCTCTGTCTGCCTCGTCTTCTTAAGCCCAGTGCTGTGGTCTATAAGATACAGATGTGTGTGTGTGTGCGTGCGTGCGTGCGAGCGTGCGTGCGTGCATACGTGTGTGTGTGTGTGTGTGTGTGTGTGTGCGTGCGTGCGTGCGTGCGTGCGTGCGTGCGTGCGTGGTGTGTGTGTGTGTGTGTGTGTGTGTGTGTGTGTGTGTGTGTGTGTGTGTGTGTGTGTGTGTTGTGTTCCCTGAGGCTGGATGTTCTCGAGACATGCTTCCCCCCCTGGACAATATTGTGCACATTGATGGGCACATTATGGTAAATTAGCTTGTTTGATTCTGTCTGGACTCCCTCATTTGCCATGCGATCTTTGAACAACCTATTCAACATCTTGTGGCGACATCTCTCATCTCCAGGGTCTGATTGTGCCTTTGAAGATTGATCGTCAATGTCCGAGTTTCACAATTTCTCAAGATTATGGAGATGACCAATATACTCGTGGGACTGAATTCTTGACATGAGGGAAACGTTGCTGTCACGCCAAATGATCAGTTCTGTAAATGCTTCCATTGTATGCAATGCTCTGTCCATTGCTTCTGATTTGGACCCTTCACATAAGACAAATGTCACTAAGTTCTTGAGGTCACTGATAGTTCCAAGTTTCTGACCCGTTGTTTGTGTCACTGAGTGCCTTTGACTTCATATGCACATTCTCGTTCTTTTTTTTTCTTCTTATATTGGTGAAAAAAAGGTCTCACGCTGGTGCAAGATTACAAATGGCATATCAAATCGGCGTGAGCACATTTGAACTGGGGGAAAAAAGGAACGCAACAAACAAATATTGGCGTCTATTTCCATTGTTTTATTACCTTCTGTCACTGCATTAATTTAAGAGAAATATAACTGCACACATACATATGAATATTGCATAAACTGATGTAAATTGTAATGCGTTTCGTTTTCGTTGACAGAGCAGTGAAGGGGGCTGGAGGATTAATGTCCGCTCTCTCTCTCTCTCTCTCTCTCTCTCTCTCTCTCTCTCTCTCTGCTTTATCCAGTGATATCTTTCCAAACACAACGTAAGTGAAGCCATATTTTCAATCCTCGTCGGACGCTCTTCCTTGCCAGAAATGGCTTGGCTAGCTATTGTTATCCATCCAAATCACAACCTCCCAAGAAGTCCTTTGTCTGCAGGTCTGAGACGAGTTTCACAGACACGATAATTCGCAGAGTTGGAAGCTTAGGTTAGCCGTGAGGTATATGTAAGAAGCGAGAGAAGTAAAAATCAGGTGGAAGACCAGTTCAAGTTAACAATTGTAATGACTTCGTTAATAAACTCTTCCTGTCTTTGAAGGGTCAGTGCTTTGATCATTTAACGCACCAAACAGAGGGCGTCTTCACAGGACATTGCAACGTCACTTTGAAGGGTCAGTGTTTTGATCATTTAACGCACCAAACAGAGGGCGTCTTCACAGGACATTGCAACGTCACTTTGAAGGGTCAGTGTTTTGATCATTTAATGCACCAAACAGACAGCATCTTCACAGGACATTGCAACGTCAAGAGTCACTGTGTATGCCCTGCGTCCATACACGCTCTTCTGAGTGAGGAGAACATTGAGAACAAAGACAGTTTTGCCCTGTCCTTTTTTCCGTAAAGTGTCAACAACATTTATTATATGCTTATGTGACAAAGTCTCTCTCTCTCTCTGTCTCTCTGTCTCTGTCTCTCTCTGCCTGCCTGTCTGTGTGTGCGCGCATGTGAGTGTGTGTGTGTGTGTGTGTGTGTGTGTGTGTGTGTGTGTGTGTGTGTGTGTGTGTGTGTGTGTGTGTGCGTGCGCTCGCGTGTGCATGCATGTGTGTGTGTGTGTGTGTGTGTGTGTGTGTGTGTGTGTGTGTGTGTGTGTGTGTGTGTGTGTGTGTGTGATCTATTTTCTTCTTGTTCTTCTTGTTCTCGTTCTTGTTCTTCTTGTTCTTGTTCTTGTTCTTGTTATTCTTCTTGTTCTTCTTGTTCTTCTTGTTCTTGTTCTTGTTGTTCTTCTTCTTCTGCTTCTTCTTCTTGTGCTTCATTCTAATTCTATTTCTCCCACAATGATACATCCAGAACCACCCCTTTTCCTCTCAGATGCATTCTTTCAATGCGCGACTTAACAGATGGAAATACAGGTCCGATTTTTCTTATTAAGAGCAAAATTGACAAGCTGCAAACTCTTTTGACACCAGCGTGCCTCTGCCTCCCACCCACCTGCAGCACCATCCCCTCCTCCCCCTCTGATGATACAATTTTAGATATACACATGCACATATCAACTGATTCATGAAGGACATCCTGAGTACATTGAGAGAGAAGAACAATATACATATCATATAATACAAAACGAAAACAACATTCAGACCAAAGGACATACTAAGCATAGCGCATATAAATCACAGCATGTACACACAAGTTCGAGCGCGCGCGCACGCACGCGCGTGCACACATGCACATTCACACACACACAGATATATATATATATATAAAATATATATATATATATATTATATGGAGAGAGAGAGAGAGAGAGAGAGAGAGAGAGAGAGAGAGAGTGAGAGAGAGAGAGAGAGTTTTATTTTAGTCTGTGTCAATGACAGCTACATTGACATCAGTTAGTCAAAGGTGGTATTCACACTAACAGCCGCCCCAAACCCGTCTTTTCCTTTCTCCTTCCCTCAGGAGACCACAGGGAAGCTGCTGTCATAGACAGGAGCCACAACTGGCCATCCACAGGGGAGGCGGCGAAACATCAAACGAGTCTTACCCACACTCTTTGCCGCCGTGCCCACTGCCGAAAGATTACTTTCAGTGAACTGGCTTTGTGGGTCCCACGAGCTTCCACACATCAAAGGTATCTACAGCGTCTACAACTGCGCACGTGTTTCTCAGGCCGTGTAGTCACTGGTTAGGCAGATGTGGACCCTTCCTTCGTACTTGCCAAAATCTCTCCAAGCGCAGTAGGGCTTCACTGAGTGATGAGAGCTGCGTTGACTGCGCATCATCATGTTGTCGACACAACCTAATGAAATCGTTGAGATGGCTGTCTACAAATGAATGCCCTTGTACGAACAAGCTCTCTCTGGCTTCTAGTCCAATTATGTTGTTAACTCCTCCCTGTTTCATTCAAAGAGAATCACCTCTTTTGACAAGTTGCCTATCTTCTAGTCACCAGCGTTTGTGACGCCAGTTCCCTTTATCCACAACTATGCAGAACTTGGTACTGTTCCTTATCAGCGGGTCAGCGCGCTGGCAACGTCCTGTAACAGTGGAAACAAAAGCAAATTCAGGTGTATGCACTGGATGGTAAATAATTATCTTACCACATTTGAATTTCTGCTCTGACGTTCATCGTATTATTCCCAACTGTTGAAAGTAGCTGGTATTTATATTCTGGGCCCTGCGGCTATGCTTTGGCTTGTGTTTAGACTGTAGCAGTTTCTTTCAGTTTGTATACCCACGTTTGGTCGTACCTGTCAAGATGATTGAGTAGGGCCTTCGCTTGTTTAATTGCTCGGAAGTAGTTGAATCTAATCAATTCCTTAGTTTGGTTAGTATTGAATGAAATGTTAAAAAATGCTTAGTTATTATTTGAGTGAGTGGAAGAGCTGCTTCCTTCTCTCTCTGTCTCTCTCTCTCGCTTTCTCTCTCTCTCTCTCTCTCTCTCTCTCTCTCTCTCTCTCTCTCTCTCCATACACATGTATATTCATGCTCTCTCTCAATCACTCTCTCATTCTCTCTCATACACATGCATAATTATGCGTGCTCTCTCTCTCTCAGTCTCTCTCTTATTCTCTCTTTCTCTCTCTCTCTCTCTCTCGCTCTCTCTCTCTCTCACGCACACACACACACACACACACACACACACACACACACACACACACACACACACACACACACACACACACATTCGCTACAACCCATCTGACCCAGTCGCAGCCCTGACACAGGCTCATATCAGCGAATTCATCTGCACAACATATACAAAAAAAAAAAAAAAAAAAAAAAAACACATGATTGCGCGCACCCAGATGTAATTACATCAGAAAAGCAGATACAACAGAATGTAACGATGAGTGAATGAGCAATACTGCCGGTTAGATGGCGATAACTACACGTGAGGGTACACTTCCACTGAAGGATGGCGTTTTCTACTTCTGTCACCATCAAAATACATCAGTGGATTTCCATTCAGGGAAAATGTGATCATCATATTATTATCAGATTAAAGACAGTTAGCGTCTGAAGTGGGACAATAAAAGAACAAGAGAATAT
>CM065725.1:18715546-18718046 GCA_033310375.1 Conus canariensis | reverse complement strand
AGTATCTATGCATGTATGCAGGTATGTATGTATGTATGTATGTATGTCTCTGTCTGTCTGTCCATATCTCTCTCTCTCTCTCTCTCTCTCTCTCTCTCTCTCTCTCTCTCTCTCCAGCACCACCATCCCCTGGGGCATAAGCCTCTGTTTAACTCAAAACACTTTGCATGTGCTCAGTTAATTACCGAGATATTGCTTTTCACTGTCGGCTTTGTGACACCTGTGTCACACCTAATTTACATTGGCGACGTCTGAATCTCGTAAACTCCAGACATGGACACGCCGACCATCCCTATGTTCTGCCTGACATCACTTCCAATGAGCTTTGTTGTCTATTGTCATGGCCTCCCCACCCCCAAACCATCTTTCCAAATCCGCTGTTCTGTGTCTCCTTTTCTTTGTTGTTCATGTAGTCTTGTGGCTTAATACCATCTCTCCTCCTCCTCCTCCTCCCTCCCTCTCTCTCTCTCTCTCTCTCTCTCACATATATACAGACACACACACATACACAGACACACACACATACATTCACACACATGCATACGCACAATCACACACACACACACACACACACACACACACACACACACACACACACACACACACACGTGCATACATACACACACACACACACACACACACACACACACACACACACACACACACACACACACACACACGCACACATACCTACATACATACGCACAATCACACACACACACACACACACACACACACTCTCTCTCTCTCTCTCTCTCTCTCTCTCTCACACACACACACACAATCACGCACACACACACACACACAATCACGCACACACACACACACACACACACACACACAATCACACTCACACACTCACACACACACGCACACACACACACACACACACACACACACACACACACACACACACACACACACACATACACACACACACACACACACGTACATACGCACAATCACACTCACACACACACACACACACACACACACACACACACACACACACACACACACACACACACACAATCACACCACCCACCCACCCACCCACACACACACACACACACACACACACACACACACACACACACACACACACACACTGATTTGTATGTGTGTGGGTGATTAAGTGGCTCATTTTAAATGATACAGCCGTCCACCAAACCATTCCCCACCGCTGACCTTTCACTCCCAATCAGGAAGCCGACCGCTGACCACTCACTCCCAATCAGGAAGCTGACCGCTGACCACTCACTCCCAATCAGGAAGCTGACCGCTGACCACTCGCTCCCAATCAGGAAGCTGTCATCAATTCAAAATCCCCCGTCCAAGGTCTTTCACCGCCACCCTCCTACCTGTTTCCCCTCGTCTCCCAGACATGTTCACTCCCACCCCCCCTCCTGATCCCCCGCAACCAGTCATGCGTGGGAAGAACCATATTGCACGGAAAACCCAGCTGCTTCCTGTCGACGGCTGAGCGTGTGCGTCACGATTCAACGACCTTCCAGAAATATTTTCCGCCGCCTGCGCGGTGCTGTGACACGTGAGCTCGATGTTTATGTCTGATTCCTGTGATGTTTGTGTTAATTTTGAAAAGGATCTGGCTATGTAGGTAGACTAAGTTAATGAATGTGCCTGAAGAATGGATGTATGTGGGAGAGAGAGAGAGAGAGAGAGAGAGAGAGAGAGAGAGAGAGAGAGAGAGAGAGAGAGAGAGAGAGCATACGAATACGAATACCAATACGAATAATTAATTCAGATTAACGCCATATCCCTAAATGAAGGGATGACACTCGCAATACAGGATACACACACACACACACACACACACACACACACACACACACACACACACATATATTATATATATATATATATATATACTACGCACAAAAAGTTAAGGATCGGTATGTGAAAAACAGGTGCGTAATAAACTCAGTTCGCTACTGTTATTTATTTCTTAGTCCAGCCAAATTGTCATGAATTCTTGTTCAGCTGTAAGTGGGGCGATGTTGTGTTAGTGCGAAAATTGCACGGGATTCTCTACTACTGAGCTGGGCCGCAAACGGAAAAGCAGAAACTTGCGAAAAAATGACCTTGTTTTGGACCGTTCTGCCTGAACACATTACACTTGCCAGATGGAAAAACCATTATGCACGTGCAAGCACTGCTGTTTATGTGTGAGATGCTGTCGCTCACTTGGCTATATAAGAAGACATTCCACCAGTAGTAGGCCTGATCTGACAATGCCTCCATGACGAAAATTAAGCGAGTTGGATAGGGGACGAGCTGTTGCATGGTTCCAAGATGGTGTTCCCAAGCGAGAAGTGGCCAGGCGACTTCATGTGTCCATCTCGGTCATTGTCCGACTGATTCAACGCTTCACAGCCACTGGGATTGTCCATGAAAGACGCAGATCTGGTCGACCGAAGAAGACAACCCCACGTGACGATCGTCTCATTGAAGGACAAGCCCTGCAGACAAGAACAGCCTC
>CM065725.1:18690546-18700546 GCA_033310375.1 Conus canariensis | reverse complement strand
GAGAGCCGTCAGCCCTGGCACCGGCAATCCACAGAGATCCGTCGGTGTCATGCCATTATGAGGTTTCCATCCAGAGGACACATTGCACTGCTGCCTAGTCGTCTTTGTTTTCTTCTGATCCGTTTTGTATTCATCTACTCAAGAATTCATTTGTCCACCCAATATTCAGCAAAACAGTCCGCCTGGATTGCATCGAAGAAAGGGCGAGTGGATGAAGGGATGAAGTGTGAAATGGATAAGGGGTAGGGGGGGGGGGAGATCTGGAGAAGGAAAACAAAATGTTTTCATTGATTTATATTAATATATGTATGTATGTATGTATGTATGTATGTATGTATGTTGTATGTATGTATGTATGTATGTATGTAATGTATGTCGTATGTATGCATGCATGTATGCATAGTATGTATGTATGTATGTATGTATGTATGTATGTATGTATGTATGTATGTATGTATGTATGATGTATGTGTGTATGTATGTATGTATGTATGAATTTATCTATTTCTTTTCATTTATTCATTGTTTTATGAATTCATTGATTTAATTATTTATTCATTTATTATATATATATATATATATATATATATATATATATATATATATATGTTCATTCATCGACACATCTAATGATCGATTATCACCTTTTATTGGCATTGTATCCTGACAATATAAGTGTAGTAAAAAAAAAAAAGAAAAAAAGCCTTTCTTTTCTGTTAAAGAATAAATGCTGTGAGGCTTTTCTCATCATTGTAAAAGGCAAATAAATGCCTCAGGAGCTGTTTGGCTCTGGATGAGGACATATCAGACGTGTTGCCCATGGTCGTCATCATGTTGGCTTACTTCCCCTGCCATGACTGTCTGCCATGCTGACTATCATAACGGACAGGCCTCTGGAGTGCACACACACACACACACACACACACACACACACACACACACACACACACACACACACACACACACACACACACACATCTTTTCTGAAACAGTCCCCGGTGAAGATGGACGTTCTCTTTGTCTGTCTGTCTGTCTCTCTGTCCGTCTGTCTGTCTGTCTGACTGACTGTCTGTCTTATGTGACGAATGAGGGTGAGTGGCTAGTGTCCTCTAAGGTTAGAACTCAGGGAAAGTTCGCATTTGGATGGGATGATAAAGGAACTTTAGAGTTTCTATAAACTTCTTGTTTTCGGATCGGGAGGGAGCAACTTTGCAGTTCCAGTACATTGGAAATAATTGTCTTTTAATGTCAAAGGTTCTCAAGAATTGCTTATGATGTGTTTTATCTTCCGTCGTCAGCTTACACACTCAAGAGTGTTTATGCTTCAGGTGAATGGTCACAATTGAGATAGGGGTGTGTATGCGTGGGATTAAACAAGATCAGGTTAGGAATATTTTCATATACACAACCTTACTTTGGATACACACACACACACACACAAACACACACACACACACACACACACACACACACACACCACCATGCACACACACGGACGCACGCACGCACGCACGCACGCACACACACACACACACACACACACACACACACACACACACACACACACACACACACAGACACACACACAAGTACGCATGCACGCACGCATGCACGCTCGTTCGCGTACTGCGCCCACTTAACTGTCTGTCTGTCTCACACTCACACACACACACACACACACACACACACACACACCCCACACACATACACACACACACACGCCGCGCGCGCGCGCGCTGCGCGCGCGCGCGTCCTCACATTTGCCCTCTAACTCTCAGAAGAGTGTGAGGTCTCTCTGTCAAAATAAGGAGACTTGGCATAGGCTTGTCAAAAGAAAGACGGTCCTCTTTGAATGAAACAGGGAGGAGTTAACAACGTATCTGGACCAGAAGCCACAGAGCTTCTTTGTACACGTGCTTAACGATTGCATCAGCTTGTGCTGGCAACATGATGATTCGCCACCGACGAGGCTCACATCAATCCCTATGTGTGCCCGGACAGATGTTGGCAAGGGTCATCATTGAACCAATCGCTGAATACCAGGCCTGGGAAACATTATTTGCACTCTCGTAGATGCTGTAGTTACCTTTGATATAATATTCTGGAAGCTTCTGGGACCCACAAAGCCAGTTCACTGACAGTAATCTTTTGACAGTGGGCGCGGCAGCAAAGAGTGCGGGTGTGACTCGTGTGATGTTTGGAGGTTCTCCAGTCGATGACCCCTTGTGGCATCAGATTCTCTGTGGTGGCGGCTGGACTCCTGAGGGCAGGAGAAGAAAGAAGGCGGTGGGTGGGTGGGGTAAAGGACTGGTAATAATTATGAATGCCACCAATGACTAATTGATGTATGATGCCACTGAGAGAGAGAGAGAGAGAGAGAGAGAGAGAGAGAGAGAGAGAGAGAGAGAGAGGAGGGGGGCGGGGGGCGGGGTTGGCAAGAAGGTTGGTAAAGACCTGTTCCTCTTCATCACATGTGTCTGTCTGTCTGAATGTCTATCTGTCTGTCTGTCTGTCTCTCTATCCCTTCGTGCCTCTCTCTCTCTTTTCTTGTGTGTGTGTGTGTGTGTGTGTGTGTGTGTGTGTGTGTGTGTGTGTGTGTGTGTGTGTGTGTGTGTGCGCGTGCGCTCGCGTGTGTTTGTGCGCCTGTGTGTGTGTGTGGTGTGGTGTGTGTGTGTGTGTGTGTGTGTGTGTGTGTGTGTGTGTGTGTGTGTGTGTGTGTGTGTGTGTGTGCATGCTGCGCCCCTCTAACTGTCTGTCTGTCACAACACACACACACACACACACACACACACACACACACACGCACGCACGCACGCACGCACGCAGCACGCACGCACGCACACACACACACACACACACACACACACACACACACACACACACACAATGTTGAATACATATCTTGTACAAACGCGTCAGGATTTCTACTATAAGGGGTACTGCAATTTTTAGTATTGAATTGTTCGACACAGTAGTTGTCTTTATTTTTCTATTTTATGAATTAAGAAACCAGCGTCAGGAACAGGAAGCAATGACGTACTAATTGAGAGAGAGAGAGAGAGAGAGAGAGAGAGAGAGAGAGAGAGAGAGAGAGAGAGAGAGAGAGAGAGGAGAGAGAGAGGATCAAGTAGTTCAGCAGTTAGTACCCAGTCGATCAGCCTAACCCAGGCCATCTTCCTCTGTTAGTCCTTGTCCAAGCAGACGACAGTGATCGATCTGAAATTACTTCTGTCTTCAACCTCTCTGTCTCCTCCGTCCACTGTACGGTTATTACCCTCCGTTTCCCAATCATTACCCCTGTCCCCCCTCCCCCTCCCCCACACTCCGCCGCTTCCATTACCTCTCTACCGCCATCTTTTCCCGCCTTCATGTTAGCTGTCCCTCTCGGTGCCTTGGCGAAGGAACAAACAGGTTAGAAAAAAAAAGTATAACGCGTTTCGACCTGTTGGGTCTCCTCTAGAGTGGACAGCTAACGCCCCAGACTGAAACTTAAGGTCTGAAAAGGAGAAGATACAGGTTAGAATAGTTGTAGTGGTAGTAGTAGTGGTAGCAGCAGCAGCAGCAGCAGCAGCACAGCAGCAGCAACAGCAGCAGCACAGCAGCAGCAGCAGCAGCAGCAGCAGCAGCAGCAGCAGCAGCAGTAGTAGTAGTAGTAGTAGCAGTCGTCGTCGTCGTCGGCGTCATCGTCCTTAGTATTAGTAGTAGTAGTAGTAGTAGTAGTAGTAGTAGTAGTAGTAGTAGTAGTAGTAGTAGTAGTATAGTCGTTCCAGCAGCAACAGCAGCAGCAGTAGTATTAGTATTAGTAGTAGTAGTAGTGGCAGTGCTGGCTGTGGTGGTGGTAGTAGTAGCAGTAGTAATGTTTTAACATTCATACAATTTGAATGTTAACAATAATGACAACAGTAATTATAGCTATAATAATGATGATAATGACAGAAAAAGAAGAACAGAAGGAAAAGAATAAGAACAATAGCTACGATGGTAGGGATATGACAGTAATCATCATCATCATCATCAGCGTCATCATCATCATCATCATCATCATCATCATCATCATCATCATCATCATCAACAACAACAACAACACCATCATCATCGTCGTCGTCGTCGTGGTCGCCGTCGTCGTGATCGTCGTCCTCCTCCTCCATCTCCTCCTCCTCCATTCTCCTCCTCATCCTTGTCATCATCATCATCATCATCATCATCATCAATGCATGCAATATAAACCTCACTTTCCAACCTTCACACCAGATACAAAACGTCTCTGCTTACAGCCGCCGCACAGAAGACATCTCACACTATACATTGACTCTGTCCTCCAATCCACGGCGCCAAACTTCCCCACATACCTCAAAGACACAGTTCTACAGCATCAGCTCATTCAACACAGACGAACGTTCCAATCTAACCTCCTCTAGATTTGAATGGAAAAAAAATTCAACAAAAATCGAGAAAACGAGTTGTGTATTGCCAGACAGAGGATACCAAACCAAATCTTACAAAGCAGCTGAATGTATCAGTCTCTGTTCTCGCGTGGAAACCTCAATTCCACACAACACTGAGGATCAGCAGGATCGTAATTCTCTGGTAAACAGTACCCACCCCTACCATCGCACCTTTAAAAAACCATATTCCTGAAACATGTTCTCTCTCTCTCTCTCTCTCTCTCTCTCTCTCTCTCTCTCTCTCTCTCTCTCTCTCTCTCTCCAGTGGCGGGTGGGGGGTGGGGGTGGGGGGAGGGGGGTTGGTGGAGGGGGAGGAGGGTAGTGTGTGTGTGTGTGTGTTGGGGGGGTGGGGGTGGGGGTTCCCGACCGCAGTTTTTGCATTTCATCTTCTTTTTTTTTTCTTGATGCTTTTATAAACAGTACACGATCTCTGTGGTTCCCTGCTTTATACCCAATCATGCGAACACAAATTGACCTGCATTTTATTCGTGGTAAAAAAAAAAAAAAGCACAACATATCCTTATGTCAGCAAGTGTGTGACCGTCATGGACCATGCAAAAATAACCACTGTGCCATTCTTTCCACTTCCATCGCCAGTTCTACAGTCACGTATACGCCGTGAAACTGTTCTCTGCGTGACAGAATATACTTTGGGGAAGCTTACTCACAGTCCAGCAAATTGGCGCCGATCCATCATGCATATGGCATTAGGAATCAATCCACCGCCATTGCCCGTCTGGCACTAGGATTCCTGATGGCCTCAACGGTTGTCTGTGATCTCTTTCCTCGCCAGTTCCCTTGGCGTTGCTCATTCCTTTACCGCACCATCTCTCTCTCTCTCTCTCTCTCTCTCTCTCTCTCTCTCTCTCTCTCTCTCTCTCTCTCTCTCTCTCTCTCTCTTGTGTTTGTCTATCCGTCTATTTGCCTGTCTATCTGTATGCCTGCTTAATTGTCTCTGTCTAGCTTGCTGCCTGTCTGCCTCTCTCTCTCCCTTCCCCCTCCCCCCGTGTGTGTGTGTGTGTGTGTGTGTGTGTGTGTGTGTGTGTGTGTGTGTGTGTGTGTGTGTGTGTGTGTGTGTGTGTGTGTGTGTGTGTGTGTGTTGGCTTTCTAATACGCTTATTCCTCCGACCTCCCATTCCAACCTTTTCTTCCAACCCCACCACCAACATGTTTATACTCTAACGTCCCCCTTACCCGAACACCCACTATCGCCCCTAACCAAAATGAGTGTATTTCAGATTTAGTTAGCGCTGGAGTCCAGACATTTCGACTGCAACTTCATCTGTTTCTAACAGACTCCATTGTTCTCCCTTCGTAAACTCCATTCTCAGCCACCAGCAATGCTGAGAAGAGATATGCTTGGCACATCCATTTCTAAAAATCCTGCTTCCCTACGCCGGCACGCTGAGATCTCTCTCTGTCTCTGTCTCGTTGTCTGTCTGTCTGTCTGTCTGTCTGTATGTCATGTCTGTCTCTGTCTGTCTCTGTCTCTTCTCTCTCTCTCTTTTTCTACATCACTCTCTTCTCTGTATTTTCTAACATCACTCACTCAGCGACACACACACACACACACACACACACACCACACACACACACACACACACACACACACACACACAACGCACGCACGCACGTGAACACACACACACACACACACACACACACACACACGTAACGCACAACGAAAACACATAACACACACACACACACGCGCGCGCGCGCGCGCGCGCGCGTACAGAACAGAACAGAACAGAATTTTATTCAGTAAGGCCAAAGCCCCATTTGAAGGGGTGTGAACATTGGTAGTAGACGTAATAAGACAAATTCAAAGACGAAAATGAAAACAGCATTACACCAGTTCGTACATGGTATCATACACTAAATTGACGCCAACTGACTAGTAAAAATTGGTAATTCAGGACATTGCTATTTCTCTTTTCTTAAAGGCTTTATATAGATATATAGCAAAATTACTGATGACCTGTGCACTTTGTTATGCTAAAAGTAACGTTAATCTGAAGTTACTGGGATTGTTATAATATTTTGGATGGATTAAATTGTGTCTTAAATCATCAAAAGCAGGACAACAAAAAACAAAGTGAACTTCATCATCAGCGGAGGATGTGCACAACGGGCATACTGTCCTAAATTCACCGTTGCTTTTGTATCTTGAACTATGTACTGATAAATCAGACATTCCAAATCTAAATCTTGTCAGAGTGTATCGAATAAATCTATCCATACCCAATAGTAAGTATGGCTCCAGATCATGCGATGTCTTGAATTTCCTGTATTCTATAAATCTGATGCTATCATTCACATGGTGATTCCAGTTCTGCCACCTGCAGTCGATTAGTCTTTGCTTAAACATCTTTATAAAGGAATTTATGCACCCCACGCCTTGGTATTCCCATACATAGGAGAAGCCATAACTATTCAAAATATCACGAACTTTTGAGGCCCAATTTACTTTTCCTCTATTGGCCAAATTTAATAACATTTTATATGCTTTAGATGGTAATCTGTGTTCCTCCATTCGAGTCAGTTTCAACCAGTATCTAATGCAAGAAACATTAGAATTAATCGTTAATGGGAATCGATTCAATTCACCATACACAAGGTCGTTTGGTGTTTTAATACAAACCCTAGATACTTCTTTAATACAAATAAATGGACACTTTCAATGACAGATGAAGCATCTTCTAGACCCCAAATCTCAGCACCATATAGGAGTATGGGTTGAATCTGAGAATCAAAAAGCTTCAAA
Source organism: Conus canariensis (assembly GCA_033310375.1). NCBI lineage: Eukaryota > Metazoa > Mollusca > Gastropoda > Neogastropoda > Conidae > Conus > Conus canariensis. The sequence goes on along the minus strand of CM065725.1, from coordinate 18,693,334 downwards.
TACAATTTCAGCGAGTTGTTATTTAACTGATACAACTTGCAAATAATGCTGATGGCAGCTCGTTTCCCTTTACTTGCTAAATCTTGGCATGCATGCTTAAAACTCAGTCGTGTGGAAAACAGGATGCCTAGATACCGATAAGAATTTACTACGTTCATCTTTATGTTATTATAAAACCATTTCTCAGTACTTGCTAAATACCCACCTTTCCTAAAGATTACTATGCTAGATTTGTCCAAGTTTGCTTTAAGCTGTAACTGGCACGCAGCTCTATGAAGAGTATTCAATTGGGTTTGTAAGCCGACCACAGTTTCTGACAATAAAATCATGTCATCAGCAAACAAAAGAATAAACAGTTCAATGAAATCAATATTAAGGCTAACACCATGTCTACCATTATTAATAATATCGAGAGCAAGTTCGTTTATAAACAAGGAAAACAAAAGAGGACTACAAACATCACCTTGTTTCACACCATTAGTGCAATATATGTAACCTGTATACTGTGTACCACAGCGAACTCGAGCTTTAACAATTTCGTACATGCTTCTTATACATCTGTAGATTTTACCCTTAATTCCATTTTTAATCAAAATAGGCCACAATAAATTTCTTGAAATAGTATCAAAAGCTGTCTCAAAAACAATGAATGCAACGTATAATTTTCTATTAGACGAAAACTGTTTTTGCACTATTGCCAACAATGTAAACATGTGATCAATAGTAGAATAATTTTGTTTAAACCCTGCTTGCAATTCACCTGTAATATTGTTTTGATCGACCCATTCAGTCAATATTGAATTAATTATAGAGCTGTACATTTTGCTACTTATATCTGACAGAGAAATTCCTCTATAATTATTTGGATCATTTATATTGCCTTTCTTAAACAAAGGAATAATTATGGATTCTTTCCATAAATCAGGATATTGACCTGTGTCAAATAATGCATTGAAATATTTAACTAAGTAATCAATGACGTCATTTCCTGCATTTTTAAATATCTCTCCAATAATGCCATCTGGTCCTGCTGCTTTCTTGTTTTTCAGTTTTTTAATTGAGAGTAATACTTCTTCCCTTGTTATGGGCCGGTTCATAAAGTCAACATTATCCTCATCATTCTCATGTCTATCAGTTCCAACCCCTTGACTGTCATTAGTTTCATTAGTACTATCAGATAGATTATCTGAAACATCAGTAGCATCTGTAAAAATAGGTCTATTACTATCAAGTCATGCTTTTCTAAAACTCCTTTAAAATGTTGAAACCATTCTTGAACAGAGATTTTGTTGGATTGAAACTTGTTCTTACTGGAAACTCTGCTCATATTATGCCAAAATCCTTTCTGGTCATTAATGCACATGATCAGTTGCTCAAGTACAGTTTTGTTGTATTCCTTTTTCTTTCTTTGCAACAATTTCTTGTATTCTCTTCTAGCTTTGCAAAAAGCTGCATTGTTCTCTTTCTCGATTGAATTCTCAGTTAGTGACAATTCCGTTTCTGTTTTAGAAAATTCTGTTTCTGTTTTAGAAGATTTTCTACAAGTTCTCAAAGTTTTCTGACATTACGCTTAGAAGTTTTACATTCTTCATCATACCATTTCTCTGATCTTTTCTGATTTGTATAAATTTTCTTTTCCATGAGAGTTGCTTGTTCTCGTATACATTCATTAAATAAAGTTAGTGCCTGATTTATGTCAGTAGCCATCAAACTGCTGGCTTGGTTAAGTTTGTCTTTTGTCTTTCCGGAACGCATGCGATCATGGAACTGCTCTGCTAAATCATCATTCCAAACTATTTTATTAATAAAGGATGGTATATTACTGCATTCATCATCACAACTTATTATATCATTATTTGCATCAAAATAAAATTCCAGTGGTTGATGATCAGAATCAATCATATCTGAGACTTGAAGACGGCAAGAATTCCTTATAGTATCAAAAAGATCTTCAGAAACTATAAAATAATCATTCACACTACTTCCTGTTTCCGACATGTATGTGTAGTGACCAGTATAATCACCATTACATACTCCATTCATAATAAACAACCTAAAAGCGATACATAAATTCAAAATCATTCTTCCATACACATTCAGCACTAAATCTTTTGAATATCTTATGAAATCTATTTCATTATTCTCATCATTGATACCGAATCTACTAAACGCATCACTACTGAAAGGGAAAATGTCTGCTGTTCTTCCATTAGGTCTCCACATAAAATGATATCAACTTTATCATGTAATACTATGTTGTCCATTAAGACCTCTTCAAGAGGACTGATTCCATCTTCAATGTCAACTGTTGCATAATATGGAGAATTCATGGGAGGTACATAGGCACATACATAAACAATGTCATTTTCAAAACCAAATAGTTTCTTGTTGATTAAGAAACACAAAATATTATCTTCTTTACATTTCAATTCAGATACCAAAGACATTAACTCTGTTTTAATCAAACACACCACTCCACCTGATCTCCTCCCCTGCCTTGTCAACTTAATTGCAGATTTACAAAAAACAGAATGATGGGGGAACAGATGGAAATCTACTTTCTCCATAAACGTTTCAACAAGACACACAAAGTCAAAGGCATAAATATAAGATAGGAACTGTTGATCATTGAGTTTGGACGAAAGGCCGTCCACATTCCAATGAAGAAAAGAAAACGAGCGTACTTTTCCAGTCTGACTTTCATTCAAATTTTGTTCAGTTTCAAGCATACTGTCATTTATTCTTTCATTCATACTTTCCTGCATCAATGTGCTTCTATGCATTATCT
>CM065725.1:18683046-18685546 GCA_033310375.1 Conus canariensis | reverse complement strand
ATCTAAATACACTTTAATCTACAGTCTGTTTCCGTTGTAGGGGTGTTAATAAAATGGTGTTCTTTAGCATATACAGTGCTGAATATATCAGAAACAGACCCGGTCAGCTGGCGGTCCACCATCAAGGCCGGCATCAAACAAGCTTGCACAGCAGAGGAAGAGAGGCCCAGTGGGAAGAACAGGCGCACCGCAGACGGCAAAGAATGGCGTCGGCACCAACAGACACTCATGACGGAGACTTCACCTGCCTGCAACAGAGTCTGCCGCTCAAGGATCGAGGTCTTCAGCCACAGTAGGCGCTGCAAATCCGCAACTGACTGTTCCACGGCACAACAACCATTGTTTCTCGAGACAGACTGATGCCATCCATATCAGAAACATGCATGCAGTATATCCAAACACAGCAATCTCATTCAGATGTCTCCAACATGCAATATGTCATAAACAGCAGCACATGGAAATGTAGCTGTAGGATGAATTTCAGCTGAACGTACGATCATGCCACCACATTACGTGGTCCTCTGTCGCCAAGTGTGCCTAAGTTCCTGGTTCTTTGATGTGTGTGTATTTGTGACGAGTGAATGTCGATGGAAAACATATGCAAGCATTTGAAAAAAGAAGGATTTTTAAAGTCTTGTTTACTTTCTTATGCCTTGGACCACTTAGTCATCGAAACCGTGCAGCTTGCTTGCACGGTTAATGTGGTGAACAAACAACACAAGGTGATTGGTTTATCACCTGTAGGAGGGTCAGCTGAATGCGACGACGGACTGGTCGACGGTTTTGTACACTGAGGCGTTTGGTGAGGGCACATGCCTTACTTTGTTTGAATGACACAGCAAGTGTCAGTAGTAAATGCAAATATGACATAAAGGCCACGGCTGTCCTATGATAGTCTAAGCAAACCTTCAGCAACTTTCTCCCCCCCCCCCCCCACTAAAAAGACTGTATATGCAGGTTTTGTTTGTTTGTGTGTGTGTTTGACTGTGTGTTTGTGTTTTTGACAGGAGCATAGGCAGAGTTTCAGTTTGTGTCGAGGTCAGGGAGATTGAAATGATTCTGTGGCTTCCTCAGGCCAAAACCAGGGAACATATCGTTTTAGTCTGTGAAGACAATGGAATTTTGTAAGCTAAAGCATGTATTTTTATGCCATTGTTTTATAAGAAAACTTTTGAACAGAATTAAAGGTACTTATGAATCCGTGAAACCTGATTAATATTTTGAACTGAAATATATACGTTTGGTTATGCGAAGTAATAGCCTACAGTATCTTTATGCAGATCATGTAATCTTTTAGATATTGGTTATAAGGGAGACCTCGCTTTTGTTTGTCTGACTGCTTGAGTGTCAACCTTGCGTGAGCTGAAGTCTGACAAAGTCACTCCTTATTCACAAACTTGGCACTATCCACCCAAATGGAATCAATATCAAACACTGACTTTCCTCCATAACAGCCCTTTGTTCTTACTTATCTTGATTTTGTCTCTTAACATTATTATTACTATTTTTTTTTATTTTATCCCCCCCCCCAGTCCTTCTGCTCTTGACCCATTTCTCTCTTCTTCCCCACCCTGCCCTCTCCTTCTATACCCCCCCCCCCCTCATCCCTTCCAACTCTCTCCTTCCTTCCCCCTCAATCCTTGCTGAACACTTTTCATCTTCTAGCAGTATTCACTTTTCAGCTTTTTGGCAGTGCTCACTTCCTCACTTCCCCATTTCTCCCTGCCCACTGTCACCCATTCCCACCTGTCCCCCTGAGCCAAGAAGGTTTTGAACCGAAGCGCCCTCATCCACCTCTTCCTCAAGGACCTGCTACCAGAACCCAGGCAAGTTGTTTCATTGATCCAGGTCCTGCAGTCAACCAACCATTTGTGCACTCCCTGATGATCTGACAAAGTCACCCCCTAATCATCTGACAAAGTCACCCCCTATTCATCTGACAAAGTCACTCCCTAACGATCTGACGGAGTCACCCCCTAATGATCTGATAAAGACACCCCCTAATGATCTGACCAAAGTCACCCCCTAATGATCTGACGAAGTCACCCCCTAATGATCTGACAAAGTCACCCCTAATGATCTGACAAAGTTACCCCCTAATGATCTGACAAAGTTACCCCCTAATGATCTGACAAAGTCACTCCCTAATGATTTGACGGAGTCACCCTCTAATGATCTGACAAAGTCACTCCCTAACGATCTAACAAAGACATCCCTAATGATCTGACAAAGTTACCCCTAATGATCTGACAAAGTCACCCCCTAATCATCTGACAAGTCACTCCCGAATGATCTGACGAAGTCACCTCCCAATGATCTGACAGAGTCACCTCCCAATGATCTGACAAAGTCACCTCCCAATGATCCGACAAACTCAACTCCCAACGATCTGACAAAGTCACCCCCTAATGATCTGACGAAATCACCCTCTAATGATCTGACGAAATCACCCCCTAATAATCTGACAAGGTCACCCCCTAATGATCTGACAAACTCACCC
>CM065725.1:18663046-18678046 GCA_033310375.1 Conus canariensis | reverse complement strand
TTTTAACGATGTTTGGAATTCGTTATTTAATTTTTTGAATTCTATATTAGCTATCATCCTTTTCATTTTATCCTCAAATGTCTTCATTTCTTCAATGGCTGGTGGAGCTCGCCATGTTTTGAAGTCGTATGTGTTTTTATCTTCTTTCTTGGCATTAGGGTTCAAAAAGAAAAATGCCTTCCATCTCATGTTTTTGATAAACTTTTCTGTCTGTTCTATCATTCTTTTCATATAGCACTGAGGTTTGGCGAAAGGTATGTTTTTAGTAGATTGTTTAAAATTGATTTTGTCCATTTTAAAATCTGTTGGTTTAAAGCGCTCAACGTGAGGAGCTATTAAGATAATGGTGGCAAGTGCCAACAGAGATTTTAGAAAAATGCTCAACCGCACTGGGAGCAACATTTGTTAAAAAGGAAAGGTTTAAAATTTTACCTACAACGTTGTTTCATGCATGAAACCGCATGCGGTTGCAATCGTCAGGATGTGGTGGGTCTGTGCTGCCGGTGTTTTATAACTGCTTGTGTTGTCTGTCATCACGTGCTGTCTGTGTTTTTCGTGTGTTTCTGATTCTTGTTCACTGATAGGAATTTCCACTTGTGCCTGCAGTTGTTAACCATTTCTATCCTGGTGTTTAAAGTTGCCATTTGTGGTTTGCATAGTATTATGTATTTTTCTGTTGAGCATAGGTTACATCTTTTTGAAATATTGTTATATGGTGCTGCTCTTTTTATGATTTTCCAGGATATATTGTAGTCTATTTTTTCTCTTTGAGCTTCCAGATGTATTTACTCAATTCTGTTTGGTTTTTGTATCTTTCTTTGTTAAATGACTGTTTGTGGTTTGCATATCTAGTTTTAAATTGGTTTTCAGTAATACCTATATATGTTTCTTCTGCGTTCTCTGATGTTACAGTGGCTTGGTACACAATGTTGTTGTAGAGGCATTTGTTGCTCAGAGGGCACTGTTCTTTCTTGATGCAGTTGCAAGATTTCCTTTCGTCACCCTCGTTTTTCTCTATACTGCTTTTCATTTTGTTGGTTGAATCAATGATGTTTTTAAGGTTGGGCATACATGAGTATGATAATTTGATGTTACTTTTGTTAAATATCTTGGATAATTTGTGCTCTTTTGGAAATGATGATGTTAGGATTCTAAAGAATTCTTTCCCTATATTTGTTTTTACTCTTCCGTCATATGGGGGTTGAACCATATGATCTTCCTTTTCCTGTTCTTCTTGTGTCTGCTCATGTCATTATCTGGATCATATTGTAGTTTGTAGTTGTAGCCACTTTTGTGTAACGCTTCTTGATATTCAGCTGCAGCGTTATTGAATGCTGTTTCATTACATGACAGGTTAGATAATCTCTTATTTATGCCTCTGGGTATTGTTTTTAGTATGGAAGGTGGATGGTTACTTTTGATATTTACATAGACAGGTATGTCATTTGGTTTTTTGTATGGTTTATATATGTGCTGGTTGAGGTCTAACGTTATATCTAGGTAGTTCACTATCTTTTTATTTGCTTCAATAGTGATTTTTAGATTTTGGTTTTGGAAGATTTTACACAGTTCTTTTTTCTTATTTTCAATGTTTCTAGGGCTGTCGCTCAGCGCAGCGAGGCCGTCATCTCTGTAGAGTCCGACTTGTTTTCCAAGTTTTTTTTGGATGTAAGATAGTATGAATAGTCCGACAAGTTCGCAAGTTTCGGCGCCATCATACGATCCCATTGTAACATCAAAAGTTGAATTCTTGCTTGCGCTCTTGGTCCAGATTTCATTTTTGCTGTGTAGTAGAGTTTTCTTTGTATGGAAAATGATTTCCATTTCTGACCCTGGTATTTCAGTATATTTGTTGGCAAATTTTATAGCTTTGGTGAGTAGATCTTCATCTATAGATGGATAGAAGTCTACTATGTCAAATGTTATAAAAACTGTATTTCCTTGCTTGTTGAGTTTCTTGAACCATTGTATGACTTCGTATGTCTACTATGTCAAATGTTATAAAAAGTCTACTATGTCAAATGTTATAAAAACTGTATTTCCTTGCTTGTTGAGTTTCTTGAACCATTGTATGACTTCGTATGTGTTTTTCCAGAGGTTGGCACTTGCCACCATTATCTTAATAGCTCCTCACGTTGAGCGCTTTAAACCAACAGATTTTAAAATGGACAAAATCAATTTTAAACAATCTACTAAAAACATACCTTTCGCCAAACCTCAGTGCTATATGAAAAGAATGATAGAACAGACAGAAAAGTTTATCAAAAACATGAGATGGAAGGCATTTTTCTTTTTGAACCCTAATGCCAAGAAAGAAGATAAAAACACATACGACTTCAAAACATGGCGAGCTCCACCAGCCATTGAAGAAATGAAGACATTTGAGGATAAAATGAAAAGGATGATAGCTAATATAGAATTCAAAAAATTAAATAACGAATTCCAAACATCGTTAAAAAACGAAATCAAACAAATCCAAAATGACAAAAAAATATTTGTGAAAGCAGACAAAACCAGCAACTTCTACAAAATGGAAACTGAAGAGTACTCACAGCTTCTCGATAAAAACATCCAAAAAAATTACAAAAAAGCTGATAAAACTACATACGAGTACATTAGAAAAAAAGAAAAGGAGCTTGTGCACCAAATGGACTTAAGCGATAGAGTGGAGACAACAGCAGCAAGAGAAGCTTTTATAACACTTAAAGACCACAACCCAACTTTCTGAATAACCCAACATGCAGATTGATAAATCCATCCAAATCTGAATTAGGAAAAATCAGCAAAAAAATCTTAGAAAAAGCCATAAAAAACATAAGAGAGAACACTGAACTCAACCTCTGGAAAAACACATACGAAGTCATACAATGGTTCAAGAAACTCAACAAGCAAGGAAATACAGTTTTTATAACATTTGACATAGTAGACTTCTATCCATCTATAGATGAAGATCTACTCACCAAAGCTATAAAATTTGCCAACAAATATACTGAAATACCAGGGTCAGAAATGGAAATCATTTTCCATACAAAGAAAACTCTACTACACAGCAAAAATGAAATCTGGACCAAGAGCGCAAGCAAGAATTCAACTTTTGATGTTACAATGGGATCGTATGATGGCGCCGAAACTTGCGAACTTGTCGGACTATTCATACTATCTTACATCCAAAAAAAACTTGGAAAACAAGTCGGACTCTACAGAGATGACGGCCTCGCTGCGCTGAGCGACAGCCCTAGAAACATTGAAAATAAGAAAAAAGAACTGTGTAAAATCTTCCAAAACCAAAATCTAAAAATCACTATTGAAGCAAATAAAAAGATAGTGAACTACCTAGATATAACGTTAGACCTCAACCAGCACATATATAAACCATACAAAAAACCAAATGACATACCTGTCTATGTAAATATCAAAAGTAACCATCCACCTTCCATACTAAAAACAATACCCAGAGGCATAAATAAGAGATTATCTAACCTGTCATGTAATGAAACAGCATTCAATAACGCTGCAGCTGAATATCAAGAAGCGTTACACAAAAGTGGCTACAACTACAAACTACAATATGATCCAGATAATGACATGAGCAGACACAAGAAGAACAGGAAAAGGAAGATCATATGGTTCAACCCCCCATATGACGGAAGAGTAAAAACAAATATAGGGAAAGAATTCTTTAGAATCCTAACATCATCATTTCCAAAAGAGCACAAATTATCCAAGATATTTAACAAAAGTAACATCAAATTATCATACTCATGTATGCCCAACCTTAAAAACATCATTGATTCAACCAACAAAATGAAAAGCAGTATAGAGAAAAACGAGGGTGACGAAAGGAAATCTTGCAACTGCATCAAGAAAGAACAGTGCCCTCTGAGCAACAAATGCCTCTACAACAACATTGTGTACCAAGCCACTGTAACATCAGAGAACGCAGAAGAAACATATATAGGTATTACTGAAAACCAATTTAAAACTAGATATGCAAACCACAAACAGTCATTTAACAAAGAAAGATACAAAAACCAAACAGAATTGAGTAAATACATCTGGAAGCTCAAAGAGAAAAAAATAGACTACAATATATCCTGGAAAATCATAAAAAGAGCAGCACCATATAACAATATTTCAAAAAGATGTAACCTATGCTCAACAGAAAAATACATAATACTATGCAAACCACAAATGGCAACTTTAAACACCAGGATAGAAATGGTTAACAACTGCAGGCACAAGTGGAAATTCCTATCAGTGAACAAGAATCAGAAACACACGAAAAACACAGACAGCACGTGATGACAGACAACACAAGCAGTTATAAAACACCGGCAGCACAGACCCACCACATCCTGACGATTGCAACCGCATGCGGTTTCATGCATGAAACAACGTTGTAGGTAAAATTTTAAACCTTTCCTTTTTAACAAATGTTGCTCCCAGTGCGGTTGAGCATTTTTCTAAAATCTCTGTTGGCACTTGCCACCATTATCTATATATATATATATATATATATATATATATATATATAATGCTGAACAATTAAGTAGTGGGGGAAAACAAGTGCAGGCTAACAATTCTTCAGTCATTATAGTAATGACTTGACAAAGATTTGAACTTTTAGAAAAGAAAAAAAAAAAATGGATGAAGAAAATGGGGGGAATATATTATAAATATGAGAAACCCTTCACTAGCCGCCTGAGGGAACCACCGCAATCCCTCTCAAAGGCACATCTATTTGTATTGCCTGCTCCTAGGCCTTTCGTCCGCTGGATCGGACTCATCAGGGAGACACGGCTGATTGTGTCTGTGCTCTTGGTGTCAAATAGAGACACACCACAGTCCATAATTCTGTGGTGTTCTCACCACCAAGGGTTCAAAAGAGAATGCAACAGCACCCCCGAAGCGGCCAGCGAAGGGTAGCAAAATGGAACAAAACAAAAATGTGGAGAGGAAAAAAGTTGCTGAAAGACTAAAAGCATTATGCACACAGTATAAGATATAGGGGACAATCTTTGAGCCTATGCTTGAGGATCCATTCAAGGATACAAGGGAGATCAAAAGATGTGGAACAGTCTGAGTGGTCAGCTCTGCTGTTCAATAACCCAAGCATTGTAAGTGGCTAAGAATTGTACAGAACAACCTTTACTTGGATCTCCTAAGAGATGCAATCTCCCACTGATTGACCAAACAATATAATGCTGAACAATTAAGTAGTGGGGGAAAACAAGTGCAGGCTAACAATTCTTCAGTCATTATAGTAATGACTTGGCAAAGATTTGAACTTTTAGAAAAGAAAAAAAAAATGGATGAAGAAAATGGGGGGAATATATTATAAATATGAGAAACCCTTATATACATATATATGTATGTATATCCCTGATGTCCGTGTCTCCCTGATGAGTCCGATCCAGCGGACGAAAAGCCTAGGAGCAGGCAATACAAATAGATTTGCTTTCGAGAGGGATTATGATGGTTCCCTCAGGCAGCTAGTGAAGGGTTTCTCATATTTATAATATATTTCCCCCATTTTCTTCATCTTCAATTTTTTTTTCCTGAAAGTTCTAATCTTTGCCAAGTCATTACTATAATGACTGAAGAATTGTTAGCCTGCACTTGTTTTTCCCCACTACTTAATTTTTCAGCATTATATTGTTTGGTCAATCAGTGGGAGATTGCATCTCTTAGGAGATCCAAGTAAAGGTTGTTCTGCACAATTCTTAGCCACTGACAATGCTTGGGTTATTGAACGGCAGAGCTGACCACTCAGGCTGTTCCATATTTTTTGATCTCCCTTGCATCCTTGAATGGATCCTCAAGCATAGGCTCAAAGATTGTCCTTATATTTTATACTGTTTGCATGATGTTTTTAGTTTTTCAGCAACTTTTTTCCTTTCCACACTTTCGTTTTGTTCCATTTACTACCATTTGCTGGCTGCTTTGGGGGTGCTATTGGATATTCTTTTTTGAACCCTTGGTGGTGAGAACACCACAGAATTATGGACTGTGGTGTGTCTCTATTTGACGCCAAGAGCATTGATATAATCAGCCGTGTCTCCCTGATCAGTCCGATTCAGCGGACGAAAGGTCTAGGTGCAGGCAATACACATAGATTTGCTTTCGAGAGGGATTATGATGGTTCCCCCAAGCAGCTAGTGAAGGGTTTCTCATATTTGTAATATGTTTCCCCCATTTTCTTCATCTTCAATTTTTTTTTTCTGAAAGTTCTAATCTTTGCCAAATCATTACTATAATGATCGAAGAATTGTTAGCCTGCACTTGTTTTCCCCCACTACTTAATTGTTCAGCATATATATATATATATATATATATATATATATATATATATATTAGAGAGAGAGAGAGAGAGCTACAGCTACATAGATGGATAGACGGGCAGATGGATAGATAGGTGATTTTATGGATACACGCACTTGCAGTGTTGTCCAGGAAATATTTTTTTCAAGAACGTAGGCCTTTTCGTAAAACAGACACATAGACACAGATCTCCCACCCCTAAAATCTGATTTGACAAATGCACAGATCAGTCGGAGAGAAATCACATGACATGGACGGACAGGGACACGCTATCCATTGTCGTTTGGTGCTCTATCAAAATTCTCTCCACACATCTAAGCTCATGGATAGGAGACTTTCAAAACGATGGGGGAATCTAATTGGACATTATTCTTACCACGCACGCAGAGGATGGGAAGGGGCTGTCTGCCTTTGTACAGATGACGTTATCAACATATATAGTTGAACGTTGTGGACTGAATTCTTTTGAATGCTAAATATCTCTTTCTGAATGCAATTCTTTCCATTTTGGTTTACTCCAGGGTAAAAAAAACAAACCAAAGTAAAGCAAACGAGAAAAAACATCCATTCATACCACATTTAGGGGCTTGTTACCTTTTTATATTTATTTATTTATTTATTAAAACACGCCAACTTGCGACGGTAGCAGCACGTGAATATAGATAAATGGTAGAATGGAATATCAATGACAAAGAGAACAAACGACAGAGGTGAAAAGTATAGTTATGACGTGAAAGGAGAGTGAGAGACACGGGAAGGAGGTGGAGGGGGGTGAGGAGGGAGAGAAAAACAAATTACAAAGAAAATACGAAGGGGTGCGATAGCGGCACTTTTATTTGATGAAAGTAAGTTTGCTCTATTCTGTGCGAAACTGGTGTGCTAAACAGGTCATACTGTTGTCATAACTGGTTTTCTTCTGACACGGAATGACGAAGATGAATCCTTGGCTGTCCTCGACATCAAAGTGATAAAAGGTATCAGATGATTGAAGAACATATGACATTTTCTTTGTTTGTTTGTTTGTTTTTTTCTTTTTATAAAGAAACAGCGAACCAAACAAAAGGCAGTGAAAATAAAAGTTCAATGAACAGAGAGAGAGAGAGAGAGAGGAGAGAGAGAGAGAGAGAGAGAGAGAGAGAGAGAAAGAGAGAGAGGAAGGATGGAGGGAGAGAGGAAGAGAGAGAATGAATGAATGAATCAATGAATCAATGAATGAATCAATGGATGAACGAATGAATTATGGCATGCATCAATGAATGCATAAATGCAAGAATGCAAGAGTGCGTGAATGCATGAATGAATGAATGAATGAATGAATAATTGAGTATTTCATTAAGGTAAGCTTACAAAGCTATTTGGCATGGTAGGACCTAGTACAAAATTACTGTCAAAGGACAGATAAAACAAATCCGAGAAACAACAACCCGACGTCGACACGTAATCAAGGAAGACATTGTCTAAATTCCAACAGCAATTTGACTGCTGATGTGACAACCAGGAGATTTATCCACAGCCGCCAAGAGTCTCATAGTAACATGTGTTTGTTATTGACAGTCAGTTTCACATATTTGCAGAATGTGTGGTGAGGGCTGTCCAGATTTGTTACCCCATTTCCTGTAGCTATACCAGTATAGTACCGACAGTCTGAAATGTCAGTCTGAAATGTCGCCTGAGAAATCCTTTGGGGGGGGGGGGGGGGGGGGGGTTTATTCTGTACACTCAAGATCATGATTGTTCCCAGTAGTTTCCGTCTGTTCAGTTTTCCGTGAAGGGTTTGTGTTCTGTGTCCTAACGGGTGGCCCGTCTCGTTCATTGGTCAGTTCACAGAACACTTCAACACTTGGCTACATTGGCAGATCAGATGGAGAAGTGAAACTTTAACTTGCTTTCTGATGACTGCATCTGTGGACCTTCGGTTAGCACCTGTATCTCTCACCAGGAATGGGTTTCCTTTCTCAGCCATATAATACACAGCGTTGTAATCTTGGGCGTGTGTGGCAGGGGGCTGGTCGGTAGTCGTGTCAGTCATAGAATGTGGACTCTTTGTTTTCCTCTGTCCTCAATGTCCAACAAGGATCGTGTGATTTCCTGCAGTGCAGCATGGACCATGGCTTAAAATGTCGATGAGAGAGAGAGAGAGAGAGAGAGAGAGAGAGAGAGAGAGAGTAAAGTGTTTGTTTTGTGTTTGCTTGTTTTATTTTATTGCATGTTATGCGTTCTTTATTTTCTGTTCTATAATATATTGTTGTCTTCTTGCTCTGCTCGTTTAAGCCGTACTAGAAACCAGGGCAACGAAGGACTTATGCTGAATGAACTTCAAACTGATGTGAAGATAACGGAAAAGCAAAGGTGTTCAAAAATAACTTCGTAATATACCTCTATATTCCTATATTCTTCTCAACTTGTCGTTAATCCTGTACTTTGGGCGACATTACGATGGCGTGCTTTGGAGTTTTACAAAGAAAATCTGTTGAATGCACGGCGTAACATGCAGTAGAATAATGAAAGCAAACGTAACATATTATAACATTATCATCATATTCAGATTCCTTAAACACAGAGAAGTGAATGTATTGCATGGGTTGGAGATTGAACGTTTTGTTATCATGCCAGTTCGTACAGTATTTAGAACATATAGAAGCTGTTTAAATGTGTGTGGAGGAGAGGAAACAAATACCTCAACAAATTTGAGAAAGAAGTGAGGCAGGGAACAGTAAACAATAAACAATAAACAAGTAGGGTAACTTTTGCTCCCGTAAGAAAACCTAACACAGAGTAACTTTTATTCAAGACTGGCACAACGTTTTAAACTTGAATAAAGTCAAACAAATACAAAGACGAACAATCTAATAGTGGGGGGGGGGGGGGGGGGGGGGGGGGGGGGGGGGGGGGGGGGGGGGAAACAAGCGCAGGCCAACAACTCAACTGTCTTCATAATAATGACTTGGCAAAGATTTGGACTTGGGGGGGGGGGGGGGGGGGGTTGAAGATGGAGAAACTGGGAACATGAAATTAAGAAAATATATTATAGATGTCAAAACTCTTCACTAGCTGCATAAGGGAACCATCGTAATCCCCTACGAAGGCAGATCTATTTGTATTGCCTGCTCCGAGGCCTTTGTCCGCTGGATCGGAACTCATCCGAGAGACACGGCTGGTTGTGGCTGTGCTCCTGGCGTCAAATAGAGACACACCACAGTCCATAATACCGTGGTGTTCTCACCACCAAGGGTTCAAAAAAGAATCCAACAGCACCCCCAAAGCAGCCAGCGAAGGGTAGTAAACAAAACCAAACGAAAGTGTGGGGAGGAAAAAAGTTGCTAAAGACATTATGCAAACAGTATCAAATGTAGGGGACAATCTTTGAGCCTGAAAAATATATATGTCAAATGCCAGAATGCAAATCGATTTTAGCAAGAAAAAGAAAAATGACACAGAAACGTGCCTTGTGCCTTTTGTATTCTTTCTTTTCGGTTTTATTCTACTGCTGCTGCTGCTGCTGCTCTGTGTGTGTGTGTGTGTGTGTGTGTGTGTGTGTGTGTGTGTGTGTGTGTGTGTGTGTGTGTGCGTGTCAGTGCGCGCGCACGCGCACAAGCACTATGTGCCTGCTTCTTTATGCAAGCTTGCTGTTTTGCATGTTTGAATTGTAAAATTGTCTTTTTTTCAGTCTCTAATAACCAAGTGCCAGTTTTTTATGAGCACTTTTTTTCCCCAGTCATCTTTTGTTTCTCTCTTCTTTCATTCCTTTCTTTTTCCCCCCATCCCTTCTTTCTTTAATCTTTGAGCCATTTTTGTCCCCTTTATGCTGCTTCTTTTTCTTGTGTTTATTCTGTGGTGAGTTGTTTCCTTCTCTTCTTGTTCATTTTTTTCTGGGTTTTTTAATTTTTTTTTTAATTTTTTTTTTAATAGATTTATATGCTTCTTGTCCTCTTTGCTTGAGGGCATTGACACTTGGCAGACACAAGTGATGTCACCAGACAAGGGAGGCCATGCAAAATGTACAGCACGAGGAGACAGAGTGTCTCTACCAATCATCGTCATTCAAAGGCGGCGTGGGTTGTTGGGCTGGAGTCGGTGACCTGAAGGAGCAGATGATGGCGGGGAGATAATGGCATGGGGGGGGGGGGGGGGGGGGGGGGGGGCGGGGGGGGGGGGGGAGGAAGTACAATGGAGAGTGATAGCAGTGCAATAGGCTGAAAAGACGGAGAGGGTAATGCCCCGAAGTAATGTCAGATTGGCAACTATAAATAAATAAATGAAATAAAATAAGATAAATAAAAGAGATAAAATGTCTTGCGTTTCAGCCTGTCAGCTTGGTCGATGGCCATTATCCGAGAAATGAACTGAATTTGTAATCTCTCTCTCTCTCTCTCTCTCTCTCTCTCTCTCTCTCTCTCTCTCTCTCTCTCTCTTGGGTAAGGATTCATTCATTCACTCAGTCTCTCTCTCTCTCTCTCTCTCTCTCTCTCTCTTCTCTCTCTCTTTCTCTTCTTTCTCTCTCTCTCTCCCTCTCTCTATCTCTCTCTCTCTTAGGTAAGGATTCATTCACTCACTCAGTCTCTCTCTCCCCTTCTCTCTCTCTCTCTCTTCTCTCTTCTCTCTCTCTCTCTCTCTCTCTCTCTCTCTTTCTCTTCTCTTCTCTTCTCTCTCCCTCCCTCTGTCTGTCTCTCTTGGGTAAGGATTCATTCATTCACTTAGTCAATCTCTCTCTCTCTCTCTCTCTCTCTCTCTCTCTCTCTTTCTCTCTCTCTCTCTTCTCCTCTCTTCTTTTCTCTCTTCTTTTTTTTATTCTTTAATCAGTATCTGTTTCTCTATGTCCATGGTAATGATTAGGTTTGTTTTGTAAGCCTATTGCTTTGTTTCTTGCTCTTCCCCTCCCACTCTTTTCGTTTTTTCTTTCTTTTGCGCATGCCTTCATTTTTGTTTTTTGTTTTTTGGTTCTTCTTCCAATCTATCGATCCGTCATTTTCTGCCTGTGTATCCTTTACATTTGGTTTATTCTCCTGCGTACTTAAGTACTTGTACTGTTACAAGATGGATACCCTTAATGTTTGCTGGAAAAATGCACGTGCAAAACATGAATCTCAGTGTGTTGCAATTCTGCTGTGCTGATGATGACCATAATGATAGCATAATATTAAAAGATAATAATGAAATCATCTCCACACTCATCACCACTACCACCACCACCACCACCACCACCACCACTACTACTACTACTACTACTGCTGCTGCTACTCCCACCACCACATCTACTATTACTTCTTCTACCACTACAACTATAACAACAACAACTACTACTACTACTACTGCTGCTGCTGCTGCTTTTACTACTAAAACTGATACGATTAAGTAAGTGGGGGTTTTTGTATTGTAACTTTCATTATTTTCTGTATATATATAGTCATTGGAGGTTGTCTCCCCCTTGGAGACTATAAGCTTGCTCAAGCTCATTTTTAGAAGCATTTATTTATTTTTCCCCATTCACCCACTCAAGCACATACTATTAGTTAGGCAGAAGTATCTACCACTGCAGATATGAATGCTTATCTCCCCCTATTTCTTCAATCTAAGACATAAGAGCAAGCTTTGTTTATAATTGAATATATATATATATATATATATATATATATATATATATATATATATATATACATATATATCGTTCTATTCTTGTTCTGCTTGCTTGATTTGGACTATATAGAAACCAGAGCAACGAACATTATCAAGTAACAGTTGTGTCGCATGAACTTCAAATTGGTGTGATAGAGCAAAAGCGTTCAGAAATAGCATCGTCGTATAGCTCCATCCTCCCCCATTCTTTTCAACCTGTCTCTGCTTCTGCTGTTTGTCTTTTCATCCTGTTGTTTGTGGCAAAATGACAAATGGTGTGCTTTGACACAGATTTCATCAGCACAGAAAAGTGAATATAGGAGCTGAATGTTTTGTTATTATGTCATGTCGCGAAGTCCTCAGAATGCATTAAATCCGTGTGTGTGTGTGTGTGTGTGTGTGTGTGTGTGTGTGTGTGTGTGTGTGTGTGTGTGTGTGCGTACGTGCGTGCGTGCGTGCGTGTGTGTGCGAGTGTGTCGGTCCTATGTATATAGTATCAAGAAAAAGAAAAACAAAAACAAAACAAAAAAAAGACGCAGAAACGTACCTTTGTGAGATGTCTTTTTTCCAGTTTGCTTGGTTGTGTTTGATTTTTATTCATTCTCTTTGGGTTTATTCTGTTGATGTTGTTGTTGTTGTTGTTGTTGTTGTGTGCAGAAAATGAGTGCGAACTCAAGAAAACATCCGGCATTATTTGTTTCTCTTTTTGTGGGGTTGGGTGCGAAGAATCCATGTCTCTGTCAAGGGAACAGCGGAAAGCAGGTATTCAGGAAATGCTGCAAACTTCTCTCCCCTATTTTCAGATTTTTTCATGATTTTTCTTTTCATATCTGATTCTGTATTGGACCTTCGTCTTTTTCTCTTTTTTTTTTCAAGATAGAATTACTCTCAATTGTTTGTTTACATTCACTTTTATAATTAATTGCGTTTCATTTTTGCCTCCAGGATGCGCACGAATGCGTGCGTACTTACGTGCATGCGCATCAGTGTAGGATGAACGTATCAATAACCCAGTAAATCAGGCAACAGAGGTAGGCGAAATATAAATACAGATGGGTTGTGCTTGGGTAGAAAAATAAATAACAATCACGATTATATTAAAACTAAACTGCCCAGTGCCCAGCCACTCATGTTTTCTTTTTTCCCACCTGGGGACGTAACAATAGACACAAACTGGAAAAGTTCACTTCCGTGAAAGTTTTTTTTTTATGCGATAAGGGAGACATGAAATGTCAAGGAGTACATCATTCAAAAAAAAAAAAAAAAAAAGTAAAAGGAAAGAAAGAAAGAAAGACAGACAGACAGACAGAAAGGAAGAATGAAAAATAAACGCAGCCATGGCCGCTCGATGAAAATGAAACCATATAATTGTTGTTGTCAGTTTGAAAAGAGGAACATATCGTGAGTGTTCTGCAGAAATGGATTACGATGTTGTTGAACAGATCCAGGATGCACTTGTTGATCCAGATTCGCACCCCATGATTATATGCATCAACATTGAATGGTTTGAGACACACACACCACACCACACACACACACATACACACGAGAGAGAGAGAGAAAGAGAGAGAGAGAGAGATTTTGATCCTGATTCGCACCCCATAATATGCACCAACATTTCCT
The DNA here is from genome assembly GCA_033310375.1 of Conus canariensis. Lineage (NCBI taxonomy): Eukaryota > Metazoa > Mollusca > Gastropoda > Neogastropoda > Conidae > Conus > Conus canariensis. Next base: position 18,664,489 of record CM065725.1, on the reverse strand, counting down.
GGTTTCACACAGACAGAGAAAACACACACACACACACACTTAACAGAGAGAGAAGAAGAGAGAGAGAGAGAGAGAGAGAGAGAGAGAGAGAGAGAGAGAGAGATCCAGTGTCACGGATAATGACAGTCCACCAGACGGTAAGACAACACAAGATATCTGTCTCTTTTTGGTCTCTGTCTCAGCAGATAACAGCAATCGATCACCGGTTATTCTGGGCAATGCCCTCCCTATATCTTCCAACCATTGACTGGCATCACACTATTTCCCCCTCTCTCCTTCTTCCTCCTCCATGCCCCGATTCTCTCCACTATCCACTGATCTCCTTCTTGATGTTAGAGGGCTAACCCACTTACACAAGCGACCAAACCTCACTGCAGATTGTAAATGTAATCAATAGCGAACCGCCAAGAAAACGTAGACAAACGAATCACAAGACAAGATTCGTTTGTCTATGTTCTCTTGGTGGTTCGCTAATGATTACATTTAAAATTTGTTAAGGTTTCCGCCTGCAGCCGCCTCACTCTGCAACAAGATCTCACAGCAAAGTTTTGAAAAGTTGTAGAATCCAAAGAAAACTTTAAAAGTGACATGAGTTCCTTAGCTCGCTCTCTCTCTCTCTCTCTCTCTCTCTCTCTCTCTCTCTCTCTCTCTCTCTCTCTCTCTCTCCAACACAATACCTTGGTGTGTGGCATGATGCACATTTCATCTACTACACGACAACACCCACATCACTGCACGGAGAGAGGAGGACACATTGCAGAAAAAAGATATGGAATCCCAACTCTTCCTAGAGTAATTTCCTCTCCACTCCCTGGCTCTATCTTTGAAGTCTCTGACTCTTCTTCTTACCCTGTCCTTTGGCTTCCCCATTCTTCTTGATTCTTCTGCTTCGCCACATCAATGTTCTATGAACCTACTGACTTTTCACTCATAACTCCTATAGTGACTCAGCCACCGAAAACATCTTTCGACATGCTCCTTGTGCATCAAGTATACAGTGACCCTGATTTCCAAACAACATATCGGGATGATGATTTCTTTCCTTGGTAGCAGGCAATAGCCATATTACACCCTTGATATAAAATGAATAATGTCATTTTCATGTCTGGCACAGAAGATCTAAATCCAAGCAGGTGTGACCAGGGAGATAGTATTTCGGGTCTCTTGCATTTCTACTCTCACAGTGTACTCACTAAAACTCGATTTGCTGTCGTAAGCAACGACCGCTTAGAGTTCATGGTGTGAAATGATCTCACTGGAGCAAGAGGTCTTCTATTTATTCGTTGTTTACTGTTCGCTATCCCATGCCTCAGTTAAGGCTACCAGTTCAGCAAACTTCTTTTGTTTTTGAGTCTTTTTAAAGATAAGTTTAATGTCTCAACAACCAGAGACAATGCTTTCAGTGTTCAATGTGATGTAAAGGAAAAAAAAAAGAAACTGAAC
>CM065725.1:18650546-18660546 GCA_033310375.1 Conus canariensis | reverse complement strand
ATAAAAAAAATGAAATTCAGGATGCCTCATTTATTCATCTGGAAGGAAATCAGTATGCTCCGTTTTGCTCACTCTTTGTGTTCCATAGTTTATAACTCACGCCTAAATTTGTTATACGAGTCCTTTTCTGTTACCTTGTTTTAATACTTTTTTGTGTGTTTCCTTGGAGCATGAAATCAGATCAGTGACTATCATTATGCAAATGTTTCGTGAATAAACTTAAATTTGATGTGAATGAAAAACCAACATAAAATGGCATCGTACAGTATCTCTGTCCTCTTCATCCACATCAAACTGTCTTTGATTCCGCTGCACACTAATGCAGTACATTAATGAAGGTAAATTCAACATAGTCGAACACTGTAATACACTTCAGATTTCTCAAGAGTGCGGTACTCCATAGCAAGCTACACAAAGAAATGTGTATGCGACATGGCCTGGAACTAAATAGTTGATCATGCTGCCATACTGTGTGGTCCTCAAAACTCATGGACCTGACTGTGTGCAAGTGGAAGAGACAACGGGAAAAAATCCAACAGGCGTTGTTGTTGTTGTTGTTGTTGTTGTTGTTGTTGTTGTTGTTGTTGTTATTGTTTTTATTATGACAAAAATACAATTTACCACCAAAACCAGAATTGATTCCGACTGGGAAACTTTGCTTAAATGATTGGAGTAACTCGCGCAGCGGACTTTATGTGACTATCAAACAGTGCTACTGCTAAAAAACAAAAACAAACAAACAAACAAACAAACAAACAAACAAAAAAAAACCCAATGTTACTGCTGTTGCTGCTGCTGCTGCCACTGATGATGATGATGATGATGGTGGTGGTGGTGGTGGTGGTGGTGGCGGTCGTTGTGATGGTAAGAAATGGTAATCTCTCTTGAAATGCTGCAAGGACACAATTTACGTAAATGTTTCTTTTAAACAACACCCAAACGTCTGACACATTCGGAGGCGAGGATGAAAACAGCATGTCGTTTCTAAATAAAGTCTTCCAATTCAAGTAGCCAATTTATGAATACTCATAGTAAAAAAAATCAACACACACACACACACACACGCGCGCGCGCGGCGCGCACTCACGCACGCACGCACGCACGCACGCACGCACGCACGCACGCACGCACGCACTCACGCACGCACACACACACACACACACACTCGTATGGATTTTATGTAGATAAGATTGTCTGCAACCCAGTGCCTGCAGATTTAGGATGAAAGTGAAATAAAATCAAACAACTATAACTGGTATAATCCTGCTCTTACTCACCCTGAACTATGCACCTCCAGCCAAATATCCCCTCCCCCTCCTTTTTGTCATATGTTGGCAGCTACATGAACCCTATATAGCTTACTTAAGTTCACACGTCAAGAAGTGCCAAAATGTACTGAGTTAGTAATTAAAGGAGGGTTACTGTTTTGTGCTCCCAGATGTACGCTGTTAAGAAGACCAGAACACTTATTATGTCAAATCCAGCTAACATGCCTTCATCTGATCAGATCCTTTCGCACATCGTTAGGGAAAATCCGAATGACACGCCCAGTGACTTTGACAAGGAGATCAAACGACGTTTCACGCATCACTACTCTTTCATCGTGAGTGCATTCGGACAGAGACGCGCCAAGCTAGAAAGAGAGAGAGAGGGGGGGGGGGAGGGCAATGGAAGGTATCGAGGGAAATGATAAAGGCACAAAGGAGAGAGAGAGAGAGAGAGAGAGAGAGAGAGAGAGAGAGCTTATGTAACTAGAGTAATAATAATAATAATGATTTCTTATATAGCGCTTAATCAAACGAATTTCTCTAAGCGCTTTACAAAGTCATACTACATTCACCCTTCTCATATACAATAATACACCTTACACCCAACTACAAATACTATTACTACAATAACTAACAAATCCTAATCCTACCAATGTGACATTCTTTTATTCTTCAAATATCACTACAAAAACTTAATCCTATAACGTTCAATCATACAACAAATACATATAATAGAGAACATACACATACGCTACATTTGAAAAGGCCCAGACGGCTATGAGTTAGGTTGTACCCCCCCCCCCCTCTCCCCACAGCATTGACTAATTATGAGAAAATAGATGGGTTTTAAGTTTAGACTTGAAAGAACAGATAGAATCTGAATGTCTGAGACAGTCTGGCAGTCTGTTCCACGTCGCTGGAGCTTGAAAAGAGAAAGATCTTTCACCAGTAGTAGTCCTGAAGCGAGTCATTCGCAGAAGGCGGTCGTCAGCACAGGAGCGTAGTTGTCGAGAGGGGGTGTAGATTTTAAGGAGATCTGAGAGATAAGAAGGTCCATTTTCAAAGAGAGTAGAGAAAGTGAGAGTTGAGATTTTGTACGAGATATGGTTTGAGACAAATAGCCAGTGAAGAGAGTGGAGGAGAGGTGAAATGTGAGCATGTTTTCTTGCTCTACAGACGACTCGGGCTGCATGATTTTGGATTCGCTGTAATCTTTCTATCAGGTATTTTGGAAGGCCGGCCAAAAGTGAGTTGCAGTAATCTATTCTAGATAAGACAAATGCACAAATGAGAGTTTTTTGTAGCATCTGTAGAGAGAAGGTGACGTACAGAGCTGATTCTTCTTAGTTCTAAATAGGCAATCTTGCAAATATTTGAAACCTGTTTCTCAAAGGAGAGGGATTGGTCAAGTATGACCCCTAGACTGCGGACGGGGGTGGAGACAGAGACAGCACAGTCATTGATAGTGACAGTTGAAGGCAGAGAAGGATGGTTAGGCTGTTTTGTCACGAACATGAGTTCCGTCTTGTCGTCGTTTAGTTGTAGTTTGTTGGTTGTCATCCAGTCCTTCAGGTCTGCAATGCAGCCCCGCGTCTGAGAAATCAGTGAGTCAGTTTCAGCAATGGGAGCCGACTGATGAAGCTGAGTATCGTCAGCAAAGCTCTCATGCGACATGGCGTGACCACTGATGACGTCAGACACAGGACTAGCATACAGCACAAAAAGGACTGGCCCAAGTAGGAGAACCCTGAGGCACACCGTACCTAAGAGGAGAACTGTCTGAGTATCTTCCCTGTACACACACTGTCTGAGTACGTCCAGTCAAGTAAGAGATAATCCAGTCGAGAGCTGTGTCTTTGAATCCAAAGGAAGTTTGAAGCCGTGAGAACAAAATATTATGATCGATCATGTCAAATGCTGCAGAGAGGTCTAACATCGCTAATAAGGAAACGTTCCCATCGTCAAGCCCACAGAGGAGGTCATTGACTATACGGAGGAGTGCTGTCTCACAACTATGGCCTTGTCTGTAAGCAGATTGATGAGGATTCAAAAGGTGATTCTTTTCGAGATGTTCTAGAATTTGTTCCAAAACGATCTTCTCCAATAATTTTGATAGAAATGACAAATTTGATACAGGCTGATATTTCTTTAAAACATTTTTATCTAATGAAGGTTTCTTGATCAATGGACGTACCACTGCGGACCGGAAGATTTCAGGAACGTGACCAGAGGACAAAGAGGTATTGATAACATGAGTAAGATGGGGTAGGACATCATCAATGCACTGAAAGAGCAAGTTAGTGGGAATGGCATCAAGTTCACATGATTTAGGGCTGCATCGCAAACAAAGTTTTTTGACATAGTCTTGACTAACAGGACTAAAACAAGCCAAAGGAGGTCCACAGTAAACTTTGTCATTCAGAGGATGTACAGGTGCAGTAGAATCTAGCTTTTCACGGATAGTGTCAATTTTTCCATTGAAAAACTCTAAGAATTTCTGAGGGAGCTCTTGAGTTTGGAAGATGGTGGGAAGGGGGGAGTAGCTGACTTTGCCTAGGAGACTATTTGTGACATTAAATAGTTGCTTGGCCGTATTACAGGCCAATATCTTTGAAGAATAGAACAAAGTTTTTGCTTGATGAACAATGTCAGTAACATGATTTCTTGCAGTTTGATATATTTCCCTGTGCACAGTCAGTCCCGTGGCGCGCCATCGCCTCTCAGCCCCCCTCCTCTCCTGCTTGGCCTCCGACAACTCGGGACCCACTGTGTTGTGCCATTGACACAGTGGGCGATCAGTGATCAAGCGCCTGCTCACTGGAGCATGCTTATCAAGCATGGCACGGAGGGCAGAGGTCAGCTGACAGGCCGATGGCTCGCTCGGTATGGCCGTGCTCAGATCAGATTTGAAAGCCTCTATATCGATAGCAGAAATTTTCCTAACTTCCTTGTAAGTCTTTGGAACGGCGGGCCTAACGATATCTAATTGACACTTCACAGCATAATGATCCGATGCTAGGTTATCGTCAACGGTTGAGGATTTGAGAAGATGATCACTGTCTCTGTAGACTACCCAGTCTACTATGTTACCCTGTTTGTTCGTCATTTCATTCACGGACTGCTGGAGTCCGAAAGTGTCTAAAATTTCTAACACCTCGGGCGTGTATCCAACTGTGGGCTTATTGAAATGGAAGTTGAAGTCGCCGATCAATAACAATGTTCCTGGAAGGTCATTTACAAATTCAAGAAAGTCTGGAAGTTCGTTGACAAACATGCTGGGCGTAAATTTGTTCTTTCTGCTGGGTACCGGTCTATAAATCCCAAAAATGTTAGTGACAGGAGCGCTAGGTAGGGACAGTTTCAGGTGAACAAGTTCAAAGGTCCGATGCTGAAAATCAAAAGACGAGTCAAAAGAGCAATAGGGGAGCAGCTTATCCGAGATGACGAATGCGATTCCGCCCCCGCAGGTCGTGGTGGGGCGGGGGAAGGACTTGGTGGTATAGCCAGCTGGGGCGAGGTCACGTAGCTTTGGTTCATCGCCGCTTTCCTTGAACCACGTCTCCGTTACTAATAAGCGTAGTGGGCTTTACATGAACATCAAACATTCACCATGATGATGATGATGATGATGATGATGATGAGAGAGAGAGAGAGAGAGAGAGAGAGAGAGAGAGAGAGAGTAGACAGAGACAGAGACAGAGAGACAGGGTGAGACAGAGAGAGGGGGTCAGATTTCAGATGATTTCAGATTTCAGATGAATCATTCATGTCGAAATTAGCTGCTAATGAAGAGGTGTGTGTGAACATGTAAAGCACAGTAATTACAAACAATTACATGATATGGATCAAAAAGGAAATCCTTGTCACATATTCAAGAAGAAACAATTTCTCTGAGTTTAAAGGCTTTGTTCAGAAACAGAGAAAAAGGTTTGACAATTTCAGCGGAAGTGGATGATAGAAGCAGATAGAGTTTAACTTACACAAAGATGGCTGTCTATATCACTTTGGCTTGAGGATCTTTTGTCTGATACTCTGAGAGCTGGGCAGCACAGAACAGAATGTATTTCTGTTTCCTGTGATTCTCTACATAGAGGACAAATCAAATCACAAGTATTACACGTTCGATATCTAAAATAATGGCAACCTATGTCCGATATTCCTAATCTAAATTTTGCTGTTACATGCTTTAAATGCCTATCCATATCTATGTTCAAGTAAGTCTTCAGGTCATGAGAATATGAGAAATTCCAATAACAAAGAAACCTGTCACTGTTATGAATATGATCAGACCATCTTTGCCCTCTGCAATCTACCAATCCCTGTGAAAAAAAAATGTAAAAAGACTTTCATGTTCTCAACTCCTTGGTTCAACCAGATGAATCTAAATCCGTGTTCAGACAGAGGCGCACTTTGGTTTCCCAATTGTTTTTCCCTTTAGTATTTGAGTCATACAACATTTCATACGCTTTACGAGGTATTTTGGTATCTTCCATGTGAAGCAGTTTCCGCCAATATCAGATACTTTTAAAGGCAGAAGCAAGATAAATAGGAAATCGACCAGTTTCACCATAAACGAGACTGTTTGGATTACGTCTGTCAACACCTAGGACCTTTTTCAAAGCGAAAACATGAACTGATTCACAATAAATAGCCGCTTTTTCTCGTCCCCATAACTCAGAACCGTATTGTACAATCGGCTGAAACTGAGTGTCAAAGAGTTTCATAAATAACGTGAATGAAGAATTGTTTAGAGTACATAACCTTTTTATAATACAAATCAAAGCATTCTTAGCCTTACCTGACAAGTCCTTACGTGCACCAACAAAACTCAAACGTGTTGAGAATGAAATACCCACATACCTATAGGCTTTGACAACTGGCATAAGATTCTCATTATAAAGCCACCGTTCTCGAGCACTTAATTATCCCCCTTTACGGAATACTTTGATATTGCTTTTTTCCATGTTAACTTTTAACTGCAGATATCCAGCAACACGCTGTAAACTATTCAGCTGTTTTTGTAAACCTAAACAGTTTCTGATATAAAAAAATAACATCATCAGCCAACAACAGAATAAACAATTCATAAGCATCAATCAAAAGTAAAGCACCATGTCTACCATTTTTTTCTTTTCCTTTTTTTTTTTCTTTTCTTTTTTTTTTTTTTTTTGCTGTCCTAACCTCTGTGCCACCTCAGTGGCAGTGCACCCACGCCGCTCATTCCGACACCCCGTCCACAGCCACAGCACGGTCGGTCCCGCCGCAGCCCCGGCACCAGCAATCCACAGGGAGCAGTCAATGTCAAGTCGTCAAGAGGCAACCCACCGGAGGAGACACTGCACTGCCGCCGAGTCACTTCGATGGTGTTCAGTGGTGCTTGTTCTGATCCAACATACGCAGGACACTACCTACTAAGCCCCCTACTGACGACAATAATTGCTTAGTCGCGGAGCCGAAGTGAGTGAGCTCTTCCTCCAGAGGGCGCCACCACGTCCGTCCAACGACAGCCCCCATGGACTCGCCGATACTGGTGATCCCAACGGAACCAAACCAAGGCCATAGACGTGGATAGGACATCGAAACTGAGGTCACCATGAGAGCAGGGCATGAAGGGCCACAGAATTTGAGACAGTTTTTTTTTTAATGCTGATCGATGAGAATGCGGATGATAAGGATGATGTTACAGACTTCCATTTCGGTCTGAGATTACATGACAGGGCTGTACTCTACGCTTCCTTTCAACAACACTCTCAGAGACGCATCCATTAAGTGGATGAAACTCAACTGTGTGGTCCCAGTCTTCCCAACTGAGCCCGTAGCAAACTCAACTCTAGGTAGGAGCCGGTCGGGGCAGAAAAATCCCACGTGACTCTGATGGGAATCGAACCCGCGACCTCCCAGCCGGGAGTCCGCGACGCTAACCATTTCGCCACGGCGGCTGGTGTCTACTATTATTAATCACTTCAATAGCTAACTCGTTGATAAACAAAGTAAAACAAAATGGGGCTGCACGCGTCTCCCTGTTTTACTCCTCTTGAACAATAGATATAGTCAGTAGGTTTCGCTCCACAACGAACACTTGAGAGAGAGAGAGGAGAGAGAGAGAGAGGAGAGAGAGAGAGAGAGAGAGGGGAGAGAGAGAGAGAGAGAGAGAGAGAGAGATCTGTGTGTCTGTCTAGTCTCTGCACGCTGAAACCTCTTGTCCTTGTCTGCTGGAAGAGCAGTTTCCGAAACGTGGTGGAAAAGGTCAAAGATTACCCCCCCCCCCCCACCCCCAAACACACACACACACACACACACACCACACACACACACACACACACACACGCACGCACGCACGCACGCACGCACGCACGCACACACACACACACACACACACACACACACACACACACACACACACGCACACTCAATGTCAATAACTGTGATCAGATTCGATCGTGTGTTGTTTTTTTTAAAAATTCCTTTGGGCAGTAGAAGCTGCAGCTCTGTCTGTCTGTCTGTCTGTCTGTGTCTGTCTGTCGGTCTGTCTCTCTCGGTCTCCCTCCTTCTCTCCCTCTCACATTATACTGCACGCAGATACAACAATTCTGTTTCCAGTAATTGAATTTATGTATTAAAGTTTTTTTTTGTATGTGTGTTTTCTTTATAATTCGCTTTATTGTATGCCGGATGTAAAGATTCCAACTTGTCCTTATTCTGTTTTTCCTTGTTAAATCTCTCTCTCTCTCTCTCTCTCTCTCTCTCTCTCTCTCTCTCTCTCTCTCTCTCTCTCTCTCTCCACACACACATACACACACACACACATATATATATATATATATACATATTTATATATATATATATATATCTACAGAGAGAGAGAGAGAGAGAGAGAGAGAGAGAGAGAGAGAGAAGACAGACAGACAGACAGACAGACAGACAGACAGACAGACAGACAGACAGAAGAGAGAGAGAGGGGGGGGGGCAAATAGTTTTTTGGCCAGATAGAAAAGCGAATAATTCTAGCTGAAGGAAATACTCAGTCAAGCAGACGAAAAGGATCAGTTACAATATGGCAAATACATCTGCGTGGACGGCCCTGTTTTTTAGATTCGATTTCGAGTTGTTATTGTTGCTTCTTTTTTGTTACGTCACCGGAAAATCTGAAAGACTGATAAAAAGAACAGAGTGCTCATTATTGTTGTGAGGAATATTCAAATACCTAAAAAAATGTATATCATCATCTTGCTATTCTTGTTACTCTACATCCTGATTATTGATATCATATGATCGCGGCAAAAAATAGGAGAGAGAGAGAGAGAGAGAGAGAGAGAGAGAGAGAGAGAGAGAGAGAGAGAGAGAGAGAGAGAGAGAGAGAGAGAGAAGACAAGACAAGACAAGACAAAATTCTTTATTTACGAGGATAATTGATAAGCACTGATTGGGTTTTTTTTTTGTTTTTTTTTTTTTTGTTTTTTTTTTTACATCCAGTCTTCGCCCTGAGTAGGGTCAACAATGCAAAATAAGATAAGGCAACAAAAGAAGAATGCAAAAAGTGACTAGAACCACAATACGATACGGAAAAAAAGATAAAAAGTAAGATGAGAGAGAGAGAGAGAGAGATACAGGAGCGAAAGGAGTGCAGGGAAGGGCGATAGAGAAAGCGAGAGGGAGAGAGGGACAAAGAGGCGAGAGTGGGTGCGGGAAAGAGCATGTTTAGAACAATCTGACAATCCCAAAAGAGAGAGAGAGAGAGAGAGAGAGAGGGAGGGAGAGAGAGAGAGACAGACAGACAGACAGACAGACAGACGGACAGACAGTACGACAGACAGACAGAAAGAAAGACAGACAGACAGAGAGACAGATTGACTGACATACAGAGACAGACGGAGACAAAGAGAATAATGATAGGTTGTGAAATATGCAAACCGGACTTTTCCCCTGGAAAGAATACACATTTGGGGCATCGGGAATGCAAAGGAAGTGTATCCCAAAGCCCCATTTCCGCAGTAAGAACAACTGAATTCAAATAGGCCTGTTCTAGGTATGGGAACCTGGGATTTATTTCATTGTATGCTGACTTCAGATTTAACAGATTGTGGAGGTCATTCAGATACCATTCCTTTGTATAAGTACACTTTTATTCTTCTTCTTCTCGAACACTCCATGATGGTGATGCCGGTTGCCCGCACGAAGTTGGCTGTCCTCCAAAGGTCCGCCACTTTCCCATAGAGCTTGGCCGGCCCTCAGAGCCACTGGCTCCGGCCATGTGTCCTGCCTGGCAGTAGCATGGAGATGACAGTCCTGGAGTATGTGCTCGGTGTCCATTTCGGCTTCGCTGCATGGACACATCCGCAGAGTGGCCAATCGTGTACTGTGTGTACATGTGTGCATTCAGTCTGTTATGTCCAGTCCTTAGTTATGTACTTTTATTGATTTGTTTTGAAGCAGGCGAACTCCTGCTGTGAATTTATGAGCGTCATCAGCACCTGACCATCGCAAAAAAGAAAAAAAAACTGCTTTGAGGCGCTCTTTTGTTGACTCTTATAAGAGCCGTCATGAGATTAGCATTGTCAGTGTCAAACAGTGTTGAACAATAATGGATTGAAGATATGATATCTGCCTCTAGGTATACTGTCCTGCCAGGGATGATCAAGAAATGCTTCGACCTCAATGGAGAATATACCTGTCTGGGTATTGATTTACATTAACTGTTGATGTAATAAGACTAAAAGAAAATTTCGTCATCA
>CM065725.1:18628046-18640546 GCA_033310375.1 Conus canariensis | reverse complement strand
GGGCGCCCGGAGCGCGCGCGCGCGCTTGTGTGTGTGTGTGTGTGTGTGTGTGTGTGTGTGTGTGTGTGTGTGTGTGTGTGTGTGTGAGTGATGACAGAGAGAGACGGATTAGGAATGTTAAATGATAATGATGTGTTTTGTGTACGCATGGGAAGAGAGAGAGAGAGAGAGAGAGAGAGAGAGAGAGAGAGAGAGAGAGAGAGGAGGGGGTGGGAAGAGAGAGAGAGAGAGAGAGAGAGAGAGAGAGAGAGAGAGAGAGAGACAGACAGACAGAAAACGCAAACACATGCATACTCTCTCTCTCTCTCTCTCTCTCTCTCTCTCTCTCTCTCTCTCTCTCTCTCTCTCTCTCTCTCTCTTCATGCTCGAATCAGAAGTATGGGGCACTGACAACATCCTGACAACAATTTTTCTCCATCCTCAAACACAATGGTCTCTTCACCCCTACCCACTCCTCAAACACAATGGTCTCTTCACCCCTACCCACTCCTCAAACACAATGGTCTCTTCACCCCTACCCACTCCTCAAACACAATGGTCTCTTCACCCCTACCCACTCCTCAAACACAATGGTCTCTTCACCCCTACCCACTCCTCAAACACAATGGTCTCTTCACCCTACCCTCTCAACCACTTTTCACCCTACCCACTCCTCAATGACCTCGTCCTTCACGTGGTCTCCTGTGCGCCACCACCCCTCTCTCAATCTCCATGTCCCTCCAACCCCCCTGCCCTCCATTCCTGCCCTGCACTGACCCAGTTACAACCATTTGTATGGATTTTGACATAGCAATAATAATGCCAAAACAAGTGCTTCGGCGTAAATGCTCTTTTCTTTTTTTTTTTTCTTGCGTATTCTTTGTTTTCGATTGTGATTATTTTCCAGCGAGCGAGAAGAATTTCAATATTCACTCAACGGGACACACAGATACACAGCGATGAAAACACACACACACAGACAAAAATAGACAAAAATAGACACACACACACACACACACACACACACACACACACACACACACACACACACACACACACACACACGGGCGCGCGCGCGTGCGCACGACAACCACCACACACACACACCACACACACACACACACACACACATACACACACACGAGGCACGCGCGCGCGCACACACACACACACACACAACACACACACACACACACACACACACACACACACACACACACACACACACACACCACCACGCACGCACACATACACACACGACCCAAACAAAAGAGAATATACTATGAAAACATGGTAACAAAAAGGTCAACGGGTTTCTTCTTACTAATGTTTGCGAAGAGAATGCCATGAAAGCCATTAGCCGGAGAGAAGAATAGGCACGAAACAAGACAAAATCAAAATTTACGAGAGTATAACATGAGCCTGGAGCTTGTTTACATGCTGCCCTCGCCCATAGATAGCACACAAAAGTGGGAAATAATAAGTTGATCACGAAAGGAAGATACAAAGGAAAAATAAAAGCTTAAAAAAATGTTTTTACGCTGAAATAGCAAAAGTGTGCTTAACAGATTAGCTATTGACATAGACAGACGGACAGACAGACAGACAGACAGATAGACAGACAGGCTGGCAGATTGACGTCACACACACACACACACACACACACACACACACACACCACACACACACACACACACACACACACACAACACAAAATTGGAAATAACAAAAAAACAAGATGTTTTCCTAGTGACCATTGGTTCGTTCGAATTCGTAAATAAAAATTTTAGGTTGATGCTCTGATACTCATGTATTTTTTCAAAATCGATATTTTGGTTGTATCTGGGACAGGACGAGAGTGAGAGCAGGGGAGAGGGGGAGAGGGGGGGGGGACACGGGACAGAGAGGTAGAGAGAGGAGTGGTGGAGCAGAGGAAAGGGCGTGGAGGGGAAGGTGACTGGAGTGGGTGGGGGAGGGCGGACCATTGCGCTTGACAAAGAATGTTTTGTGTTTTTGAACGAACCCATGCTTCCTGCATGAGAGAGAGAGAGAGGGAGAGAGAGAGAGAGAGAGAGAAGACAGACGAGACAGACAGACAGCAGAGAGAGAGAGAGAGAGAGAGAGAGAGAGAGAGAGAGAGAGAGAGAGAACTACATGACCCATAAAAAGCAACAGCCAGATCATACATAAGGAGGCTGATCTTTCTTCCTCCTCCACGTCCACCGTGTCTGCTCAAGCCAAGAACGATTTAAAAGGGAATCTTAGAGATCCAAGAATCCCGTTGAAACTGGATTTGTTAAGTGAATTCAGCGATAAGTCTCCACATAATGCGCGTCATCCATTAGACATGATACTTAGACGGAGGTTCATGTCCTGTTCAACTCCACAACTTTCTCCTTGCTTCTAGACTGGTTTTAAACTATTTCACGACTTTAACGCCGTGGGTCGTCTTTGCAACACTTTTATTTTAGGAATATGCCTTTTCGGTAATGGCCTACGGACAAATGACAGATCGAAAGTGAAACAAGCAAACCTGAGGAGCAAATAAATTTTTCTGAATATATTTTCTGGTGTCATCTGAACAGTGAAGTGAGTGGTCATTTCTAAACATCTTGGTAGATCTCAGGATATTCCTGACGTAGATGTGTCATTTTGACTTCATACGCAGGGAGGCATCCTATGTAGTTCAGCTTGGCCTCTGCGGTATTCCACGTGATCTTTGGGAGAAAGGCGTGGAGATGCAAGCTCCATCTGCCTTCATGGGTGATCGCAAAAGATTCAGAAGGACGTCTTCGACGAATTCTACAGATATCATCCAGAAGGCCGACAACTCTCCATTTCCATGGTGCAGATGATAGAGGTACTCTTCTCATGCCTGAAAGGTCTGGCTGAAGGGTGTATCACACAGAAGGAAGTCTGATGTGTCTTGGGCAGTGTCTTCTTGGGACACAGCCAGTTTGTCTTCCAGTTCCGTAATTTGCGCCAAGATTTTTTTTTTAACAATGGGGTGAAACAGTCCCAGATCACGTGCATCAGAGCTTCAAGAATGCACCGGTGAGTTCTCACAATCAGGTATTCATTTTGCCCCCATAAACATTTATGACCAAACCTTCTGCCAAGATGCCTGACGCTATACAGGGATATCAAAGTCCAACACCATGGGACAGTTTTTCATGAGTAGACAGTGTAACCATGATGAGTCGCAAAACAACGTTCTTGGATGCTTGTTTGTTTGTTTTTGTTTGTTTGTTTGTTTTTTGCTTCCAACCTATTTCAGCTTATATACAGTGCAACTATGATATTATCATATACTCCGACTCGCAAAACAACGTTCTTGTACTTGCTTCATTTTGTTTGTTTGTTTTGTTTGTTTGTTTTGTTTCGTTTCGTTTTGTCTTGTTTTTGCTTCCACCCGTTTAAAACTGCTGTGGCATAAGAAACCTGGTCAAAGACTGTGATGGCATTGTTCAAATTCAGAGAGGTTCTGACGAGGTCGGCACAGGACCAGGATTTCCTGTTTGGTCACCGTCTCTGTCCTTGCCTGAATGTACTGTCAGGAGGACCAGGATCTCCGTGTGGTCACCATCTCTGTCACTGCTGCATGTCAAGAGGACCAGGATCCCCTGTGTGGCTGCCATCTCTGTCACTGCTGCATGTACTGTCAGGAGGACCAGGATCTCCTGTGTGGCTGCCATCTCTGTCACTGCTGCATGTACTGTCAGGAAGACCAGGATCTCCTGTGTGGCTGCCATCTCTGTCACTGCTGCATGTACTGTCAGGAGGACCAGGATCTCCTGTGTGGCTGCCATCTCTGTCACTGCTGCATGTACTGTCAGGAAGGACCAGGATCTCCTGTGTGGTCACCATCTCTGTCACTGCTGCATGTACTGTCAGGAGGATCAGGATCTCCTGTGTGGTCACCATCTCTGTCACTGCTGCATGTCAAGAGGACCAGGATCTCCTGTGTGGTCACATCTCTGTCACTGCTGCATGTACTGTCAGGAGCACCAGGATCTCCTGTGTGGCTGCCATCTCTGTCACTGCTGCATGTACTGTCAGGAGGACCAGGATCTCCTGTGTGGCTGCCATCTCTGTCACTGCTGCATGTACTGTCAGGAGGACCAGGATCTCCTGTGTGGCTGCCATCTCTGTCACTGCTGCATGTACTGTCAGGAGGACCAGGATCTCCTGTGTGGTCACCATCTCTGTCACTGCTGCATGTACTGTCAGGAGGACCAGGATCTCCTGTGTGGTCACCATCTCTGTCACTGCTGCATGTACTGTCAGGAGGACCAGGATCTCCTGTGGGCTGCCATCTCTGTCACTGCTGCATGTACTGTCAGGAGGACCAGGATCTCCTGTGTGGTCACCATCTCTGTCACTGCTGCATGTACTGTCAGGAGGACCAGGATCTCCTGTGTGGCTGCCATCTCTGTCACTGCTGCATGTACTGTCAGGAGGACCAGGATCTCCTGTGTGGCTGCCATCTCTGTCACTGCTGCATGTACTGTCAGGAGGACCAGGATCTCCTGTGTGGTCACCATCTCTGTCACTGCTGCATGTACTGTCAGGAGGACCAGGATCTCCTGTGTGGTCACCATCTCTGTCACTGCTGCATGTACTGTCAGGAGACCAGGATCTCCTGTGTGGTCACCATCTCTGTCACTGCTGCATGTACTTTCAGGAGGACCAGGATCTCCTGTGTGGTCGCCATCTCTGTCACTGCTGCATGTACTGTCAGGAGGACCAGGATCTCCTGTGTGGTCACCATCTCTGTCACTGCTGCATGTACTGTCAGGAGGACCAGGATCTCCTGTGTGGCTCCATCTCTGTCACTGCTGCATGTACTGTCAGGAGGACCAGGATCTCCTGTGTGGTCACCACTCATCTGATTACTGTCGGCAAATTTTTACATCCAGACGCACTGCTTAGGGAAGGACCAGGATATTTCCATCCTGTGTGAGACTAAGACCAATCTGTTGGCTCACTGCTGTCATGAACTTTCAGGGAGACCAGGATCTCCTGTGTGGTCGCCATCTCTGTCTTTGTTGCATGTACTGTCAGGAGATAGCCGACAACATTGTCCTGAAATCGATGCTTTTCTTTTGTCTTGATATTGAAATCAGCTCTGGTATGTATTGTTTGTTCACGGTGTAATCGGAAGTACACTTTGAACAACAGTTGATTAATGGTTCTAAACAATTTCCATCTTTAAAAAAAAAAAGAAAACATAATGCTTACCGCTTTTAAGGGAAAAAAACGAAATAATTGGTTTCTTGATGCTTGAATAACGCAAAAAGCAATAATTGGTTTTACAATTTCAATCTTAACCGGCTGTGAGATTAGTACGTTTCTTAGGCGGTCGACGAATAAACGTAGAGAGCTGGGCGACCGTCTGCTAGCTTAAAAATGTTACACAAATGGTCAGCAATATAATAAAGAAAAAAAAGAAAATAAACAGTAAACAAGTGGGGTAACGTTTGCTCCCATAAGAAAACCTAACACAGAGTAACTTTTATTCAAGACTGGCACAGCCTTTTAAACTTGAATAAAGTCAGACAAATACAAAGGCGAACAATCAACAAACAAGATGGAGAAACTGGGAACATGAAATTAAGAAAATATATTACAGATATGAAAACTCTTCACTAGCTGCATAAAGGAACCATCGCAATCCCTTTTGAAGGCAGATATATTTGTATTGCCTGCTCCGAGGCCTTCGTCCGCTGGATCGGAACTCATCAGGGAGACACGGCTGGTTGTGTCTGCGCTCCTGGCGTCAAATAGAGACACACCACAGTCCATAATACCGTGGTGTTCTCACCACCAAGGGTGCAAAAAAGAATCCAATAGCACCCCAAAGCAGCCTGTGAAGGGTATAGTAAATGAAACCAAACGAAAGTGTGGGGAGGAAAGAAGTTGCCTCATTTCATTTCCAATTTCGTTTCGATTAAATCGAGGTTTATTTGTGTTTGTTTCTGTCCGTCTTTGTGTTTGTCTTTTGATCTCCCTTGCATCCTTGGGTGGATCCTCAAGCGTAGGCTCAAAGATTGTCCCCTACATTTTATACTATTTGCATAATGTCTTTAGTTTGTCAGCAACTTCTTTCCTCCCCACACTTTCGTTTGGTTTCATTTACTATACCCTTCACTGTCTGCTTTGGGGGTGCTATTGGATTCTTTTTTGCACCCTTGGTGGTGAGAACACCACGGTATTATGGACTGTGGTGTGTCTCTATTTGACGCCAGGAGCGCGGACACAACCAGCCGTGTCTCCCTGATGAGTTCCGATCCAGCGGTTGAAAGGCCTCGGAGCAGACAATACAAATATATCTGCCTTCAAAAGGGATTGCGATGGTTCCCTTATGCAGCTAGTGAAGAGTTTTCATATCTGTAATATATTTTCTTAATTTCATGTTCCCAGTTTCTCCATCTTCAACCTGCCCCCTCCCCCCCCCCCCCCCTCCTTAAGTCCAAATTTTGCTAAGTCTACTATGAAGACAGTTGAGCTGTTGGCCTGCGCTTGTTTTTCCCCCACTATTAGATTGTTCGTCTTTGTATTTGTCTGACTTTATTCAAGTTTAAAAGGCTGTGCCAGTCTTGAATAAAAGTTACTCTGTGTTAGGTTTTCTTATGGGAGCAAAGTTACCCCACCTGTTTATTGTTTACTGTTCCCTGCCTCATTTCATTTCCAATTCCATAATAAAGAAAATCACAATGAGCTTTCGCCCACTATAATAGTACCAACCATCATTGAATCTAAGAAACGACTACGAACTGGTGAATTCATACCTTACGTTGAAAATGATTCGAGAGCATCTGTTGTGAAAGTTTCTCTCTCTCTCTCTCTCTCTCTCTCTCTCTCAGACTGCAGACATACTACAGACAGAGAGACAAGACATCAGCTAGACAACAAGACAGAGGAACAGAGGCCCAGACAGAGAGCAGCTGGTAAGCGGAGATGAAGGAACATCAATCAGGATGTGAAAGAGCAGACTTAAGAAAGGATTTGGAAGATGACAGAGAATCGGAACTGCACACAAGAGAGAGAGAGAGAGAGAGAGGAGGAGAGAGAGAGAGAGAGGGAGGGAGGGAGGGAGGGAGGGAGGAGGAGAGGGTTGGTTCTCGGATGACAGGTCGTGGAAAAGAAAATGAATGTTGAAAAATTGACCAGCGGTCTTGGTGTAGGAGGAGAGAGCGAGGGGTAAGGGGGGGAGGAATGGAGAGATGAGAGATAAGGTAAGGCAGGAGGGCACCTGTCGTAATGGAGTGTAGAGCTAGAGAAGATCAGCAAGGTAGAGAGGAGCCAAACCATTCAGAGATTTGAAGCACAGCAGAAAGACTTTATAATCATTTATTTTTGAGAGGAGCCAACCATTCATAGATTTGAAGCACAGCAGAAAGACTTATAATCTTTTGTCTTTTGGAGAAAGCCAAACCATTTAGAGATTTGAAGCACAGCAGAAAGACTTTATAATCATTATTTTTAGAGGAGCCAAATCCCTTTAGAGATTTGAAGCACAGCGAAAGACTTTATGATTATTTGGTTTTTTTATTTTTTTTTAGAGGAGCCAATCCATTCAGAGATTTGAAGCACAGCAGAAAGACTTTATAATCATTTGGTTTTTTTAGAAGCCAAACCATTCAAAGATTTGAGCACAGCAGAGAGACTTTATAATCATTTGGGTTTTTTTTTAGAGGCGCCAAACCATTCAGAGATTTGAAGCACAGCAGAAAGACTTTATAATCCTTTTGTCTTTTTGAGAGGAGCCAAACCATTCAGAGATTTGAAGCACAGCAGAAAGACTTTATAATCCTTTTGTCTTTTTGAGAGGAGCCAAACCATTCAGAGATTTGAAGCACAGCAGAAAGACTTTATAATCCTTTTGTCTTTTTGAGAGGAGCCAAACCATTCAGAGATTTGAAGCACAGCAGAAAGACTTTATAATCCTTTTGTCTTTTTGAGAGGAGCCAAACCATTCAGAGATTTGAAGCACAGCAGAAAGACTTTATAATCGTTTGGGTTTTTTTTTAGAGGAGCCAAACCATTTAGAGATTGAAGCACAGCAGAAAGACTTTATAATCGTTTTTTTTAGAGGAGCCAAACCATTTAGAGATTTGAAGCACAGCAGAAAGACTTTATAATCGTTTTCTTAGAGGAGCCAAACCATTTAGAGATTTGAAGTGCGGCAGAAAGACTTTTATAATTTTTTTTTAGAGGAGCCAAACCATTCAGAGATTTGAAGCACAGCAGAGAGACTTTATAATCATGTGTTCTTTTTTAGAGGAGCCAAACCATTCAGAGATTTGAAGCACAGCTAGCAGAGAGACTTGATGATCATTTGGTTTTTGAGAGGAGCCAAACCATTCAGAGATTTGAGGCACAGCAGAGAGGCTTTATGATCATTTTGTTTTTCAATGGGGACCAAGAGAAGAGAGAGAGAGGAGAACTGTAGTGACATGAATGGATTTAGAGCATTTGAAGATCAGTCATCGAGCGTTATTTCGCACTTTCTGAAGTCGGGAGAGAAGATTCTGTTGACAGACGGCCAGGACAGATTTACAGCCATTCAGTCTAGAGAAAACCAGAACAGAAATAAATTTTCGGTGGCATCCTCAAAGAAATGTCAAGACAGAACCAATGCTTCGAAGCTCCAAGCAGGAAACGTGACAGACAGGACACATAACGCTGAAGAAACAAAAAAAAAAAAAAAACCCAAAAAAAAACACCCGCCTCTGGTCAAGTATAACGCACACAAATGTCTGAATGAGTCAGTTTTCTGATTGGACAGAAGCGGGGATACAATCTCTGGAGAGAACTCCTTTGAGCATAGCGAAAATCATTCCAAGTTTGTCGTTGATTGGCGGAACATTTTCACCCACGCCTTATTCAATATCTGAAATACGTATCTGTGAATAACAGAATGAATACATTAATGATTTATTGTGGTCGTGCTTCTCAAAGCTGCTAATACACGTGGACAAACTGCATGTTGACTTTTCGACTTGTTAAGGAGCAGGAGGTACAAGCACATGAGATCCCAGATGGTTGATGGGTAAAAAAAAATCTGATACATATGTAGAAAGAGTTTGTAAATTTGAAATTGATCTGGAGGTTTTTGGAAAATCAATATCAGATCCAGTATTCAATTCCTCAATGTCTTGCACAGCTGTACGTCTCACTACATGTCCAGTGAAACATGATTTTCTTACTTGATTGCGTAGCAAAAGACCTGAAAGCTGATCTGTTTCACTTGACTAAGTATGCGTTGGTACTACTAAGGCCAGTCTCGCTGCTTTACTGTCAGTATTTCGGAGTTTCTTTAAATTGATACCAGAGCAGAACGAATGCTTTCTGATCACATGCCAGTCTTCATCGCACGGGTGTGCATGCTACAGGCAACATAATTCTGGGGTACACTCACCACGGAAAGTAGCGTATAAATGAATAAATAATAAATAAATAAATAAATAAACAACAAATAGATAGCTGTAGATGGATAGATAATCGGTAAAGATAGATAGATAGGTAGATGTATAGATAGGTAGGTAGGTAGATAGATAGATAGATAGATAGATAGTAGATAGATAGATAGATAGATAGATAGATAAAGATTTTTTTTTATATAGAAAATTCGAACTTTTTATTGCTTTGGTCAGAACTGAGGTAAGGTAACTTTTAATTTTGAAGTTAACAGGACACCAGAAATAACCAATTTCATTTGAGACTTAAAAAGATGTTTCCACCTCACCCCCCCCCCCCCCCAATCCCCTTTGAAACGTTTGTCATGATGGATTACTGCCATTATTAGAAAGAACCAAATGTATCATCTCTGCAGAGATGCTTGTAGATGAATTGGTACTTATTGTAATATTCATTTTCTTCTTGGTTTCATTTATATTGTCTTTAACCTTTGATGGTATTTGTAAGCGCTTAGGGCTTATGATGTAAGATTAAGCGCCATGATTAATCATTATTATCATCATTATTAATGTTTTTACTACTACTACTACTACTACTACTACTACTACTAACTACTACTACAGAAAATTCAAAGCCATTGAAAAGCGTAGAGTCGTTTAGTTGATGAGTTCTCTTCAGGAGTTTCTGAATATAAACATGATGTAAGCTTGTTCTTTTTTTTTGCTTAAAGATGCATGAATCCATCATTCAATGTCCTCAGCATATTGAGGCAATATTGTAGACGATGAAAAGCACGCGTGTATATAACACAGCATAATATTAAGTTAAAAAAAAATTGACATTGCGGAAGTCTGCAGAATTTCCATAGTCACAGACCAAGGGTTTGACAAATGAATCCCACTTCAGCCACTTTATGTCTCCCACTTAAAGAAAAAAACCTTTCATACAGTCGCAGACGTGACCGGAGAGAGCAAAATTGTTTCAGCTTAAACGAATGTCTGCTGTGCCTCTCTCTGTCATAAGTTTCAATTGAAACTAAAGAAGGATGCAAGAATACTTAGCCGTTTCCAAAACTTTCTTGGTTTGCAGAGTAACTTGTGTCTGGCGATCGATCACCGACTTTGCTTTTCTAAATCCCGCTAGAGTTAAGGATAACCCCGTATTTTGTCATCACAGTGTTTACTATATAGATATTTACGACCTTCTTCGTGACTTTTCGAGCATGGAAAGGAATAGAAAGGGGTCTATAACTCAAAGTGGCAGTCTAGGCTTGCCCTGCATGATGTCCAAAGTTTGGTGTTGTTAGTGTACGATCACGTTTGCTGTATGCATGACCAAATGAATCAGAGAAAAGAAAGAAAAGAAAGAAAGAAAGCAGTAGAAAAGAAAGAAAGAATGAAAGAAAAGAAAGAAAAGAAAGAAAGATAGAAAAGAAAGGAACGAAAGAAAGAAAGAAAGCATGGAAGGAAGGAAGGAAGAAAGAAAGAAAGAAAGAAAGAAAGAAAGAAAGAAAAAAGAAAGAAAGGAAAGGAAAAAAAGAAAGAAAGAAAAAAACGAAAGGACGAACGAAAGGACAGAAGAAAGGAAGAAAGGAAGAAAGAAAGAACGAAAGAAAGAAGGAAGAAAGAAACAAACAAAGAAAGACAGAAAAGAAGAAGCACAGAAAAAAAGAAAGAACGAATGAACGAAAGAAAGAAAGAAAGAAAGAACGAAAGAAAGAAAGAAAGAAAGAACGAAAGAAAGAACGAAGGAACGAAAGAAAGAAAGAAGAAGAAAAGAAAGAAAGAAAGAAAGAAAGAAAGAAAGAATGAACGAAAGAAAGAAAGAAGAAAAGAAAGAGAAAAAAGAAAAGAAAGAAACAAAGAAAGAAAAGAAAGAATCAAAGAAAAGAAAAAAAAAGAAAGAAAAAGAAACAAACAAACAAACAAAGAAAAACAGGGCGAAAGGAAAAACAAACAAACAAATACACAAACGTACTGAAAAGATCTGAGCGAGTTTCGGTGGAAAGATGGAATGAAGTTCGCGGACGAAGCCATTTAAACATGGTATGAATCTGGAGTAAAAGGATGTATCAGCGATCTTTCTTCTATATTTTTGTATATAACATTGCCAATACAGGGACTTTCTTTGACTTTTTTCTTTGTTTGTTTGTTGTTTTTTTTTTTTGTTTTTTTTTCCACTGAAATTGGGGGTGGTGGTTGGAGGAGGGGTGGATTTCTCAGAAAAATTAAAACACGGATTTGGACGAAAATCAAATCAGGCTTATTATATTTCTAGGTATTGGTAAGATTTGATGCGAATCTGAACTGCACCCTAGTTCCAGTCAGTGAACAACTGTTCAACCCTCTTAGAGGTCTGGGTTCTTCCTCGTGCCTTTCTTCTTCTCTTCTTTTTCTCTTCTTCTTCTTCTTCTTCTTCTGTGCCTTTCTTGTCTTTTCCTTCGTAGCCATTGGAGGTGTGGACAAAGGGTGAAAGGTGGGGTACAAGGGTTCAAGACCCCCCCCCCTCTCTCTCTCCTCTCTCTACCTCTCCCTCACTCATCCGGACCCTGTTCAAAGTAGAATCTAATCGGAGTTGCTTTTCAGTTAAACCTCAAATACAGCGGTAGTTATCACTCCAGTGAGAATTGTAAAACAATTCAAGATGCACGTACATAAACAAAGAAGAAATGGAAGTGAACGTACGTTATAAAAGCGTGTGCGCGCGCGCGTGCGTGTGTGTGTGTGTGTGTGTGTGTGTGTGTGTGTGTGTGTGTGTGTGTGTGTGTGTGTGTGTGTGTGTGTGCGTGCGTGTTGCGTGAGTGCGTGCGTGCGTGCGTGCGTGCGTATGTGTGTGTGTGTGTGTGTGTGTGTGTGTGTGTGTGTGTGTGTGTGTGTGTGTGTGTTTTCAAGCTTTAAGTTTTAAAGTAACGCTGGCTGCTATCCGGAGAGTATTCATTCATACACTTTTGTCTGTTATGTTTTTAATATCTGAAGAAGACATGTTTGTCAAACATTTTACTTTTTTTGTGTGCTTTGTATTATAATAAAATCTGTTTTACTTTACACCTTCTTCTGTATGTTCCATTGTATTTGCCTTGGTTTCAGTTACGCTGCAGT
>CM065725.1:18620546-18623046 GCA_033310375.1 Conus canariensis | reverse complement strand
TGTGTTGTAAATAATATATGTTTCAATGATAAGATGTCAATATTGATGTGTGGCGACTTTAACGGTCGAACAGCAGACATATCTCCAGAATGTGATGACAATATTAAAACGTTTTCATGGTTTGACAAATTTGATTCGTCTAAAGTTAAACGACAGTGTCAAGACAAGGTGTTGAATGAATATGGTAAACGTCTGTATAAACATGTGTAATGCTTTGGGTCTGTACATTCTTAATGGTCTTTGTTCGAGTGACATCAGCGGTCACTTTACATATGTGTGTGAATCAGGTTGTAGTGTGAATAATTACTTTATAGCATCATGTGAACTTTTTGACTTTATAAATTCTTCTTGTAAATTGTGTGTGAAAGAACGATTGGAATCTGATCATATACCTTTGGAACTTAGCGTAAATGTTCTAGGAACAAATGTGGGTGTGAATGAAAATGAAAAAAAGGAGAGAGTATATTGAAAAGTTTGTGTGGGATAAGGATTATGCCTTGAATTTCATAGACACAATGAACTCACAGGAAATCAAATTCCAGTTATTTCGTGCTATGGACTTAGTAGATGTAAATATAAATGATGCACTTAACTTGTTTAACAGTTCTGTAAAAAGAGCTGCTGACGGTATGAAACGTAAAGTTTGTGTAAACAGAGTGAAGCGACAAAATGATTGGTTTGATGCCGAATGTAAAATTGAAAGACAAAATTTACGAAAATTGTTAAGAACATTTTGCAACACATTAGATAAAGATGTCCGACATCTATACTGTGTAGCTCGACGTGAGTATAAAAATTTATTACGAAGAAAGAAGAAACAACACAACGATTTACTGTTTGAAAAAGTGATCACAAGTATTGATAGTCAGCAAGAGTTCTGGAGAAATGTACGTACAGTATTTAGAAAGCGAGTATATAATCAAAACGAAATCACTATAGATGAATGGTATAATCATTTTAAGCATGTGCTGGATAAGGATTCTAGGACAGAAACTGAAATTCTAGTAAATGATATGATATGCGACAACGGATATATAGAATATTATGATCGTCCTATAAGCAAAATTGAAGTTGTTGCTGCAATAAGAAAGCTAAAAAATGGAAAGGCAGCTGGTCCAGATGGCATGATTTGTGAGTTTTTTTTAAAATGTTGGTAATGTTGGAACTGATTTTCTGGTTAAATTGTTCAATAATTTGTTTGACAATGGAATTTATCCTAAAGATTGGCACAAATCATTTATTCTCCCTCTCTTTAAAAAGGTAATAGGAATGACCCTAACAATTACAGAGGATTTCCTTGTCTGATATTGCAAGTAAAGTATTTGGTTCTATAATTAACAAGAGATTGTCAGAATGGATTGAAGTAAACAATATAACAGGTGATCACCAGGCAGGGTTCAAGAAAAACTTTTGTACAATTGATCATATGTTCACTCTGTTAGCAGCTGTCCAGAAACAATTTTCTAACAACCGTAAGCTATATGTTGCCTTTATAGACTTTAAAAAGGCCTTTGACTCCATTTCAAGAAAACTTTTGTGGCCGATACTTACAAAAAATGGAATCAAAGGTAAATTATATAATTGTGTAAAATGCATGTACAAAGATGTTAAAGCTACGATAAGATGTGGGGCAAAATTTAGTGACTATATAAGATGTACTCAGGGTGTTAAACAGGGGGATGTCTGCAGCCCAGTATTATTTTCATTGTATATTAATGAATTAGCACTAGAAATTATTGAGAAGGGAAGACACGGTGTCACTTTTGACTCGATCGAATTATTAATATTGTTATTTGCAGATGATATCGTCTTGCTCTCTGAAACTGTCGTAGGATTACAAAACCAATTGAATAATTTGCAGTCTGCAGCATGTAGACTGGATTTGAAAGTAAACATGAGTAAATCAAACATTATAGTTTTTCGAAAGGGTGGTTTCTTAGCATCGCGTGAAAGGTGGTTGTATGGAAGTTCACAAATGTCGGT
This sequence comes from Conus canariensis, assembly GCA_033310375.1. Classification (NCBI taxonomy): domain Eukaryota; kingdom Metazoa; phylum Mollusca; class Gastropoda; order Neogastropoda; family Conidae; genus Conus; species Conus canariensis. The sequence goes on along the minus strand of CM065725.1, from coordinate 18,621,063 downwards.
GGTAAATGCTTACAAGTACTTGGGCATATATTTTTCAACAAAACGTAGCTTTACGTTTGCCTGTCATGATCTTGTTAACAGAGGAAAGCGTGCTGTTATAGCTATTTTAAGCTTGCTTTATAAATTTGAAAGTGCTTCAGTTAAATTATTTTTTAAATTGTTTGATGCCCAAGTGCAGCCTATTGTACAGTATGGCGCTGAAATTTGGGGATTGGATAAAGGTCATGAAATTGAAAAATTACATTTATTTGCTATGAAACGCTTTTTGCATGTGGATAGATGAACCCCTAATGACTTGGTTTATGGTGAGCTTGGCAGATATCCCATTTATGTAAATTCATACGTGAAATGTATTACTTATTGGCTTAAGCTCATGCGTATGGGAGAACACAGGTTACCTGCAAAAGCATACAGAGTATTGTTTGATTTAGATTCTAGAGGTAAATCAACTTGGGCAACTTCTGTTCGTAAATGTCTTTGTAGTTATGGGTTTTCGTTTGTTTGGTTAGAACAGAGT
>CM065725.1:18608046-18610546 GCA_033310375.1 Conus canariensis | reverse complement strand
CAGAGAAGACGAGACACGTCATGTGCTGGAGAGGCTGGACGACATAGTTGCCTCATCCAGAATGAAGTTCAAGCCAAAGAAATCACGGAGTCTCTCACTGAGGAAAGGAAAAGTGGCCGGATCTGTGGTCTTCAGTGTTGCCAACCAGGCCATTCCAACAGTCACAGAAGAACCAGTCAAGAGCCTTGGAAGATGGTATGATGATACGCTGAAAGACACACAAAGAGCAAAAGAAACCAAGCAGATGGCGGAGGAAGGCTTGGAGACCATTGACCAGTGTGGGCTCCCTGGCAAATACAAGGTCTGGTGTCTGCAGTTCATGCTGATACCAAAGCTGCTATGGCCTCTGATGATATACGACATCTGCACCAGCATAGTGGAGGCAATGGAAGCCAAAATCAACAAGTTCACAAGGAAATGGCTTGGTGTCCCACCCTGTCTGACTGACATAGCGCTGTACTGTCGCCAAGCAAAGCTGAAACTACCCCTGAAATCCATCCTGGAGGAATACAAAGCAGGGAAGATCAGACTTCAAAGCATGCTGGAGGACTCAGGAGACAAGGTGGTAGAAGCAATTAAGCCCCAGCTGAAGACAGGTAGAAAATGGACAGTTCAAGAGGCGATGGATTCTGCAAAAGAAAGTCTCAAGATCAGAGAAATAACAGGACACACACAGACCAACAGACAGGGACTGGGGGTGACCAAAACTGAATGGTGGTCAAAGGCCAAAGGAAAAGCCAAAAGAGACATGATGATTCAGGAGATGAGAAAAGAAGAAGACCGAAAAAGACTCCAAAAAGCAGTCCAGCAGAGCCAGCAAGGGCAATGGACAACGTGGGAGAATGCACTCCAAAGAAGTCTCACTTGGAATGACATTTGGCACATGGCCCCTCTCAGGATCAGCTTCATTCTCAGATCTGCATATGACCTTCTGCCCTCAAATGCAAACCTGGTGAAGTGGGGGAAAACAGACGATCCTGCATGCCCCCTCTGCCATGAAAAACAAACAGTGGAGCATGTCCTAAGCTCATGTAAAGTAGCCCTGGCTCAAGGAAGGTACACATGGAGGCACAACCAAGTGCTCAAAGAAATTGTACAAGTAGTCTGGGCTAGTACCAACACCACAAAAGGAAAATCAGGACTCCAAAAGCACCCGCAACATTCTTCACGGCAGGAGGCAGCAAATCATGGCCAAGAACAACAGTGCCACTCGAAACATGCAGGCAGAGTCTGCTGGACGGGGCAGATGACTGGGAGTGCACTGCAGACCTCCCAGAATGGAAGAGTCACCCAGAGATCATCAGCAAGAGTGGCATGAGACCAGACATAGTAGTCCACTCTAAGTCAACCAAGCAGCTGATCATGATCGAGCTCACGGTGCCATATGAGAACAGAATGGAGGCAGCTCAAATCTACAAGACTGAAAAGTATGCTGATCTGGCAAACAGCCTGAGGAGAGAAGGCTATCAGGTCAAAGTCCTCACTGCAGAAATTGGAGCTAGGGGGTTTGTAGGAACGTCTGCATACAGCCTCATGAAACAGCTCTCAGTTGCAGGGAAGGAAAAAACCAGAGCCCTGAAAGCAATGGCAGAAGCGGCAGAGAGGTGTTCAAGCTGGATCTGGTCAAGGAGGAACAAAAGTGAACTTCATAAGGCTTAATTTCCCTACAAATATCAGGTGTCCCTGTGGCTCAGTGGTTAAAGCGCGAGTCATTAAGTGGAAAATGAGCATGTCCAGAGGGTCATGGGTTCGAATCCCAGCCATGGCTCGTCCCAAGATGGGAAAAAAAGGGGCAGCAGAGGGACATCCGGAGTCATGAACCGGGTGTGGCCCAACCCCCCTAGAGTGTCAGGAGATAAGGGCCGAAACACTTGCTTGAAGGGGGCTTCTCTTCTGAGGACTCTCTGCTGCCACGCTCTCCACGAGTTTCTTTCTACTATCCACCCACCCTCTCTCTGTCTCCCCCAATCCCCCCCCCCCCCCCCCCCCCCCCCCACACACACACACATGACTCTTCACCCCCCCCCCCTTCTTTCTTTCCCCTTCGACTTCATCGCACAAACTATTTGCTCATTATCAAAATCAGCCGAATGCTTTCCGACGATTCCACTGCCTAGACACCCCCCCCCCCCCCTCCCCTCCCCTCTCCATAGACACACTAATAAACAGCATCATCCGGTTTCCGTAAATGTGAGAAATGACAGTTGTGGCCGACGATGGATCATTATGCATAATTTCACTTTCGAACGGTAGTAATTGTCGTATTTCGTTTCCCATATAAACGGACCTTTATCCTATCTTTTGCCACACCAGAGACTTGATTCACGCCGAAAAACCAGCGCAGTGTATGTAAAAGTTTATGTAGACTTTTAAACAGCATTCGAAGTTTTTAACAAACAAATTACAGCCTTGTGTTTATTTCAACGCTGGTATTTAAGACTGAAGTCGAGTTACTGAGAGAGTATCGTTCCAAAATTATTAAGGTAAAATGAGTAAAGAT
>CM065725.1:18570546-18578046 GCA_033310375.1 Conus canariensis | reverse complement strand
CCTTTGTATCCTAACAAGACAAAGCAGCGCCATGCATATTTCATGACAGGGAAAGGTCGGGGATGGACAATGAGGGGGAGGAGAAGAGGGAGGGGGAGAGTGAGAAAGGGGGTGTTGGGAAAAAGAAGGAAGAAAAGGTTGGAGGAAGGTAGGGTGGGCGTTGGGGGCGGGGGGGGGGTGTAGATTTGACACAGAAAAGATGGGGTACGAACGTGTAGGAAAAAAAGGAAGGAAGGAAGGAGAGGAGGAAGGCAGAGGAGGGACAAAAAGAAGTTAAGGCTGAAGACCATGGTTAGGATTGAATTCAGGTAGTAATGGAGACATTCGGAAAAAGGTAAAAATAGCCCTGATTATGATATTAAAAAAAAATCTTTTGGGATCTGGGGGCCAATGTATTTAGTTCAATACTATATGTCGGAGACCGGTGGTCCCATGGTTACAGCGTTTGTCTTTGGATCTGCAGGTTGTGAGTTCGAACCACATGTGGAGTCAGATTTTTCTTTTTTTCTTTTTTTTTTTTTGCCAATCGGCTTGAAAAGCTTGTCTGTGAACCCAACAGTACATGGGTACCTGATTCAAGTCAGGGAAGGCTAGGGCGACAGAAAGGAGAGAGACAGGTCCCGCTGTCCATAACATTTCACTCCCTCCACTTGTATATGCTAGGAAGGATAATGGAAACACACGACTTGCGAACTCTTTGTTTTCCTACGCCATGGATTTGAAAGTGAAATATCAACCAAACGACTGAAAAAAAACAAACAAACCCAAGATAATAAAGTTCGCGTTCGCTTACAAAAAAAATGAGAGAGTGCGAGTGCTTCAGAGTCAGGTAGTATATAACTGAAAAGGCTGAACTGTACAATTATTTAACAAGGGCTCACATTCTGTAAAAATGAAATGCTAAATCCTACGTGGGCCTAAGCTCCATTGGCGTACAACTCTGTTATTAATGGAGAATATATATAGCGTATTGCGTGCTAAATTCTATCTGTGGACTCGGACCAAAGGAAGAAGGAGCAAGACGAAGATGAAACAGTGGGAGGGAGGGAGAGAGAGAGAGAGAGAGAGAGAGAGAGAGAGAGAGAGAGAGAGAGAGAGAGAGGAGAGAGAGAGAGAGAGAGAGAGAGAGAGAGAGAGAGAGAGAGAGAGAGAGAAGGACGCGCGAGAGAAGACGGAACAGAAGAAAGGAAAAGGACATCTGTTATACGTCCAGCTTCTCTCTGTCTCTCTGTCTCTGTCTCTGTCTGTCTGTCTGTCTGTCTGTCTGTCTGTCTGTCTCTCTCTCTCTCCCAATCTCTCTCTCTCTCCCAATCTCTCTCTCTCTCTCTCTCTCTCTCTCTCTGATTCTTCTCCTGTCAGACCCCCTCAATATATTCCACCCCTTGCCTCTTGCCCGTCTGATTAGTACTCCGTCAGCGGGGTGAAGCCACGTCATACATATTTAATGGCAGAGAAATGGGCGACACTGGGGAGGGAGGGGGCGGGGAGGGGGCAGCGATGGTGTGTGTGGGTTGGGGGTGGGGGAGGATGGTGGAAGAGGAGGATCGGGGTGGAGGTTGAGGAAAGAGAATGAAGCTCCTAGAAACAGCAGCAAGAATGAACTTTTCAAAGTGGTGAAGAAGAATGGATGAAAAACAAAACAAAAAACAGTCGGAGGAAAGCTTTAGCATTGCACGAGAACACACACACACACACACACACACACACACACACACACACACACACACACACACACACACACACAAACACGCGCGCGCGCGTGCGCGCGCGCACGCTTGCGCTATTGACTTCTGTTATGCTATCAGAAAAAAAAAAGAAAAAACAACCAAGAAACCAAACTAAACCAAACAAAAAAAAACAAAAAAACAAAATAAACAAACCGATGAACAAACAAATCAACAACAATAACAAAACACAAAATGAAATCCGCCACACATTTACATCAACACTCATGTAAGACTATACTGTTACACGCTTAGATATAACACTGGCATCAATCCGGAGAGGTTTGCTTTGCTTCTCTTGCTTTATCTATTAATCGGAAATGAAATGAGGCAGGGAACAGTAAACGATAAACAGTAAACAAGTGGGGTATTTTTTGCTCCCATAAGAAAACCTAACACAGAGTAACTTTTATTCAAAACTGGCACAGCCTTTTAAACTTGAATAAAGTCAGACAAATACATAGACGAACAATCTAATAGTGGGGGAAAAACAAGCGCAGGCCAACAACTGAACTGTCTTCATAGTAATGACTTGGCAAAGATTTGGACTTAAGGAGGAGGGAGTTTGAAGATGGAGAAACTGGGAACATGAAATTAAGAAAATATGTTACAGATATGAAAACTCTTCACTAGCTGCATAAGGGAACCATCGCAATCTCTTTTGAAGGCAGATATATTTGTATTGCCTGCTCCGAGGCCTTTCGTCCGCTGGGTCGGAACTCACCAGGGAGACACGGCTGGCTGAGCCAGTTTCTCCATCTTCAAACTCCCCCCCCCCCCCCCCCCCCCCTTAAGTCCAAATCTTTGCCAAGTCATTACGGCTCAGTTGTTGGCCTGCGCTTGTTTTTTCCCCCACTATTAGATTGTTCGTCTATGTATTTGTCTGACTTTATTCAAGTTTAAAAGGCTGTGCCAGTTTTGAATAAAAGTTACTCTGTGTTAGGTTTTCTTATGGGAGCAAAAAATACCCCACTTGTTTACTGTTTATCGTTTACTGTTCCCTGCCTCATTTCATTTCCGATTTTTGTTTTGATTAAATTGAGGTTATTTGTATTTGTTTCTGTCCGTCTGTGTGTTTGTCTTTTGATCTCCCTTGCATCTTTGGGTGGATCCTCAAGCGTAGGCTCACAGATTATCCCCTACATTTTATACTATTTGCATAATGTCTTTAGTTTTTCAGCAACTTTTTTCCTCCCCACACTTTCGATTGGTTTCATTTACTACTCTTCGCTGGCTGCTTTGGGGGTGCTATTGGATTCTTTTTTGCACCCTTGGTGGTGAGAACACCACAGTATTATGGACTGTGGTGTGTCTCTATTTGACGCCAGGAGCGCAGGCCCAACCAGCCGTGTTTCCCTGGTGAGTTCCGACCCAGCGGACAAAAGAACTCGGAGCAGGCAATACAAATATATTTGCCTTTAAAAGAGATTGTGATGATTCCCTTACGCAGCTAGAGAGGCGTTTTCATATCTGTAACATAGTTTCTTAATTTCATGTACCCAGTTTCTCCATCTTCAAACTCCCTCTTCCTTAAGTCCAAATCTTTGCCAAATCATTACTATGAAGACAGCTCAGTTGTTGGTCTGCGCTTGTTTTTTCCCCCCACTATTAGATTGTTCGTCTATGTATTTGTCTGACTTTATTCAAGTTTAAAAGGCTGTGCCAGTTTCGAATAAAAGTTACTCTGTGTTAGGTTTTCTTGTGGGAGCAAAAATACCCCACTTGTTTACCGTTTATCTATTAATGTTCAGGATACTATAGCTGAACTCCTGATGCCGTTCTGCGATAGGCACTCTCGTCTTAAGACATGGCTGCACTCTGAAAGAAGTCTTCAATGTTGTCCTGAAGCAGGGATGTCTCAACTGGCAGAGCTCCGGACTCGAGATGCTAGGGTTGCTGGTTCGATTCTTCGCTGGATTGTTTTAGTACAGGCGAAATTTCCCTTCGGAGTTACCATTTTCTTCTGACTCCATTTCCGGAGAAGAGCCTTTCAATCGAGACTGTAATTATAAAACCGAGGTAGGGATAACATGTTGCATACACGTAAAATCCAACTGTCGGAAGAGATGGCCACTTTGGCCGTTGATATTGAGAACACGTATACACAGAGTACTCACCGAAAGAAGGAGACAATGCATAATAAAGAAATGAACGACTGGTAGACTAAACGACACCGGAAGGTCTGAATGTAGGGCCGGCAGGCAGCACGGCATTGGGCTCTGCCAGGGCAGACTGCTCGTTGTGTAAAGGACAACATGGATTGTAAAGCGCGAGGACAGGCTCTATAGAAGTGCTCTTAACAACAACAACAAAAACAACGATGACGACAACGACAATAACAACAGCAACAACAACAATGATAATAATAATAATGATAATAATAACAATAATAAAAAATAATAATACTTCTGCTGCTGCTGTTACTACTACTACTGCTACTACACCACTACTACCACTACTACTTTTATTACTACTACTACTGCTGCTGCTACTACTACTACAACTACTACTATTAGTACTACTTTTACTACTACTACTACTACCACTACTACTACCACCGCCACCACCACCACCACCACTACTACTACTACTACTACTCTGAAGCAAATTTTCTTTTTTTACCCCTGCTCTGCTCTGCAACTTTAAAGTGCCGCGTTTCAGTAATAATAAGCCTCTCGTCGTGATTTTCTGTGGGGTGGCTGAGGCTGATAAGCAAGTTTCCAGAGATCCGCCTGTTAATGTGCTCTTTTAACGAGCTCTTTTTAGGCTTCTACGGAAGGGCGCCTGGGCTCTCAAGTCAAATGGTATCATGGGGAAGATGACATCATCTGCCAACTTTCGTTTGAGCGAGTCATGTCGCAGATCTTTGACAGTGGTTTAGCTTTGACCTGCTGTACAGGCAGCAGAAGAATCTCAATCACATCTGATGTGATGCCAATGAGACCTACTGCTTTTCACAATCTACTCTGTGTACCTCTTGAAGGTTGCTATGGAGTCGGTGACAATAACAGTGCACTGCGATTTCAGAAATACTGAATCTGAATCTAGAGGTTACGTATTTTAAATGCCTGTCCAGATTCAACATTAGGCACAGTGCAAAAGGATCTAGAAACACTACATCTTTCGCTATACTCACATGACAATTCCATTCTTGCCATCTCCATAGCAACGCAGATTTATTATACCAACTCTGCAGAGAGGAGATAGAAAGTGAAGTCCATTTTGTGTTATGTTGTCCTGTCCCGCAAAAATTAAGAGCTCATTATAAAATATACCTTTGAAGTATTATAAAGTCCCAAATCACTTCAGATTAGCACTTCTTTTGGCGTGTACTTGTGAACAAACAGTCAGAAATTTGTCGACTTATCTATTTAAAGCGTTCAAACTGCGGTCTTCTATGTTATCTTAGAATAGTTTATGAACATATATTGGTTATGTCTGCGTGTAGTCCTTAGGATGCTTTTGTGATTGTATTTGCTAGCACCCCTTCATGAGGGGCAATGGCCTACTCATGAATACATTATTTTGAGTCTTGAGTCTTGAAGGTTTCTTCCATAGTCTTGCTGATAGACCATCTGTCACCAGCCGTAAGTCCTCTTACAACGCTGAACCCATCCCATCTCAGAAGCCCCCCCCCCCTCCCCCCCAGCCGCTGGATGCGAAATCTCAACGTGGGCAAGAAGCTTCCCAAAGAGGGATAGCTATCTGGTATTGTTCTGTCTGGAAAGAGCTGAAGCCGATATTAGGGACTGTGAGCATACATTGATTATACAACTGCAAGTTCTTTGTTTTTTGTTTGTTTGTTTGTTTGTTTTATGTTTGTTTTGCAGTATGCACCATGGATACACTATCCACATGTGATCCATGCTGAGTTGAATGAAGCACTCAGTGATCTACATGGGTTGGAGACATTTTGTTTAAAGGCTGAACATCTGCCAACGAGACTACAGTACAGAGGCTTAGACATCCGGGACCTTGCAAATTCAACCTTGAAATTTAATTGAAACGGCGCTCGTCCGAGCAAAGCAAGAAAAATCTACCACTCTTTCTGCTCACGGTTCCGAGTTTATCAAAATTATCTGAATCTTAATGTGAGTTGAACGATTCTTTTCAACGCTTGAATGTTCCCAAAGACCACTTGTTTAAGACCATGTTTTGACTTTATTTATTTATTTTTTTATTATTTATTTATTTATTTATTATTATTTATTTATTTTATTTTATTTTTTATTTTTTTATTTTTTATTTTTTTTATTTTTTGAGAGAGAGAGAGAGAGAGAGAGAGAGAGAGAGAGAGAGAGAGAGATTTTGGACATATGTTTTTTTGTCCGTCGACTGCATCTTATACTACTTTGTTTTCATTAAACACCACTAATGCTTTCCCTCTCCTGATACAAAATAGTCTCTTTGTAATGAGCAATGTTACTGTGAGAATGTGATCTATCGTGAATGTGATCTATCGCGAATGTGATCTATGATGAACCCCCCCCCCCCCCACACACACACACACACAAACACACACATACACACACACGCATACGCGCGAGCGCGTGTGCAAACACACACACACACACACACACACACACACACACACACACACACACACACACACACACACACACTGCAGTTCTCCGAATTGTCTCATCCTTTTTTTTTTTTTTTTTAAGGGAACCATGATCGGCTTTCACCGTTACAGAGGAGTAACTTCACTCACCGTGTTTCTGTACAAGCTTGTTGAGAATGGGCCCGATAATTTCTTTTGCAGCCTTTGAAAACGCGCCACAAACACGACCAATATCTGAATCCTTTCCACAGTTAATATTCATGACTGCTCAGCACACTTCCTCCTCTGTGATGGGGTTGTCGAGTTGAGATAAGATTATAGCCTTTTTCTGAGCCTAGGCTATGATCGGCATGTCCCGTGTTTTCGTAAGACTTTTTGTTCCTCCAAGATCTCCCCATTATTTCCAAGAACTTTTTACCGTCCTTGCAAGAAAACTTTGGTTGGAGTCGGGTTTTATGCGATTTTCCTTTTCTGTCGCACAGTAGATTCGTTGTCAGCTTTTTAATTTCTTTTTTTTGTATTTTTCTTTCCTTCTTCCTTTTTTCTTTCTTTTTTTTTTTAAATGTAGGCTCATACTCATATTCATACTCTACACATGTTGGCTGGCTTACCTGTTTGTTAGTTCGACCGTTTGTTCAATGCATTTACATACATATTGTGTTTTTGCTTACTTTTTTTTCAGTGCCAGCTCGAAAGTCTTCATGAAAAACAAAACAAAACACAAACAAACGAAAGCCAAGTCGCCATCTCATTTTCACTTCTTTTTTTTTTCTTTTTTTTTCAATTGATGGTCACTGATTCACTTCGTTACATTGCTCTGCTTTGTCTCTAACTCATCTGTAATGAATTGCATTTTAAGAATACTTTTCTATTTTCATGTTATATCGCCTAAACTTTCATTGACGTCAGAACTTGGCGGCGTATGCCCGGATTTTATAGTGTCGTGGTTCAGAATGCATGACTGTGTGGGAAAAGGATGTCTGCAGCTACAAGAAAGTAATCTGTGACGCTACGTTCCTAGTTAGTTACACCTTGTATGAAATGACCGATCTCATTTCTTTTGGTTTGGAAGAGAAGAACGAGCCGCAGAGCAGGTGTCCTTGAAATGATTTTGGAAATGGCTGATGTGTTTTGTAGTGAGAGCGCCGCATGTTCTCATCGACGTCCAAAAGCAGTTCTCTTCTAACTCTTCTGCCCATTAGGGTTCCAGGG
>CM065725.1:18555546-18558046 GCA_033310375.1 Conus canariensis | reverse complement strand
ACAAGAATATCCTACATAGTACGGTTGAAGGTTGAAGTCATCCAGATAGTCCTGATGGATGAAATGAGTGAACAGACTGATTACAACCCATTTACTACAAGCCACGCCTTAGGAGACCTTTACTCACGCGTCTGCTATGGTTCCAGTATGTTCTACACTAGCGGGACACTGGTGATCACGTCAGATTTGCCCAGACTTGGGCTGCAGTTTCAGAATGGGCTTCCAAGCAGATGCCACTTCGCCTGTTCCACTCGATACCAGCACAATCACACACTCCAGAGCACTAATAGAGCTAGCATTTTAAAATGTGTTTATTCCATCACATGATAACTCCCAACCGTAAACTCCTAAATATTTTTTCTTGGTCTCTCCTCCCATGCCTCTTCTGTGTTGTTTTTTTTTTTAATTAACCCCACATAGCTCATTCTGGCCCTTCCGAAATCTAATTCAGCAGCCATTTTCTCCTGCATTTTCAAGCTATCATTACAATTAGCTGCATGGCTTCATTGGTCCAGCATTTAAAAATCGATGTGTTTATTTGCGACCTCTCGCCTCCCCATTCCACCCCCCCCCCCAAAAAAAAAAAAAAAAAAAAAAAGAATAAAACGAAAAAAGATTAGAACGGTCCAGAGAAAGCCACGCCCATAGAATAGTGGTTGAGGTCGATTTAAGATGAAATGAATCTGAAATAAATGTTAGCGAACCGCCCAGAGAAACGTGGACAAACGAGTCACAAGACAAAAACACAACGCGTGTCGACCTCATAGGTCTTCCTCAGGTGAGAAACAAACGAATAAAACAACGAAAATTCACTTAGCTTTGATCGCCTCAGATCGCTTCCGAGTTCAGCGCAAGGAAGAAGGCCATAGACAACCTCTCTCTCTCTCTCTCTCTCTCTCTCTCTCTCTCTCTCTCTCTCTCTCTCTCTCTCTCTCTCGTCCCCACCCTCTCTCCACTCTCTCTTCTTCCCCTTCTTCCTTGCGCTGAACTCTGAAGCGATCTGAAGCGATCAAAGCTAAGTGAATTTTCGTTGTTTTATTCGTTTGTTTCTCACCTGAGGAAGACCTAAGAGGTCGAGACGCGTTGTGTTTTGTCTTGTGACTCGTTTGTCCACGTTTCTCTGGGCGGTTCACTAACATTTATTTAAGATTTGTTTAGATTTCCGCCTGCAGTCGTCTCACTTTGCAAGTAGATCTAAGGTGAAATGATTTTTCTCCACCAGTCCAATGCAAAACAATTGCAATTTAATGTAGAAAGCAGTTTTTGCTTCAACCCAGCTTTGAATATGATGCATTGGAAATTTAGCATATCCAATCCTTCATATAATGTGAAAATACTGCATCATTGAAGTCTTCGTTCATATTGAAGGGGCTTTCATACCACTGGGAAACTTAGGAACTTCTCAACCCCTCCGCCCCCCTCCGGGTTTACATACCAGAATGCTTTATATACGACTGGAAAGATTATGTTCTCTTTCTATTCATATGTTCATCTCAGTATTTTTGGAAATGTATTTCATAAAGTTTTATGGGAGATGGTCACGTTCCCTGCATGGTTCAATTCTTCGTTACAAAGGAACTCATTTGTCTGGGAGGTAAGAAAGCTCATGAATCAGTCTGTCTGATGATTATGAACAGAGCTTTCACAATGAATCGGTCTTTACATATTTTGTCAGATGGACACACGTTTTCTTTCAATCATCAACAGCCTTTCAAGACTTTATCAGATGAACACGAACTTTCTACTGAATAAAACTTAGCCTGAACTCACGTCACCATATGAACATACTGTCTTTCTATCATGAATCACCCTTTAAGATCTGTGTCAGATGAACTATACGTTTCTTTCATCATGAATCAGCCTTCACAATTTCTTTTACCAGATGAACGTACATTTTTTTTTCAGCCATGAAACGGCCTTCACACATTCTGTCAGCTGAACAGAAGCTCCCCTTCCATCGTTGATCAGTCTCTGATGCCTTTGCCACAGAAGGGGGAAGCAACAAATTTAATAATACAGCAGACTGTAATTTGTCTAAAAATCAAAACAAAACTTAAATAAATTTTAGCGAACCGCCATAAAAAACGTCCACAAACAAATCACACGACAAAACACGACGCCTTTCGACCTCTTTATTTAAGATTTGTTTAGATTTCCACCTGCAGGCGTCTCACTTTGCAACTAGATCTAAAAATCAAAAGGTGGAAAAGTAAACAATATAGCACATACATGTTTACCTTGTTTCTGTTCCTCATTACTGAGTTCCTGAACATAAGGCCAAGAAGTCCGTTAGAAAAGAAGAGATGAGCGCTGTGACATAGCCCAAGGTCAACAATGAGCAGCCATATAACAGTGGGCAGCTGGCACTACGAACCTCACCTTTCTCCCTCAGGCTTCTTCGTCCTTAAGCACGTGCAATCCGATCACAGCTTGCCAAGCGTAAAGAGAAAACTGATGCGTGGTGTCTGTCAAGGCGAAAGAAGCGATCTGTCACAGCACA
>CM065725.1:18540546-18543046 GCA_033310375.1 Conus canariensis | reverse complement strand
CATACTATATTTCATTACACCACTTATGGTTGCCTTTATCATACTATATTTCATGACACCAACTATGGTTGCCTTTATCATACTATATTTCATTACACCACTTATGGTTGCCTTTATCATATTATATTTCATGACACCAACTATGGTTGCCTTTATCATACTATATTTCATTACACCACTTATGGTTGCCTTTATCATGCTATATTTCATGACACCAACTATGGTTGCCTTTTATCATATTCATATATTTCATTACTACTACACTTATGGTTGCCTTTATCATACTATATTTCATGACACCAACTTGGTTGCCTTTATCATCCATATTTTCATGACACCAACTATGGTTGCCTTTATCTTACTATATTTCATGACACCAGTTATGGTTGCCTTTATCATACTATATTTCATGACACCAACTTGGTTGCCTTTATCATACCATATTTCATGACACCAACTATGGTTGCCTTTATCTTACTATATTTCATGACACCAGTTATGGTTGCCTTTATCATACTATATTTCATTACACCAACTATGGTTGCCTTTATCATACTATATTTCATTACACCAACTATGGTTGCCTTTATCATACTATATTTCATACACCACTATGGTTGCCTTTATCATACTATATTTCATTACACCACTTATGGTTGCCTTTATCATACTATATTTCATTACACCAACTATGGTTGCCTTTATCATATATTTCATGACACCAACTATGGTTGCCTTTATCTACTATATTTCATTACACCATTATGGTTGCCTTTATCATACTATATTTCATACTATATTTCATGACACCAACTATGGTTGCCTTTATCATACTATATTTCATTACACCACTTATGGTTGCCTTTATCATATTATATTTCATGACACCAACTATGGTTGCCTTTATCATACTATATTTCATTACACCAACTATGGTTGCCTTTATCATATATTTCATGACACCAACTATGGTTGCCTTTATCATACTATATTTCATTACACCACTTATGGTTGCCTTTATCATACTATATTTCATGACACCAACTATGTTGCCTTTATCATGCCATATTTCATGACACCAACTATGGTTGCCTTTATCTTACTATATTTCATGACACCAGTTATGGTTGCCTTTATCATACTATATTTCATGACACCAACTGTGGTTGCCTTTATCATACCATATTTCATGACACCAACTATGGTTGCCTTTATCATACCCTATTTCATGACACCAACTATGGTTGCCTTTATCATGCCATATTTCATGACACCAACTATGGTTGCCTTTATCATGCCATGTTTTATTACACCAACTATGGTTGCCTTTATCATGCCATGTTTTATTACACCAACTATGGTTGCCTTATCATGCCATATTTCATTACACCAACTCCCACTCTATAGTTCTGCGTCATACCATCCTTCATCACTTAGCCTTCATACCCTTCTTACCCTTCAGCATCCCATTCTCCTTCATCATACAACTCCTACATCATACTCTTCTCTAGGATAACCTCCTCCGTCATACCATCTATCATCATACCATCCTTGGTCTTGCCATTCTGCATCAATATCTCCCTTCAATATACACACCTCGGCTTAAGGCTGTGTCAGTCCAATTGGCGTAGGCCAGAACACCAAGGCTACATCAAAATGTTGTTATGCTCTGCATAGTTGTGCGGGGATTGTCTTCAGTCATGACAAGGTCCTAGCAAAACACCATCAGTCTCCAAAATCCCTCGAAGTCGGAGTGTGGCTGCCCATGTGGCGGGGTAAATAAACACGGTCACACACGTAATGTTCTCATCCCTAGCTGATGCATTTGTACCACAGTGTTCAAATACTTCGGCAGTTCGGATGATCCCTGGAGTCTTTTAGACATGGTACGACAACAACAATAACAACCTTCAGTATAGCACCTTTCGTCGTTGTCACAGGCACGATCGGCGCATCGGCCGCTTGTATAATGAAGTAAGGCGACTAGGATTACCTCCCTTATAGTTTGTTCGGTCAGTGAACTCTTTTCAGTTTTTCGAACAGGCGAGCTCCGACCACTGCCGCTGTCAGACGTACGGTCGCTTGCTGTTCAGAGCATGATTATTTTTTAACACCCTCCTAGAAGGGATTATTTTATCATGCTCTGGTGTTAGACCTTGACCGGGACGAGGATCCACCCTGGTGAGCGCTGCGGAATGTCTTTGAGCTGTTTTCCACTTCCCTGAGTGGTAGCAGCCGACATTTTTTCCCCCTGCAGTCGCCTGACCCAGTTTAGCGGTTCTTCTTCTTCTGAGAGCTGTGTACCCCCGGGCCAGCTTCCTTCACTACGCCTCAGTGAGAAGATGTCGAACTACACCCCCCACCCCCTTCCCTTGGTGCTTAGTCGCAGGAGTGGGCTACTTATGACTCAGTGACCTGTTTTCTCCTCTGTGTGCAGCACATGAGATTGGACTTTGTATCGTGGTGTGTTCTCTTCTGTGGTAGGACTACCGCCACGCTT
>CM065725.1:18518046-18533046 GCA_033310375.1 Conus canariensis | reverse complement strand
CTCTGTAAGTTGCTGGAATGGTGCTCGGTACTTATCCTTGGAATTTATTAGTTTATTGTAATTTAGTCCCTTGAGGATTCATTCCAAGAACTGGCCCTCAGCACTTGTGTCTTAAGAGGTTATCTTTTTATATTTTCTATTTTTCACAAGAAAATGTAGCTTGCTTTGCTCTTTCTTTTTGCTCTTTTGCTTCTTAGGTGGCACCTTTGGTTGGTTTTTTGAAAACTCAACAAAATACTACGGTATTGCACACCAGCCTTTTTCTGGGATAGCATTCTTTTTAAAACCGAAAAGGCAGCCAAATCAAATTACCACTTTCCGCGGTCACCGAGGAAAAACAATCAGGTTTCGAAATATCGGTATCTGACCAGGAGTTATATGTTGGTGAGTTTCCTCCCTATTGGAGATTGTCTCCCCCTTGGAGACTATAAGCTTGCTGAAGGCTCATTTTGAGAAGCATTTATTTTATTTTTTTTTCCCCATTCACCCACTAACATGTTAGTTAGGCATAATTATCTACCACTGCAGATATGAATGCTTATCTCCCCCTAATTCTTCAATCTAAGACATAAGAGCAAGCTTTGTTTATAATTATTTATATATATATATATATATATATACACATATTGAACCTTTCGTGGTGAGAACACCACAGAATTATGGACTGTGGTGTGTCTCTATTTGACGCCAAGAGCACAGACACAACCAGCCGTGTCTCCCTGATGAGTCCGATCCAGCGGACGAAAGGCCTAGGAGCAGGCAATACAAATAAATGTGCCTTCGAAAGTGATTACGATGGTTCCCTCAGGCAGTTAGTGAAGGTTTCCCATATTTATAATACATTCCTCATTTTCTTCATCTTCAAGAATTTTTTATTTTTTAATCTTTGGCAAGTCATTACTATAACGACAGAAGAATTGTTAGCCTGCACTTGTTTTCCCCCACTATATAATATATATATATATATATAGAGAGAGAGAGAGAGAGAGAGAGAGAGATCAGCATATTTAAAAAGCCTAAAACAATTCTATAAGTGCTCAACCCCTAGTTAAAACAAGTATAAGAGGAATCTTAAAACTATAGCCTGACGATAGCCAAGTCGCTAGAAACAAATTTGTAGATAGTTTTAAGATTCCTTATACTTGTTTTAACTATATATATATATATATATATATATATGTGTGTGTGTGTGGATAGATAGATATACACGTCGTATCATTCAGACGAAATACATTCAATCGAATCTATGGATAGCTAGGTTAAGCAGTATGTATTGCCGAACAGAATACACTGGCTTGAAAAAAAAGTTTAAGAGACTCGTATAATTCACACAACCCCCTCCTTCAAGTAGTACCAGACCATTCTTGAATTAGTATATATGATCAAAGAGCTAAAAACGTCACCAACATTACTGACTGCCAGAGAAGAACGTACAGAAATGAATCATATAATTATAAATAACATGTCTCTTATCTTGCATGTCATTCATTCCCCTCAGTATTTATACTTAACGATCATTTTTTAGGTTTCTTTATGTATTCAGTGTCATCAAATATCCAGCAATCTAACGCAGTTAGCATAGGAAGTAATGAAGATAGGATATCTAACCAAGTCTCTATATGCCATATTCACGTAATGGCAATGAAAATAAGATATAAGTTATCAATCTCAGTTTCCATATTTCATCTTATAAAACCTTCAGCTAGAAAGCCTTACGAGTCTTCGGCATGCCACTAAACAGACCTTTTATGCTACAAAACCTTTGGTATTCCATTAGTTCTGATGAATAGGAAAAAAAAAAGGCGAATAAACTGTTGCATCAAAAGTTAAATGAGTTTTGACCGCCGATCTTCTGACAACTATTCAAACTATCTTTGAGGATGCTCAGAAGACTTGGGGGGGGGGGGGGGGGGGGGGGGGGGGGGAGAGGGGGGGGGGGGAGGGGGGTGCGGGGGAGGGAACACACCAAAAAGCAGAAACAAATATAACGAAACAAAACAAAACGAAGCAAAACATAAAGCAGAAAAAAGGAACGACAATCTTCACTTTTTTGGTCATAGACCGTCTTCAGGACTAATGATATTAGACATAAGACTAATAAATACGCGTAATCAATGACGTCTGAAAACATGTAGGTAAATGGACGAATACGTAGAGGTGTGTGTGTGTGTGTGGGGGGGGGGGGGGGTGCGTACGTGTGTATGTGTGTGTGTGTGTGCGTGTGTGTGTGTGTGTGGGGGGGGTATGTATGTGATGGGGAAAGGAAAGAGAAAGGCAGATACAGGGAAAAAGCAAACAGAAATAGAGATAGAGAAAAAGAGAGTGTGGTAGAGGAGGAGTCTTATGCTTGGAAGGGGGCGCTTGAGGGTGTGTATGAGGGGGAAAACCTGCGGGGAGTGAGGGGTGTGTGTGAGGATGGGGGGTTAGGTGGAAACACCCATAAAAATATAGGTGCATGTGGATTGTCTACATGTGCTTGTGTCTATGAATATGCACACCTGAAGGGTGGAAATGGCGTTTGGGGTGTATATATCATACTTTACATGTTATATGTGTACAGGGAGTGTGAATGTAAAGATGGTCGGATGGGGAAATTGGGGGAGGGGGTGTAGAGAGAAAGGGATGGAGGAGAGGTCGGGGGAAAGGAAAGCGAGGGCAAAGAGCTGGAATGGTTCAAACTAAAAAGTCAGATGTGGGAGTTGACTCCATCAGGGATTGTAGTGCCATCTCAAATCGAATGCCACATTTATATTCAGAATCAATCATAAATATTGCATACTCGATTTTTTTTAATGTCATCTGAATTCATATTACCTTCCAATTCATGAATACTATCTTGAGTTCCAAATATATTTTTCACTAAAAACATCTTTTTCTTTTAAAGCGTCACTTACATGATCAACCCCAGAGAGCTTTGATAAAATTTTACGGGCGTGTGGTCAGTTTCAATCCGATTAGAAAAGCAAGCATACAATCATCCTAAAGAGTAGCCCACAAATCACTGGACATCAACAAATAATCAATCACACTGCACCCAAAGTCAGAACTGTATGCGTAGCGCCCACAAAGGTCGCCATGACACAAGCCGTTGTGCATATATTCAACATAGAATTACCAAATCTATTTAAAACTTTATATTGGGAATTCCTTCTAACACTAAGAGGACCACTTTCATGTAAATAAAAATCATGTTCTGGTGTCACAGGTTATGAAACATTACCAGTAGACGCGTTCAAATCACCAGAAAGAATAATGAAACGAGTATTATATGTCAGTACATGGTCAAGCAAACAATTTTCCAATAAAGATATACCATCACTTCACCGTCAGTAACTGTACAATACCTGGAACCCTCTGGTGGCATATAGGCACACACATACAAAATATCTTTGGGGAGATGAAACAGAGTCTTCTCAATGATAAACATGAGACAGAAACCTTGGGGAACATTTATTTGTTTTACATATGGAACAATTTCTTTATTGATAAGACACACAACACCACTGGAAACCCGACCTGCCTCTGACAGTTTTAGAGAAGGTTGGCCAAAAGCTTTTTAATCAGGAAAAAACGTCATCACTCAAAGATTCAATGAAAGTTTCAACCAAGCAAACAAAGTGGAAAGATGAGACATAAGAAATGAAATCTGGATAATAGATTTTAGCCCTCAGACCATTCACATCCCAAAGTAAGAACGAATGCGAGCAAATATTATTACAGCAGTATCATGATCAAGCGTACGACTTTCACGCACAGGACAATCAGAGTCACTAATCCGCATGTAAACATAACTCGGCGTGTCCCTGACCTCAATTGAACTCTCTCTAGGGTGTTCCGACACCGAGTTATGACGAGAATCAGGCACAAACGGTTCATTTTCGGCCACCAGATCAACCAGTCTAAAGTTAGAATCATCGTCTTTCCCCTCTTGAGACGTTCCTTTCAAAGCCTGCGCTGTGACGTCAGAGAAGTCAAGGGATTCTGGCGCAGCACCACAATCATTACGATTCCTACTGGACACCCCACCCTCCATCATTCCCACTCTCCATCGTACAACAAATCATTTTGACAATAATCGTTCACAATACTGTAATTTTCCTTAATACATTATTCATACTCATTGCGTTATTCTGATAACACACATTTTCAGCCTTTTTACCACAATCATATTCATTTACATATTCAGACTCATTCGCACCATTTCCTCTTAACGCACAATGAAAGTTTTCCGGACGGCCCTCCCCCTATTTCATTTCCACCGGACTTTAACCATCAGCAGACAGACAGTACTTCCCCCCCCCCCCCCCCCCCCCTCAATAATCAGTCATCATACACCATCGACACTCTCTTACCTTCTGCGCTCTTTTCGTTTTCATGAAAACAGTCGATTTCCTCCTAACCTCACGCACAGTGAAAGTCCTCACCAATGGAAATTTTACACCCATTCAGTTTTGCCCTTTCCTTCAGAATTTTCACTTTATCCTTGTGAAATGTTAGTCCGGCAATCACTGGGAAATCAGGCTTGTTGCTAAGGCGGTGCACACGATCCGTCGCCACATTGTCAGAAAGACCAAATTTACCAGAACGAAGTCCTTTCAACTGACGCTCAAGGGCAGGACTGGTCTCTCCCTCTTCCTTCTCTTCTTCATCCTGTAAAAAAAAAAAAATCAGGTTATTTCTCTCTGATCTTCCTTTCAGATCATTCGTGTTTTTCTCTAAGTTTGCAACACGAGCACACACAAATCGTCCCTGCGATCTTACAATGTTACGTTTTCTTTGCGTAATGAGTCCACCTCCTGTCTCAACACCTTCACCTCCTACAGTAGAACACCAAACTTCTGCTTGATGGCTGCAATGCCAGGCACAGCCGTCCAGCTTATGAATACGTCCATTCCATCCAACTTCGTCATGAGGTCGGCCATGGTAAAGTTAACAGTGGGGTTTGGAGAAGGGGGATTCAACGAGACATGTCGTGTTTACTCTGCTATTTGCTGGAAAAGCTCTCTCCTTGCTTGCGTTAAGTCGCTTCTGGCGGAGGTCCTGGCCCTGGCTTTCAGTGGTGGGTTTGTAAATGGGTCCGGGATTCAATCCGATGTTACCACGTCGAATAACGAGGAATCTCCAAGACCCAAGGTAAACTCAATCAAAACACCACTCATCCTGTCCTTCAGTTGTTGACTGGCAACATCATCTTCTTGACAGACACTTCCCTTTGAGCCATCAAGCTTCGAAACTTCCACACAAAAACACAACAAGCATGTCAGAAATCCAAGGAAGCCGACGACGGCATAGCTTGTGGGATGCGACACTACGCAAAGTTAAAAAAAACAAAACAACAGTTCACAGACAAATAATCACTTGCACAAAAGGGGGCACTGTAGAAAACATGTCCGCTTGCTATGACTGCTTATCACACACTCCCAGGCGAAGAGAGAGAGAGAGAGAGAGAGAGAGAGAGAGAGAGAGAGAGAGACAGACAGACAGACAGACAGACAGACAGACAGACAGACAGACAGACAGACAGACAGACTAAGAGAGAGAGAGAGAGAGAGAGAGAGAGAGAGAGAGCACATGACCAGGTGATTCCTATCTGACATTAAAACCCATTGCACTGGAAGACATTCACACCGTGCTCTGATCCTTTCCAGGGCGACCTCACAAAGCCTGTGTGGTGACAGATCGATTCTTTCGCCTTGACAGACAACACGAATCAGTTCTCTCTTTACGCTTGGCAACCTGTGAACGCATTATTCGTGGATGAGCACAGAGAGAGAGAGAGAGAGAGAGGAGAGAGAGAGAGAGAGAGAGAGAGAGAGAGAGAGAAGGAGGTTTGAAACAATACTGGGAGGACGACAATCAAATCATCAGTCTACATACGCACACCTTGTGCTCTTCTTTTTATCACCTTTCCCCTATTTCATACGTACCGCCGACCAGGAAACTATTGCAGCTATTACAGCATTAACAATAAAACACTAACGTCGTTACACAAGTTTCACGTGCCCATTTTTCAAGTGTGCTGGAGACAACCACAGTCAAAAGCAGACAGTATTCATGTCTTGTCCATATCGTTTGGGCAGAGCGTGGGGTATGCTTTCCTTTTCTGTGTCCCGGCTGAGGAAATTGGTCTGCTGGGTAAAGCTGAATTGCAGAGGTAATATTTGACCTCAGCGTTTTGCCCATCCCATGCGATGCAGCTGAAATCGAGTTATGGTTTGGGAATGGGTATTCTATAAGGAAGAAATAGCTTAAATTATTGCTGAGCCATTGCATGTTCAATAGAAACTGAATAGTTAGGGTGGAGAGAGAGAGAGAGAGAGAGAGAGAGAGAGAGAGAGAGAGACAGAGAGACAGAGAGACAGAGAGAGACAGAGAGAGAGAGAGAGACAGAGACAGACAGACAGACAGACAAAAGTAGACAAAAATGCAGAAGACACAAAATCTTAGACAATAATTATCGTTAGGACGACAATCGAATTATTTGTCTGTTGCAGCGTGCCGTTTGCTCTATGTTTTCTCTCCCCTCTTCTTTATTCAAAAGTTATGCCAGCCAAGGAATTATTACCGCACTGCCCGCAACACACATTAACGTCATTACACACGTTTCATGTGCCGATTTTTCAAGTCTGTTGGAAACAACCGTCCCCCGTCTGACGTGATGCAGCTAAATCAAATTATGGTTGAGAAATGGGAAATGTAGGGAGGAGGTGGTTCAGCCTTGTAAGTAGGTCATAGAGTTTCTGTTCGTTTATTTGTTTGTTTGTTTGTTTGCTTGTTTTTTGTTTGTTTGTTTAATCTGTTTGTTGAGTTGGTTGTTCGTTTGTCTGTTTGTTTTCCCCAGCGACTGTGTTAGAATGAAGTAAGATTTTGAGTTGGTTGGGCGATCACATGGGCTGAAATGAATGGAAAGTTTGGTGCAAGCACACACTTGTGGGCGCGCGCGCGCGCGCGCGCGCACACACACACACACACACACACACACACACACACACACAACACACACACACACACACGCACGCACATGCATGTATGCGCACTTCTGCACATGCAGTCATACATATCAAAACACACATATCCGTATCTATCTGTCTGTCTGTCTCTGTCTGTCTGTCTGTCTATTTGTCTAGATATAGATATACACGACGTAATATTCAGATGAAGTACACTCAGTCGAATATTTGGCATAGCTATTTAAAAGAAATGACACAACCTCCTTTCTTCAAGTAGTACCAGACTATTCTTGGGTAAGCATGTATTATCAGTGAGCTGTAAACTTCGCTAAATTACTGACTGGCTGACAACGACATACAGAAAAGAATCCTATTTCATATAACATGTCTCATCTTTCGTTTCCCTTTGTATTTGACTCAACATCGTTTTTTTTTTTTTTTTTTTTAAATATATGTTGTATCCTTCAATATCCAGTAATCTAAGCCAGTCAGCACATGAAGTACTGAAGATAGAATATCTAAATCTCCATATGCCCTATTCACTAAAGCAGAAATGAAAATAGAATATCTATCTAAATTTCCATCTTTCATCTTATCAAGCCTTTGACTAAAAAGCCTTAAGAATCCTTGGCATTTATACTACCAAACATTTGGTATGCCACTAGTTCTGACGAATAGTGAAAATATGATTAAGTGTTTGCATCAAAGGTCATAAGATGCATTTTGAATTTTTTTTCTTCTCAGATATAACATTACTGTTTCCACCTTTGCTTAAAGTGGGCTGCACCTTTCTTGTGACACAGTTTAGTTTCTTAGTTTTTTTTTTAATCCAAAGAACAGCACGTGTTTACATTTTGCAATTTGCGTCACTATACAGTAATTTTCCTCCCTTTGCCAGACTTCCACCATTTCCAAGTGCCTTTTTATTGTTCAGTTCTTGTTAACTTCAAGTGCCGCATTATAATAGCATTATTGTAACACTCTAACTGATTGTTTTAATCCCTCAGATGTCGTTGAAAGTTAAATGATTTCATCTGCAAAACAAGTGTACGGTTTCATGATGTCTGGCATAAATTCAAATCAATGTATTCTATTTCAAGCGTGCTACTAACTGATCGAGGAGAACTAAAGATAACATAGAGCTCCACAAAGAACTTGTTCTGACAATTAAGGGACACAAAGAAATTGTGTTCAAAGGTAGCTTTTACAGTAACAAGAAATACTAAGGAGAGATCTTGATAGTGGAAGGTCTTCAGAGAAGACACTCCTGCCCCCTTCCCAATGATCCTTCTCCCTCAAGCAAATGTTTCGGTCCTGAACATCTTATACGCCAGCAGGTCAGGCAGCGTCTAGGTCATGACCCCTGAAGCAATTAAAAAAGCACTTAAAGAGTACATTCTTATCATTATTTTTATGAATACTTGTATAGCGCCTATCCTCGGCAAGAGACCAAGCTTTGAGCGCTTTACAATCCACACTCATTTACACGACGGGCTGCCTACCTGGGTAGTGCCGACTGAAGGGCTGCCAGCTGGCGCTTCATTCAGTCGTTTCCCGTGTCGACCAGTCAGTATTGTTCAATGTCGTTCACTCAATTTCCTTACATCCTTCATTCTTTCCCTTTCTCACGCAGGGTGCATGCTATGTGTAACGTGTCATCCATACCAACGGCCAAACTGGCCTTATCTTCCAGAAGTTGGTGATGGGATTTCTGATTGTCCTAACCCACTATGAAAAATACATGATTTCCCTTAATACCTACATTCAATAAATACTAAATTAATAAATCTGTTGCGAACCACAGCATCTAAGGTATTTCCCTAGATTCAATAAACACTAAATTAATAAATCTGTTGTGAACCACAGAATCTAAGGTATTTTGAGAGTCTACAATGTTAGCGCGCGCGCGCGCGCGCGTGTGTGTATGTGTGTGTGTGTGTGTGTGTGTGTGTGTGTGTGTGTGTGTGTGTGTGTGTGTGTGTGTGTGTGTGAGAGAGAGAGAGAGAGAGAGAGAGAACCTTCATAACTGCTGCAATATCTAACTCAATACACGATGTCTCATCAACCTGGTCTGCTCTTTCTCTCTCTGTCTCTGTCCCTCTCTCTGTCTCTGTCTCTCTCTCTCTCTCTGTCTCTCTCTGTCTCTCTGTCTCTCTGTCTCTCCCCCCACCTCTCTTTCTCTCTCTCTCTCTCTCTCTCTCTCTCTCTCTCTCTCTCTCCTCTCTCTGAGTTCCTTTCTTATACTGAAAGCGACAAAACTGATCTTTTTTTTTGGATTCAGTTGTTGTCTTTGCCGTTTTTTTAAAATTACATATTAAGGTCTTTAATGTGTGGATTACATCCAGCACGTATAAAAGCTGCAGTCATCCATTAGGAAAAAAATCCTCGATTGCCTGTCTCTTTGTTGTTGCCTTTATTCCTGGCTGCCTATGCGTGTGTATGGGGTGGAGGCTGGGGGTGGGTTGCGTGCGAACGGGCGCGCACGCTCGTCTGTGTGTGTGTGTGTGTGTGTGTGTGTGTGTGTGTGTGTGTGTGTGTGTGTGTGTGTGTGTGTAACAAAGACCATATGCTGCAGAGGATTTCTATTCACCGTCAACAAACCGTCATGTTTGTTGTTTTTGTTGCTGTTGTTGTCATCATCCTCGTCGTCGTCGTCGTCGTTGTCGTTGTTGTTGTTTTGCGCATTATGCAAATCTACGCACAGAGTAAACTTCACTCACGATGTGAAAATGCTGCAGAACAAAGCCAGAAAAATACTATCATATCAAGACTAAAATGAGAGAGACACCACTGATGCCTATATACTTCTGCTGAACAATCTTTGATTATCCAATATCTGTTTAAATGTCCTTCCCCTCTACCCCTACAATAACATCTGGGACAAACAAAAGACATAGACAGATCTAAAGCCAGCGTCGGTAAAACCTGGCAATTCAATTTAATCGAACGTTTGCCCATAAGAAAAAAAAATGGAAATGGAGATTTGTTCCATGACGCAAATGTTTGTAGTCTTTATTTTGATCTGTTCCTGGGGCTATAGATGTTATACAGTCTTCCGACACGATAAAAACCTGAAAGGAAACAAGATTAGATTAATGACAGGTCTGGCACGTACATCTTTACATTTTTTCTTTCTTTCTAAGCATCACCGTTGTGTAAGTTTAATGGTGATATTAATGGGAATGTAGACAAAAGTATGGTTTGTAAAGGGTAGTTGTAACGACAATTTTACCCACTATCAAATCCCAAAGGATGGACAAAATCAGTCGTCCTTCAGCTATTGTGCAAGTGCACATCTCTGTCTGTCTGTCTGTCTATCTGTCTCTCTCCTCTCTCTGTCTCTGTCTGTCTGTCTGTCTGTCTGTCTCTGTCTCTCTCTCTCTGTGTCTCTGTCTGTCTGTTTGTCTGTCTGTCTGTCTGTCTCTCTCTCTCTCTCTCTCTCTCTCTCTCTCTCTCTCTCTCTCTCTCTCCCCCCCTCTCTTTTTCTCTCTCTCTATGAACATTTTCTTCTCAGTAGATCCCCTCTCCCACTTTCCACTCTCTAAATCAGCCTAGAGCCCCACTAAAACCATTTTCCATTTACGCCAATTCAGAGTGCTGGCCCCTTAATCCGGGGAGCTGGAGACCTAGGCTCTTCTGTCTGGAGTCCCATTTGCACTCTTGAAGTAGTTTTCTATATGGCGGTGTAGTCGTCCGTTGGTGAAAGTCTCGTCTGCTTTGTACTGGCCAACTCTCAGTGGAACGGAGCTAATGGGCCAGGATTAGAGGACTGATGTCAGTCCCATAGTGAAAAGGCGGAGGGGGAAATGAAGGGATGCCAGGGTTAGACGACGCAACATTGATAAGGAGACACGTACGCCTACTGGCTTTACGTGTACGGTTTTCCCAAATGCTATTCACAGTTCGGACAACACAGTAATCATACTGTTGTATCAGTGACATTTCTTTTACATGTAAGAAAGAAAGAAAGAACGAAAGAGAGAAAAAAACAAACAGACAGAAAGAAGTAAAGAAAGAATGAAACAGAGAAAGAAGGAAAGAAACGAAGAAATAAACAAAGAAAAGAAACTAAAGAGGAAGACATGTGTCGGGCTTATGGTCTTTCAGACTTAGAAATTGTAACGTGCACTTAGGCAATATCGCACAGACTTTGTTTCATTTTTCTTTTCTTTCAGAAACAACAGTAAATGTTTAGCGTGTGATGAACGTAAGCGGTGTCATGCCACATTTCAGTACCATTGAACTCATGGTCTGTGTGGTCTGTTAAGATACATGATCCGTGTCCATTTATTCCTGTTTCTGTGAACTGGGTCACATCAATACGATCTGACGGGACACGTCATGATGACATGAAAGACCTGCCAGAGATGCTCTCTCTCTCTCTCTTTTCTCAGAGAGAGAGAGAGAGAGAGAGAGAGAGAGAGAGAGAGAGAGAGAAGAGAGAGAGAGAAGTATGTACACTGAATTCGTGGAGGATGAAGGGATGAACTATCACTACGATTTCGTTTTTCTGCTTCGTCTTCCGCGCACTCTAAGTGGCGTCATTTCCACCTCGTTGAACCCCCAATAACGCTTAATACTGCTCTGCAAAGAACACAGCTAATGTTAAGTATCTAGTGAGTTTTTGTATAGTCCTATTGAAAGTCCTACAAGATACGTTCAGTAAAAGAGAGAGTTATTGCATGTCAAGTCTTAAAATCGGATTCATTGAAAAAAAAAATCCAGCTTGTGTGATTATTTGGCTTTTTATAGAACATTAAACGCTCTTTCATGTGTATTGTTTGTTTCTTTACATATGCAGTATTTATGAATTAAGTACATTTACATGAACAACACGCACACACGCATGCACGCACTTGCACGCATACAATAAGCACGGACGCACAGACAGACAGACAGACAGACAGACACACACACACACACACACACACACACACACACACACACACACACACACACACACACACACACACACGTTCTTTGTGTCGAACATTTGCGACGTTTATTCTCTCAATGATCAGGGGTGCTGCCTGACAAGCACTGTGCTCGTTTCTTCATGCTGTCTTCTAGAGCCACACCACTTGTAATGAAACAACCTTCCTATCAACACAGAAACGAAATCGAATCGCAACGCTGCAGTGAGAGCTGTGATGTTGAATCATACAGAGAGAGAGAGAGAGAGAGAGAGAGAGAGAGAGAGAGAGAGAGACAGACAGACAGACAGAAAGACAGACAGAGAGAGACAGACAGACAGAGAGAGGGGGGGAGGGAGGGAGAAAGAGAGAGGCGGCGAGACAGAGAGAGAGGAGAGAGAGAGAGAGAGAGAGAGAGAGAGAGAGAGAGAGAGAGAGAGAGCACATGACCAGGTGATTCCTATCTGACATTAAAACCCATTGCACTGAAAGACATTCACACTGTGCTCTGATCCTTTCCAGGGCGACCTCACAAAGCCTGTGTGGTGACAGATCGATTCTTTCGCCTTGACAGACAACACGAATCAGTTCTCTCTTTACGCTTGGCAACCTGTGAACGGATTGTTCGCGGATGAGCAGAGAGAGAGAGAGAGAGGAGAGAGAGAGAGAGAGAGAGGAGAGGAGAGAGAGAGAGAGAGAGGAGAGAGAGAGCAGAACTCAGAACTAAGCACTCAGAAAACTTTCATTCGATCGAGGATTGAGATTTTAGGCAGAGTCTGTTCTTCCAATGTGTCATTGAGAGAGAGAGAGAGAGAGAGAGAGAGAGAGAGAGAGAGAAAGAGAGAGAGAGAGAGAGAGAGAGAGAGAGAGAGAGAGAGAGAGAGAGAGAACTCAGAAAACTTTTATTCGATCAAGGATTGAGATTTTAGGCAGAGTCTGTTCTTCCAATTTGTCA
Source organism: Conus canariensis (assembly GCA_033310375.1). NCBI lineage: Eukaryota > Metazoa > Mollusca > Gastropoda > Neogastropoda > Conidae > Conus > Conus canariensis. The sequence goes on along the minus strand of CM065725.1, from coordinate 18,520,228 downwards.
TTGAAAGAGAGAGAGAGAGAGAGAGAGAGAGAGAGAGAGACAGACAGACAGACAGACAGACAAACAGAGACAGACAGACAGACAGACAGACTGAGACAGAGACAGACAGACAGAGATGACGGCTGGGAAAAGAGGAGATGTTTGGAAGTAGATGGGCTTGATATCTGAACAGTTCGGACTAGATTGTTGAGTTCTCTGTTAGTAACAAAGAGTCTCTTACTTCATAACTAGTCGATCTCATCCTTAACATGGAAAGGCTTCCAGACCAACGCTTTGTCTCTCTCCCTCCCCCCCCCCCCCCCCTCACCACTCACCATACGCTCGTTTACATACATAAGAAGTCAAAAGATAGAAAAGCCAATCGCACAGAATCGAAGGCTTTTAACGAACAACGATGTTGTAAAAGAAAATCCAAGTGTAAAAGTACTGTATTCTCATGTTCAATCAATCATGTATTTTATTTTCACGTTCTTTTAATGGACTCTGTAATTAATTCTAACTTGAAAGAGTGCAGAGAAGGTCCTCATCTTATAATTTACACAGTGCACGAGGCTTTTATGGGTACGGATGGGTACGGAGAGAGAGAGAGAGGAGAGAGAGAGAGAGAGAGAGAGAGGAGAGAGAGAGAGAGAGAGAAGGAGAGAGAGCGATCGACCGACCGACAGACAGACAGACAGACAGAGGGAGGGGGGGGGGGGGTTGGGTGGCGTTGTTTGTGATCTGCATGGAGGAAAGAGAGGAGAAACTGAATGTGAACAAAAACAAAACAAAACAAACCAACACAAAAAAACCCTCTGTATCAGTTAGTGTATATTCATTCGTGTCTCTGTCTCTCTCTGTGTTTATGGACACTACTGTTTCGCCATGCATGTGGTACCTGGTTGTTCACCGTCGAGTGCAGTCCAATCGATAATTTCAAACATTTCATTTGATAGTTACATGAGACACATGAGACACTTGATAGTCACATGATGCACAAATTCAATGGACTCCAAAGATCAACAATTTCTGAAAGCTGAAGTGAAAATCACGAATGTTTTTTTTTTTTTTCTTTCTCTCATCTTTCATTATTCTCTTTTCTGGCCACACAGACGACAACCCAGGACACATCACAATCACAACCTTAACAGCAACACTAACGTCATCATGCCTGCCTCATCGGCCCAGTTTTCATATGCATGTGATAATAAGATAATGTCGCTTATAGCTCAGACGACCACAAAGGGCCACATCAGGGCTGTCACCACGTTAAAATCAACTCACAAGTCACTCATTCACACAATTCTTTATAATACATCGAAAAACCCATCCGAAAGTTGGTTAAAAATCTTTCCACTGAAAAATCTCAGATCCGATGAAAAATGTTAATCTCTTTCAAGAACTCAAAGATCGCGTCAGGCGGAACATCTCTGAACAAGGTTTTCATGGAATCTGCTGTAAAATGTTTGTGTCTCACATCATGCAAGTCCCAACACTCTAAAAGAACATGTTTCATTGTGAGTGGCACATGACATGGAATGCACCAAGGAGCTTCTTCACTCTTTAATAGGTATGAATGGGTAAAATACGAATGGCCGGTGTGCAGCCGGCATGGACCTGTTTCTTCTTTACGACCACCAGACGTAGATGAGAGGAACTCCTTTAGGTTTGGACGGATCTGAAAGAGTTTGTTATCCGTCTGTGTATTCCAATCCTCCTGCCAGAGGTCTCTGACATAATAATGAAATTTTGGTTTCAGGTCTGAGCTGGGGATGTATATGTGACCAAGAACACTCAAACCTTGACGTTTCTTCTTCGTCCGGACCAGCGGGACAGCGTTCAGCATGTTTCACCCTTGAATGTCTCCCTCACTGAGGATTAGGACACAGGATGGAGCTCAACAGCAAAGCAGCTCATGTTTGATCGGGTTTTTACTCCAACGTAATCCGTTAAATCGAGTTAGGAGGCTTGATGGATAGGCATTGCTGATGGAGCGAGGGAGGAAGGCGTGGAATGGGAGGTGGGAGTGGGGGGTTGGCCATTTGGCTGAGCAAACATAGAATCAGCAGAGAGTGAAGGCAATACTACAGGGAGGCTTTAGCAGATGGATGGCTGAATCGTCACAGATGTGGCGCCGAGTGAGATGGTTTTTTTGTCAGATTGATGACGTCATGCTCTGTCTGTGTGTCTGTCTCTCTTCTGC
>CM065725.1:18500546-18513046 GCA_033310375.1 Conus canariensis | reverse complement strand
GGGAGCTCTTGAGTTTGGAAGATGGTGGGAAGGGTGGAGTAGCTGACTTTGCCTAGGAGACTATTTGTGACATTAAATAGTTGCTTGGCCGTATTACAGGCCAATATCTTTGAAGAATAGAACAAAGTTTTTGCGTGATGAACAATGTCAGTAACATGATTTCTCGCAGTTTGATATATTTCCCTGTGCACAGTCAGTCCTGTGGCGCGCCATCGCCTCTCAGCCCCCCTCCTCTCCTGCTTGGCCTCGGACAACTCGGGACCCACTGTGTTGTGCCATTGACACAGTGAGCGATCAGTGATCAAGCGCCTGCTCACTGGAGCATGCTTATCAAGCATGGCACGGAGGGCAGAGGTCAGCTGACAGGCCGATGGCTCGCTCGGTATGGCCGTGCTCAGATCAGATTTGAAAGCCTCTATATCGATAGCAGAAATTTTCCTAACTTCCTTGTAAGTCTTTGGAACGGCGGGCCTAACGATATCTAATTCACACTCCACAGCATAATGATCCGATGCTAGGTTATCGTCAACGGTTGAGGATTTGAGAAGATGATCACTGTCTCTGTAGACTACCCAGTCTACTATGTTACCCTGTTTGTTCGTCATTTCATTCACGGACTGCTGGAGTCCGAAAGTATCTAAAATTTCTAACACCTCGGGCGTGTATCCAACTGTGGGCTTATTGAAATGGAAGTTGAAGTCGCCGATCAATAACAATGTTCCTGGAAGGTCATTTACAAATTCAAGAAAGTCTGGAAGTTCGTTGACAAACATGCTGGGCGTAAATTTGTTCTTTCTGCTGGGTACCGGTCTATAAATCCCAAAAATGTTAGTGACAGGAGCGCTAGGTAGGGACAGTTTCAGGTGAACAAGTTCAAAGGTCCGATGCTGAAAATCAAAAGACGAGTCAAAAGAGCAATAGGGGAGCAGCTTATCCGAGATGACGAATGCGATTCCGCCCCCGCAGGTCGTGGTGGGGCGGGGGAAGGACTTGGTGGTATAGCCAGCTGGGGCGAGGTCACGTAGCTTTGGTTCATCGCCGCTTTCCTTGAACCACGTTTCCGTTACACAAAGAATGTCGATATCATTGGAGAGTATAAAGTCATTTACGGCAGACCGTTTCTTTTTACAAGTATTACCAAGTGACTGAGCATTGAAAAGTGTCAGCGAAATGTTCGTTGTTGTTTGTGTGCGAGGAGCCATAGGCACTTGAATCAAGTTGCGACAGTTTACTGAGCGAGTGTGGTTGTGGCGAGAGTGGTGAGAAAGATGGGCAACGTTACCAACTGTAGGTATCGTCCTCCGTTTCCTCCTCCCTCCCCGTGCTGTGCGACAGTGAGGAAGGTCACGGCCAATCCTGTGACGCCAGTTGGCAGTACAGAGACTGGAGGTCACCAAGAATGCTGAAAGCCGCAATGACATGAAATCATTCAATGCATTTTCTTTCTCTCGTCTTCTTTTTCTTTTCTTTTTTTTCTCTCTCTTTTTTTCTCTCTTTTTTTTTTTTTGCTGTCCCAACCTCTGCGCCACCTCAGAAGCAGTGCACCCACGCCGCTCATTCCGACACCCCGTCCACAGCCACAGCCCTGTCGGCCCCGCCGTAGCTCCGGCACCGGCAATCCACAGGGAGCAGTCAATGTCAAGTCGTCAAGAGGCAACCCACCGGAGGAGACACTGCACTGCTGCCGAGTCACTTCGGTGGTGTTCAGTGGCGCCTGTTCTGATCTAACATACGCAGGGCACCACCTACTAAGCCCCCTACTGACGACAATAATTGCTTAGTCGCGGAGCCGGCGTGAGTGAGCTCTCCCTCCAGAGGGCGCCACCACGTCCGTCCAACGACAGGCCCCATGGACTCGCCGATACCTGTGATCCCGACGGAACCAAACCAAGGCCACAGACGTGGAGAGGACATCAAAATTGAGGTCACCATGAGAGCAGGGCATGAAGGGCCACAGAATTTGAGACATTTTTTTTATGCTGATCGATGATAATGAGAATGATTAAGATGATGCTAGATTTCCATTTCGGTCTGAGACTACATGACAGGGCTGTACTCTACGCTTCCTTTCATAATATATCCCGGCGTCAATGAGGCCCGAGAGATACAGGCACCTGCAGTGTTGGTCAGGAAATTTGAGCAACACTCTCAGAAACGCATCCATTAAGTGGATGAAACTCAACTGTATGGTCCAGTCTTCCCAACTGAGTCCGCAGCAAACTCAACTCTGGGTAGGAGCCGGTCGGGGCACAAAACCCCACATGACTCTGATGGGATTCGAACCCACGACCTCCCAGCCAGGAGTCCGCGAGGCTAACCACTTCGCCACGGCGGCTGGTCTTGTCTTGTTTTTTTCTAGCGAGGCACGCCATTCCGAATTTGGTATGGCGTTTTTCTCATTCTCATTTTCCTATTGCCATTCTAAGGGTAGAGGTTATTTGTGAGTGTGTGTGTGTGTGTGGGGGGGGGGGGGGGGGGGAGGGTGCGCGCGCGTGCACATGCGTATGTGTGTGTATGCGTGTGTGTGCGTGCGTGCGTGCGTACGTGTGTGTGTGTACGTGTGTGTGTGTGTGTGTGTGTGTGTGTGCGTGCGTGCGTGTGTGCGTGCATGCTTGCATGCGTGCGTGCGTGTGTGTGGTGTGTGTGTGTGTGTGTGTCTTTGTGTCTCTGTGTATGTGTGTCTCTATGTGGCTGTGTGTTTGTGCGTTCATGGATGTGTGTACGGCGTGTCTATGTATGTGAGAGAGAGAGAGAGAGAGAGAGAGAGAGAGAGAGAGAGAGAGAGAGAGAGAGAGAGAGAGAGAGAGAGAGTGACAGACAGACAGACAGACAGACAAACAGACAGATGCAGAAAGGGACCGAGATAGAGAGACAGAGACAGATTTAGTGTGTTTTCATTTCTTGTTAGTTCAAACGCCTTTTTAATGGATCCGATTAAGACAGATTCACAGCTGCTTAACATCATCAGTGGATAATTCAGAAACAAAGCAGCCTGGCTTTGAAAAATCATCCTTCATACCTCATCAATCTCTTTTGCCCCAAAACAAACAATGGCAGTAATGGCCCCAATGAGACATGGAACGAGGGAAATTGCGATCGCCAACAGCGACTTGTCAGCAGGACCGACGTTGAAGTATTTCTCTTCCCGGAGGCCGGAATAGCTCAGTTGATAGAGCGCCGGACTCGTAATCTTGGGGTTGCGGGTTCGAATCTCCGGCGGGACGTTTCAGTACAGGGGGATTTTCCCCTCGGCGTTATAACTGGTTCTGACTCCATTTCCCGTACAGTCTTTCGAATGAGACTAATAACCGGGGTTCCGTGTGTGAATGCACGCATAACATCTTGCACACACGTTAAATCCCATCACCAACTTTCGGAAGAGAAGGCCAGTTTGGCCGTGGGTATGGATGACACGTTTACACATAGCGTGCACCTTCACCGAAGTTGGAGTATGCCTGCCTTAATGGCAGGAAAAAAACCCGTCATACACACAAAACTCCACTTCCTTTGTTGGGTAATGAGATTAATCATTGCCTGCCTATACAGGGAGTGTCTGCAGGAGTATCAGCCTGCGCACGAAAAAAAACAAAAACAAAAACAAAACACTTTTCTTCCTAACCGCTTCAAAACGCGTTCAGCAAGTGTGTGCACTGCCATCCTGATGAATGGGACGTGAGAACAGCGTGAAAGGAATGGTGTAGAGTCTGCATGCGGGAGAAGGACTAAAACTGTCAAGTCGTCTGCAGAGATGGAGGACCGAAGGCATAGAACATGCCAAAGCTACTAGCATGTGATGTCTTAAATACTCGCAATATCTGTATATCTCGATCCAATTTTGGTTAGGATGTTAGCGTGTCTAAACACACACACACACACACACACACACACACACACACACACACACACACACACACACACACACACACACATACACAAACTTACACACACACACACACACACACACCACACACACACACACACACACACACATACACACACTTACACACACACACACACACACACACATACACACGCGCGCGCGCGCGCACTCACGCACGCACGCACACACACACAAACACACGCTTCCACACACATGCACACGCGCGCGCGTACGCACGCACATATCTCTCTCTCTCTCTCTCTCTCTCTCTCTCTCTGTATATATATATATATATATATATGTGTGTGTGTGTGTGTGTGTGTGTGTGTGTGTGTGTGTGTGTGTGTGTGTGCACATCTATCTATCCATCTATCATATGTATACGTGTGTGTGTGTGTGTGTGTGTGTGTGTGTGTGTGTGTGTGTGTGTGTGTGTGTGTGTGTATGTGTGTGTGTGCGCGCGCGCGCACACATCTATCTATCCATCTATCATATATATATATATATATATATATATACGTGTGTGTGTGTGTGTGTGTGTGTGTGTGTGTGTGTGTGTGTGTGTGTGTGTGTGTATACAGAGAGAGAGAGAGAGAGAGACGCTTGACGCTTGACGCTTGACGCTTGACGCGCGCTTTCACGCCGCGACATTTATTGTGGGGCCCTCGGCCCGTCCACAGGAGTACGCAACATACAACATGACAACAACAAAAACATTGATTGAAACGTTGATTGTAAAATATTTTGTTTTCTGTTTAGAATTTCTATTTTTCCTATATCGTCAGTATTACTATTACATGTGGGTTTCTCTGGTTTTTAAGGCATAGAAGATGTACATTGCAATATCTCTTATGATATCCGTATTATCGTTTTGTAGCAGACTTTCCAGTGTGATTGCGTTTTTATTACTAAAATGTTTGAAAATGTATTTTGTTCGCAATTGCCTGTAATTGGGACACCACATTAAGAAGTGCATTTCTGTTTCTACTGTTGGGCAGAAGGGGCATGTTGTTATAGCTTGATTATCTATATATTTTTTATTGCCATGCAGTTCGTTTATTCCTAATCGTAATCTTGTCAATGCTTTTCTAAACTTCGCGATTGTGATTGCGCGAAAGTATTCTTCAGTTTGGTGTATAGTTTTAAACGTATGATATGTTGCAAATCGTTCACTATTCGCTATTTTGTTATGCCAGTTCTGTTTGTAACAATCTATGATTCTTTGTTTTAGTGTTATGATAAATCTTTGCTCGTTTTCTACGCCTTCATTCAACCAGACTTCAGAGAAGCCATACATATCCAAACAGCGTTTAATTTCCAGCGCCCAGTTCTGTGGTTTGTCAATTTCTGTCTTTTCTCTTTCATATGCTTGTCTAGGTATCCTGTCTGGAGTCATCTGCATTATTTTGAACCAATATCTGATTGCTTTTATTGAACTATCTATACTCATCGGATATCTTCCTAGTTCTCCGTATACTAAGTTGTTTGGCGTTTTTTCTCCCTACCCCCATGTATCTTTTACATGCGAATAAATGTATATTTTCCACCGCTGAATAACGAGTCAAACCCCATACTTCTGCTGCGTACAGTAGCAGTGACTTGACCTGTGTATCAAATAGCTTAAAAAATATATTTATATCTAAGTGTCCTAAACTATACATTGTTTTCATTATTTCACCTATTTTCCCTTTCGCCCTTCCTGCATATTCTGAAAGTGAAATATCTACTGAGAGTTTAGTCGTTAGAGTAAAACCTAAATATTTGTAGCTGTTTACTACCTCAATTTCTTCCCCTTTGTAATTCCATTTTTCTAATCTGCCAAGGTATCCTCCTTTTCTAAAGACCATGATTTTTGTTTTTTGGAGATTAACCTTTAGTCCAATGCGGTCCGACGCTTCCTGTAGGTTCTTAATTTGGTTTTGCAGACCTGCTGGTGTTCTTGATATTAAAGCTATGTCATCAGCGAATAGAAGTGAAAATATTTCTGCCTTTCCGGGTAAGAATTGATATCCGTGTCTTCCTTTAGCTGTGACATTGTCTGCAACTTCTGTAATTAGTAATGAAAAGAGAGAGAGAGAGAGAGAGAGAGAGAGAGAGAGAGAGAGAGAGAGAGAGAGAGATGTCTCTGGTGAAACAGCCTGTGAGCGGTGAAGACACATGCGATCAGCAGGAAGACAGACAGAGGATTGTATAGAGATGAAATCCTTGCACATGTATATTTTGTTTTGGTCTGTTTGTGCATCTAGCTGGGCGCACCATTCTTTATTTGACATGGCGTGTTTGTTTGTTTGTTTGTTTGTTTGTTTCATGCTCCTTCTGTCATTCACGGCCACAGTGTGTGTGTGTGTGTGTGTGTGTGTGTGTGTGTGTGTGTGTGTGTGTGTGTGTGTGTGCGCGCGCGCGCGCGCGCGCGCGTGTGTGTGTGTGTGTGTGTGTGTGTGTGTGTGTGTGTGTGTGCGTCTGCGTGCGTGAGTGTATGCATGTGTGTATGTATGTGTGTGTGTGTGTGTGTGTGTGTGTGTGTGTGTGTGTGTGTGTGTGCGTGCGTGCGTGCGTACGTGTGTGCGTGCGTGCGTGTGTGTGTATGTATGCGTGTAAGTCTGCGTGCGTGAGTGTGTGTGTGCGTGTGTGTGTGTGTGTGTGTGTGTGTGTGCGCGCGCGCGCGCGCGCGCGAGCGCATGTGCGTCTGCGTCTGCGTACGTGTGCGTGTGTGTGTGTGTGTGTGTGTGTGTGTGTGTGTGTGTGTGTGTATGTGCGTGTGTGTGTGTGTGTGTGTGTGTGTGTGTGTGTGTGTGTTTGCGCACGTGTGGGTGTGCGTCTGCGTGCGTGAGTGTGTGCGTGTGTGCGTGCGTGTGTGCGTATGTACGTTCACGCGCGCGCGTGCGCGTGTATATATATATGTGTGTGTGTGTGTGTGTGTGTGTGTGTGTGTGTGTGTGTGTGTGTGTGTGTGTTCATGTGCACATACGATGCTTCCGGACATGCACGTGTTTAGCGTGTGCACGTTCATTGTCTCTCTATCCGGCTACTAGGCAACACTAACGACATTACACGTGCTTCACCCTCTCATCATACTTCATGTCCGTTAGAGCTCCTAAAATCTGACATTCCCTTCCAAGTTAAAACGAATGTGGCAGAGTGTGGTGTGTATCTTTGTCTTCAGTGTCTCTGTAACTGATGATTATGTTAGAAGGTAGAGCTAAACAACAAAGATCATGTTGAGCGGAGTCTTTAGAACTCCAGCAGGCTGCACGAAATTAAAGTAGGACTGACGGAGGAAGCATGCTCTATAGCGAGCTAGGAGGAGGACGGATGGAGAAGTTTGGGAGCTTAGACGTGTTGCCTAGCTAGCATGGTCCCCCAGAGACTGTAGGTACTGATGTAGGGGGTTTGGGGGGATGTTAGTAAATCACTGATCTGGAGCTGAATGAGATGGTAACACAGATTGAGGGCATCTCTCTCTCTCTCTCTCTCTCTCTCTCTCCTCTCTCTCTCTCTCTGTTGTCTGTCTCTCTGTCTGTCTTTCAGGTCTGTCTGTCTGTCTGTCAGTCTGTCTGTCTGTCTTCTGTCTTCTCTATCTCATATAGGTAGTGTGTGCATTTGATTAGTGATTGTGGTCCACAAACACATATGAACAGAGACGCTATCCCAAAAATACGTTTCCCGCGTCTCCACACTATATATGGTCCATGGGATATATTGATGACTGCGTGTGTGATCCCCAAGTGCTTTCAGGTGGATGTATAATTCTATGTGTAACGGGAAGGAGGTGTGGGAATTAGAATGGCATGATCACACATCATGAAAAGTTGCGATAAAGAATTCGTCGCCAGATTACCACTGATAACAAACACAAACGGATAAATCAAATCAAGGCAAATAGTTGAAATCTCATTGAGGAAATGGCTGTTCTTGCTCTGCCTCTCCCATACAGTACTTCTGGCCAAACAATTATCTGGTCACTAAAACAGCAGCATCAACTTCATTACACATCTTTCGGTTGGCCATGTTCAAAAGTCCGTTGGAATAACAGCGCAAAAATCAGTCAAAGGTCCTTCCTTGCTCAAGCCAGTTGGGCAAAGGCTAATGCGTCTTTATCTTTAATGTGACGGTAACTGTGAAATATTGGGCGTCTCTGAATGACAAACCTAATGTTAGATTAGATGTTTGCTCTGAAGCCATCCGAACGAATAGAGTTAGGAGTGATGGATGGTTAGGAAAGGAACGCGACTTGGAGATGGTGGAAAGTCATTCTGAATTCTCCAGACTGGTGGCTATGATGTGAGCAGCGTTGGCATTATTCTGAACGAAATGTTCGACTACAAGTTTAAAGAGAATTTCTCCTTCCCTCCAGTCTCCTTCTCAATCCTGTCCTCCTCCTCCTCCTCCTCCTCCTCCTCCTCCTCCTCCTCCTCTTCTTCTTCTTCTTCTTCTCTCTCTCTCTCTCTCTCTCTCTCTCTCTCTCTCTCTCTCCTCTCTCTCTCTCTCTGGTTCTTTATGCAGATGCACTTACAGTCTTGCATGATGTGAAGATGGAGAGTCAACACATAGTAAATTGTAAACAAAATAAGAACTTAAAACATGAGAATACTAAATGACGAGACTTTTATCAGGGCACAAGAAAAATTCGCCCTACAACAGCCTTTCTGGAAACAGTGTCATTTATTGATGAATTCTCTGACCTCACCCTTACTTTCTGGCCAAACCTACTGTGAAAACAGGGGACGTTACCCTCACGGATTTCACTTCAACACTAACGCCATCACAAATGAGTCACCCTGTCATTCCTCATGTCCGATGGACGGCCTGATCGTAAAATCTGAGATTTTCTTCCTTGTTCATTCAATGGGGGAGAGGGCTGTGTGTCTGAGACGTTGGTATCTATGTAACTGGAGACTATGATACAAGGCACAGCTGAACAGATGAGATCAATCAAACTGAATTTTTTTTAATTTGATTTGTTCTCCAGCGGGTACATTACATGTGAGAAAGATTGACGGAAGTGTCTTGCAAAAGGAGTGAGAAGGAGTGACGGGCAGTTTGGGAGGGTGCACGTGTTGCCGACCTACCATGGGTTACCGAAGTATGAAGGTAGAGCAGTAGAGAGGTTCTGCGTGTGGCTGAAGCGTTATCGTTAGGGCGCTGAATGAGATGGTTCTCAGACTGATAGCGTCTCTCTCTCTCTCTCTCTCTTTCTCTCTCTCTCTCTCTCTCTGTCTCTCTGTCTCTCTCTGTCTCTCTTTGTGTGTGTGTGTGTGTGTGTGTGTGTGTGTGTGTGTGTGTGTGTGTGTGTGTGTCTGTGCTTGCGTGCTTGCGTGCGTGCGTGCGTGCGCGCGCAGGTGTGCATGTGTGATGCAAACGGTCACACATGCATACAGAGACATATTTACAATAAATGCATTCACCCGCCCTCACAAACTATATTCCATGGGATATATTGATGGATGCATGTATGCTTGCACGAGTGTTTTCAGGTGAATGCACGATTCTATAGTAACAGTAAAGGGGTGTGGAAATTAGAATGGCACGATCACGCCTCATGATAAGTTGCACTGAAGGCTTCGTGACAGGATTACCAGTTACTGACAAAAATAAAGGAATACCATGAAATCAAGGCAAATCGTTCAAATCTCATTGAGGAACAAGTCGGTTCTCGCTCTGTCTCTCCCAAACAATTCTTCTAACCAAACATCACTCTGGGTACAAAAAGAAAAGCGTCAGCCTCGTTACGCATCTCACATTTGGCCATGTCTTAACTCCGTTGGAATCAGTCAGTCAGTCATTCCCCTGACCGCTGGGGTCGTTGGGGGGACGTGATGAGGCAGCCGCTGTTTCTCTCCAGGCTCTTCTGTTGGTGGCTGTCGTGAAGAGATCTGGCATGGTCATTTTGGTCCAGTCCTTTATATTTTCGGACCAGCTCTTTCTCTGCCGTCCTCGTCTGCGCCCTCCTTCAACGGTACCTTGAAGGATGGTTTTGGAGAGGGTGTTGTGACGTATGACGTGGCCAAACCATGCCATCTTCCGTCGTTTGACGGTTGCCAGAAGTGGTTCGTGGGGCCCAACTAGGTTAGTGACCAGGTTCCGCACATAATCATTGGTCTTGTGTTCTTTGTAGGAGATGCGGAGTAGTTTCCTCAGGCACCTGGTCTCAAACGCCTGGATTCTTCCTTCTGTTTCGGCCATCAGTGTCCATGTCTCGCAACCGTATAACAGGATGGAGACCACTAGTGACTTGCGGAGCTGGAATTTTGTGTGGAATTTGATGTTGCTCTTCCACACTCTGTTCAGTCTGGCCAACGCTGCTGATGCGGAGTTGATCCTGATTCGGATTTCTGCTGTGCAGGTGCCATCTTTGGACAGGGTTGCTCCAAAGTACCTGAAGCTGGTCACTTCTTCCAGGGGCTCACCATCCATGGTTATGTTGGCACTGCTGTTAGTCTTGCTGTTGACCATGACCTTTGACTTCTCTGTGCTGACCTACATGCCGTGGGCACTTGCTCTTGTGACAAGTCTGTTTGTAAGATCCTGGAGCTCGGTGTTGCTGCCCCCATGAGGTCGATATCGTCTGCGAAACGAAGATTGCAGACCGGCCTGCCGCCAATGCTGTTGGAATAACAACACAAAACCCAGCCAACTTTGCCTCCAAGCTCAAACCAGTTGGGCAAAGGCTAATGCGTCTTGTTCTCTTATGTGACGGTCACTGGGAAATACTGGGCGACGCTGAACGGCAAAGCTAATGCTGAATTCAATGTTTGCCCAGAGGTCATCCAACAACGCTGAACTAGCAGTGAGGGATGGGTGGGAAGGAACGCAGTTTGGAGAGGCTGGAAAGTCATCCTGGCTTCTCCGGAATGGTGCTTATGATGGGAGTCCTGTTGGAGCTATGTGGAACGAAATAGTTGGACTAAAAAGTGACAGTCTCACTTTGTTTCCCTTTCGCCTATGTTCCCATCACCCTCTCTCTCTCTCTCTCTCTCTGTCTGTATGTGTGTGTGTGTCTGTTTGTGTGGTGTGTGTGTGTGTGTGTGTGTTGTGTGAGTGTGTGGTGTGTGTGTGTGTGGTGAGTGCGTGATGCGTGTGTGTGTGTGTGTGCGGCGCCGCGGGCATGCGTCGCGTGTGTGTGTGTGTGTGTGTGTGTGTGTGTGTCTGTGTTAGTGTCTGTGTCTCACTGTGCCTGTGTCTGTGTCTGTGTATTTGTTCATGTGTGCGTGTGCGTTTGTGTTCGTGCGCGCGCGTATGTGTGTGTGTGTGTGTGTGTGTGTGTGTGTGTGTGTGTGTGGGGTGTGTGTGTGAGATGGAAGAGAGAGAGAGAGAGAGAGAGAGAGAGAGAGAGAGAGAGAGCATACAAAGCACAGAAACTTGTAAGTAGCAAGAACTCACGTAATGGCCGAATTCCACTGGTTGCCGCGGAAGACACATTTTCAAAGATGTGATGTAACAATGTACAAACAGTGATGATTATTTCTTGCATCGTTCCTGTTTCAGACTCTATAAGAGATCATTACTCGGAACAGTGAGGGAAAATCAAGAACTTACTCTCCCAGTCATTCTACACGCCTTCCCTCAGTAATTACGTACGATAGTGAACAGAACTGTTATAACGGGAGGTCTGTTTGTTTCTGTGTTCTGGCTGCAGTCACTGTCTTTGTATTTTGTGAAAGACAAGAAGTTAAGTCAGTGATGTCTTCTTTTTTTTTTTGTAGTTGTGCAGAAACGTCCACAATGCATTTCATTGAATTCCAAAGGGAAACAGAGTTTTTTTTTGTGTGTGTGTGTGTGTTTTGTTTAGTTCTACAGATACTTCATCCATATATCAAACACCTCCTCAGGTACTAAACAGAACCGCAAGAATAACACTTACGACGGATTCGTTTCTGTTGTAATTGTCTATTTACTTAATCAGTATATTATGTAGGAAAGCGGAAAGAAATCAAACGATGGCTTTGTGTCTCTTCTCAGTCTATGGACATTATCTCTGTACATCGTGAAGATGATGATTCTATTTGTGTTGTAATTCTAGAAGACTCCATGCATTATGTAGAAATGTCAAAATATCACACGATGGCTCTGTTCCTTTTCTAAACCTTTGGACACTAACTAGGCCTGCATTAGGGAAGAAAATGGCTGGCTGTTTGTGTAATGACTAACACTAACTCTCCTTCCCTCTCTATGTCTCTGGATCTGTCTGTCTGTCTGTCTGTCTGTCTCTCTGTCTGTCTCTCTCTCTCTCTCTCTCTCTCTCTCTCTGTGTCTGTGTCTCTCTTTGTGTTTCTCTCGGTGTGTCTCTGTATGTCTGTCTGTTGTCTGTCTCTGTCTGTCCGTCTGTCTGCCTGTCTGTCTCTCAGTCTCTCAGTCTTTATAGCGAGTATGGCAGCATAGATAAACAAACGGTTTGATTTTCTTTTGTCATTATGTAAGCAATATTCCTGCATATTGTGTCATATAACGAAGGGAAAAAATGTGGCGGCTTTGTTCGCTCTGTAGTTTTATGGACGCCATATAAATACAAGAAAAACTGGACATGGGGACCAGCGATTTCTTCGTTCTTCTTCAGTTATCGCAGAGCCAATGGCTTAGTATATCAAAGAGGATGAGTTAAGTTGTAATCTCTCTCTCTCTC
>CM065725.1:18495546-18498046 GCA_033310375.1 Conus canariensis | reverse complement strand
CAGACACAAACACACACAAATACACTCTCAGTAGTCTTGTAAAGAAAAGGAAACAAAAAGACAGAAAGTAAATAATAGAAGTCTGCTGAGAGGGAGAGAGAGAGAGAGAGAGAGAGAGAGAGAGAGAGAGAGAGAGAGAGAGAGAGAGAGAGAGAGAGACAGACAGACAGACAGACAGACAGACAGACAGACAGATAAGACAGAGACAGAGACAGAGACACTGACATTTTGATAGTTTTACTGTCACTAGCTATAGAGCCCTTGAGAGAGAGAGAGAGAGAGAGAGAGAGAGAGAGAGAGAGAGAGGAGAGAAGACAGACAGAGACAGAGACAGAGACAGATTGAGAAAGACAGATTATAGCGAGGGCTAGTTAGGGGAGGGGAGGGGGTGTAGATGAAGCAAACTAGCAAGTAGGTACCCGCACGCACACAAACACACACACACACACACACACACCACACACACACACACACACACACACACACACACAGACACACACACACACACACACAACACACACACACACACACACACACACACACACACGATACTCTGTGTGTGTGTGTGGTGCGTGGTGCGTGCGTGCGTGCGTGCGTGCGTGCGTGCGTGCGTAAAGCGGGAGCTGCTGAGGGCGTTTGACGAGGGACGGAATAAGAAGAAAGGGAATAAGAGAATGGAAAGGGTTTCGTTGTTTGTTTGATTGTTTACTTTTTCTCAGCACGTCCAAACCTTAAACCCATCATTCAGCTCTCCACTGAAAGCGCTGTCACATTGTTTGACCTGCCGGGGTGTCAGTTCACCAAACAATAAAAATACAAAACAAACAAAACACGCTTAAAAGCATAGAGGAAAAAGAAAATGAGCAATAAAACGGATACACCACTGTAAAAGAAAGTGAAGGATGCCAGATTTGTAAATGGATGAGAAAAAAAAAAGGAATTCGGAATGGATATTGCTTAGGAATATAGGGAAGGGAGTAAGAAGAACAAATTCAAAGGAAGGGAGAGGGAGGGTAGGCAATACAGGGGAAACAGCCAGCCATTGGTTATGGTCGTTTCCTCAAAGTGTCTGAACCATGGCAGTGTAGAAAATGAATTGATGAGATTGTTTCAGAAACATTCTGGAATATAACTTGTTTACGTGTGCCAAGAAACGTTTGTAACAGGCTTTTGTTGCTGGGCGCCCGCGCGCACGCGCGCATAACACACAGACACACAAGACACACACACACACCCACCGCGCGCGCGCGCGCGCGCGCGCGCACACACACACACACACACACACCTACATACGCGCACACGCATGCACGTGCGCATTCATGCGGGCGCACACACAACACAGCACACACACACACACACGCGCGCGCGCGCCCCGCGCACACCACAATTGCACGCACACCACACACACTCACACACTCACACACGCACACACACACACACACACAACACACACACACACACACACACACACACACATACATGCATACACACATAGGTACGCACGCAGGCACATATGCAATCACACAGAGAGAGAGAGAGAGAGAGAGAGAGAGAGAGAGAGAGAGAGAGAGGAGAGACAGAGAAGAGACAGAGAGACAGAGAGAACAGAGAGAGAGAGCAGAGAAACAGAGAGACAGAGATCTTCGAGGAACTGTATACCTCACACAGAGAGGTTGCCCTTTCAATGCCTCATTGGAAACCCTTCTGCTGCTCTTCAGCTGGACGAGCAGTTCTATGACATGATTAGTTGCCAAGCTTCAGGCAATCTGAGAATGACTCAGTATTCCATGCTCCCTTTGTGGCTTGGGTTTGAAAGCCAGCGAGGTGTTCGGCACCCAGTTATGCCCCCCCCCCCCCCCCCCCCTCCCCACCCGTCTGCCGCTGGAACGTTGGTCAATCGCCAACCGTTGGAACCGTGAAAATGATGAGGGTGGGAGTGATGGGTCGTAGAAGGGAGAATCTGGAAGTGATTGTACTAGAATTGGACATTATTTCAATGAAAGGGAATGTACTGGAAAAGGTGATTGTCACAGTGATGACTATGGAGGTAATTATTGTTGAAGTGACTGTCATGGATGTGATTATTGTGGAAGTGGTTGTTTTCAGAGTAACAGTTGTGGAAGTGTTTATTAAGGAACTCCAGAAGAAGCCATCGTGGAAGTCGTGATTGTGTAAGTGGTGACTATGGAAATGGTTTAATATGGATGCAGAAATTACGTAAATAACGAGTACTGAAGTCACGAATGTGGAAATGATGACTGTAGAAGTGCTGAAATGGAGGTCATATTTGTGGACTTAATGATTGTAAGAGTCGTGATTTACGGAGTAATGATTGTAAGAGTCATGATGTACGGAAGTAATGATTGTAAGAGTCCTGATTTACGGAGTAATGATTGTAAGAGTCATGATGTACGGAAGTAATGATTGTAAGAGTCATGATGTACGGAAGTAATGATTGTAAGAGTCATGATGTACGGAATAATGATTGTAAGAGTCATGA
>CM065725.1:18478046-18488046 GCA_033310375.1 Conus canariensis | reverse complement strand
AGAGCTCACTCACGCCGGCTCCGCGACTAAGCAATTATTGTCGTCAGTAGGGGGCTTAGTAGGTGGTGTCCTGTGTATGTTAGATCAGAACAGGCGCCACTGAACACCACCGAAGTGACTCGGCAGCAGTGCAGTGTCTCCTCCGGTGGGTTGCCTCTTGACGACTTGACATTGACTGCTCCCTGTGGATTGCCGGTGCCGGGGCTGCGGCGGGGCCGACCGGCCTGTGGCTGTGGACGGGGTGTCGGAATGAGCGGCGTGGGTGCACTGCCTCTGAGGTGGCGCAGAGGTTGGGACAGCAAAATTAAAAAAAAGTAACAGAGAGAGAGAGAGAGAGAGAGAGAGAGGAGAGAGGAGAAGAGAGAGAGAGAGAGAGAGTTAAGACGCAAACAAGCCACCGAGACACATCCTCAGCTGATAAGGCGAAAGAAGAAATCTTCGTCTCGTCCCTCCCCGCTCCCTCCCCTCCTCCTCTTTCCAAACACATTATAATTTTTTGACAATGTGTATGTGCGTGTGTGGGCCCCTTATGCTAACAGCTGACCGTAGGCTGACAGCGATTGCACACTCCCTTGAGGATGTAGCTATTTCATTCTTTCCCATAGCCGCGTGCATTGCGGTACGTGTTTTCCGTCACAGAGCCAGTTCCAGCTAGTGCGTTTACCGTGCTGGCTTGCACTCTCTCTCTCTCTCTCTCTCTCTCTCTCTCTCTCTCTCTCTCTCTCTGTCTGTGTGTGCGTGCGCGCGCGCGCGCGTGTGCGTGTGTGAGTGCGCGTGAGCGCGTCTGTGTGTATTAAGTAGTTCTCTTTCCATTCCTTTACTTCTACTATGTATGTGAGCCACTGAGCTATTCAGTTTGCCTATTTCATTCCAGATTATTTCTTCTCATGCCTGGCACTGCAAATATGATCATGTCCCCCCTTGACACAAAGACTGTAAAGGTCAATGTCAATAAAATCTCTCTCTCTCTCTCTCTCTCTCTCTCTCTCTCTCTCTCTCTCTCTCTCTCTCTCTCTCTCGTTTCGCTATTTTCTTGTACAAGGCATTTGGAATTCGAAGTATAGCATGTAGTTAGGCATTGATTGTGGCATGTTGTTTAATATCGAGTCTGGTTTTACTTGTGGATGCCTAGATGTTTGATGATTTGCTTATTTTTGTCTGAAATGATTTTGATCACAACCACCCTTCATTAGGGGCCATGGCCTGTATGAATAACACATCCATCTCTCTCTCTCTCTCTCTCTCTCTCTCTCTCTCTCTCTCTCTCTCTCTCTCTCTCTCTCTCTCCTCTCTCTCTCTCTCTCAGAGACCAGAGGTAGTGCGAACATAAGTACTGTAAGTACTAATCCCAATCACACTGAACGCGAGTAAAGTAGAAAGTAGAAGATACCGTGGCATGCATTCATTCATGAGATGGGGGTGGGGGGTGCATTACTGTGTTTCATTACAAACATCGTTTTGATTTTTAATGTATTTTTCTTTACGGTCGATTCCATACGCAGTGCATTCACTAAAATGATACATCTGATCAATCACAAAAGTGCCGACAACAAAAGCAACATGCTGTTCTAGGGATGCAATGCTGATGTTAGGGGCACACATGCACGCACTCACACACAGACGTACATAAACACACACACACACACACACACACACACACACACACACACACACACACACACACGGACGCACGCACACACACACACACACACACACACACACACACACACACACACACACAACATACATACACACATAGACATACACACTCACACACAACACACACACACACACACACACACACACACACACACACACACACACACACACACACACACACTCCACACACACACATAACACACACACACACACACCACACACACACACACGCACACACACACACACACGACACACACACACACACACACACACACACACACACACACGCGCGCGCGCGCGCGCGCGCGTGCAGAAGAGAGAGAGAGAGAGAGATTTTTTATTATTTTTTTTTTTTAACTGTGTCCGCCAGTGTATTCAACATAACCACGATACTACTCAATAGCCATTGGTCTGGAGAAGTCGCGGTGAGTTTACAAGATCCAAACGCCCCTTCCCTTTCTACCATCTATCATTCCTAATTTGATTTAGTTGGACGGCTTCACGGGTGAAAAATCTAATAAAACATTAGCTTTGCCATTTAACGTCGCCTATTATTTCACAGTTACCGTCACATTAAAGGGAAAGACGCGTTGCCCTCCGCCCAACTGGTTTGAACAAGGGAAGAAATCTGTCTGGGGTTTGTGTTGTTGCTCCAACGGACTTGAATAATGGCCGAGTAAATTGCGTGTAGCAAGGTTGATACCGCTCTTAATGTGACTGAAATGGGACCCCTTGGTTCATAGTGTGTTTGGGATGGCGGGGGTGTGGGTAGAAGGTGGGAATGGGGCGACAAAATGAGAATGAAAAGTGCCACGATGAAATTTCAGCTAGTTCCTGTGGCTTGATTCCTTTGTTCTAAGTCAGATGTGGTCATCTTGCAACTAAATATTTATTTCATCTTAACATTACATTTTCCACACCACCTACTACTACTACACATGATCATATATCTGTATAAGTAAACTAATGCGAGCATGCATGCATTGATCAATATACGCTATGGAACATACTTATGTGCTGAGGTGTTCAAATGTATGTTTGTGCGGGTTTATGTTTATGCAGGAGTACATTTCTGCGTTGAACCCAGATGACATAAAAAACCCAGTTTCGAGGAGTTTGATTGCGTTATCACTGAGAACAACCATAAGGACAAACTCTTCATCTTTGGGACTTTAATGCTCGTGTATGAGGGGACCACTCCACTCGGCCGAATGTTCCTCGGCGCCACGGCACTGGAAACTGCAACTCCAACGGTCTGCTGATGTTATCACTGTGTGCACATTATTAACTTTCCATCACCAACACCATCTTTCTGCCGGCAGACAGGTTCAAGAACACTAGAATGCACCCCCGCTCCAAACAATGGCATATGCTTGACTATGTGATTATTCACAAGAGGGACAGACATGATGTCCTCATTACATGCTGCACAGGGGAGCTGACTGCTTGTCTGATCATTGCTTGATCAGTTGCAAGATAACCATCTAGCTTGCCCTGAAGAACAAATTGGCGAGAGACAAGCCCCCAAGATGGCTGAACATTACTTGCCTGTGTACCAGCAGAGGCATTCTGCAAGAAAGAATCCAGGAATGTCTGTCGAACATCGACCTCACTGGAGAAGACACTGGCGAGGAATGGAAAGCCTCCCCAGAGTCCATGTAGAACGCTGCAGCTGACACCCTGGGTTTTGTTGAACGCAAACATAGAGACTGTTTGTTGAAAACGAACCAGAGATCAACAAGCTCATAGACATGCTCCACAAGAGCCACTTAGCTCAGCTCAGCGACACTGCAAGAAGAAGAAACAGAAGTACCAGCAAGCCAGGCAGCTCATCCAGCAGAAGCTTTGGTAGATGTAGAATGATTGGTGGGAAAAGGAAGCAGAACGTCTGCAAGCTTCAGCTGACATCAACGATATGAAGACATTTCACGGGGCGTTCGCACCCTCTATGGACCAAAGGCTGCTGGGTCAACACCCATTCATGCTTCGGACCAGACCACACTGCTGACAGATAAGACTGGCATCCTTGCTCGCTGGGCTCAGCACTTCAACGCTCTCTTGATTAGAGATTCGTCAATATCTGAAAAAGCAATTGCAGCATTCCCCTAACTGCCAATGAAGAAATCTCTGGCACACCCACCCTTCAGTGCAGAGGCTGCGAAGGATCTGAAGCAGACTACGTTCGGGAAAGCACCAGCAGCAGATGGTATTCAACTGACATATCAAGAATGGAGGTGCGATACTCCTGAAAAGGCTGACCAACCTCTTTAAGTCCACATAGGAATAGGGAGAAGTGCCCAAAGACTTCAAAGACACCTGTACTGTACATGCCTCAAAGGAAGGGTGATAAAGCGCCCTATGACAATTATCTTGGGATTTCATTCTTGTGCATTGCAATAAGATTCTTGCCAGGGTCACCTTGAACAGAATCATCACCGACATAGCAGACTCTATCGTACCTCAATCACAGTGCTGATTTTGCACAGGCAGGGGAACAACCGATATGGTGTTTGCTGTTCGCCAGCTGCAGGAGAACTATCGTGAGCACAATCAGGAGCTCCACATTGTGTTTGTTGATTTCACCAAGGCCTTCAATACCGTTAATCGGACTGTGGAAAGATCCTTCACACGTTCGGTTGCCCAGAAAAGCTCATCCTACTGGTCGTTTCATTCCATGATGGCATGCAGGTGAAGGTGAAAAAAAGAGAAACCTCTGACCCATTCCCAGTGCCAAACCGAGTGAACAGGGAAGCATATTAGTTCCCATCCTCTTTTCCATTCTGTTTGCTACAATGCTGATTGATGCATTCTGGGACTGTGGCGCGGCGGTTTACATCCAGTTTCGTTCAGATGGCAAACTCTGTAATCTTCGACGACTTCAGGCTAAGACTAAAGTATCTGATGCCCTTGTGATAGAGTTCCTCTTTGCTGATGACTGTGCACTGGCCGTGAACTCCCATGAAGACATCCGGTGCATCGCAGATCGCTTTGCAAGGACCTGCCAACACTTTGGACTTACAAATCAGTCTTGGTAAGGCTGGGACCTTGTTCCAGCCTTAATCACCCGGAGATAACAATGCTCCACCACCTGTCGTCATCAACAACACAGAGATCAAAACAGTGGACAAGTTCTACTGTTTGGGCAGCACTGTAAGCAGCAAAGGATCTTTGAATGCAGAAGTGATGTTGCGCATCTGAAAGGTCAGCTCTGCCTTTGGCAGACTCGCAATGAGTCTGTGGCGAGACCGTGGCACCAAACTACACACTAAGGTTGCAGTGTACAGAGCTGTGGTTCTGAGTGCTCTCCTCTACTGTTGTGGGACTTGGCCCACGTACCTTCAACACATCCCACAACTCGAACAGTTTCATCAGCGATGCTTGCGCAAGATCTGCAGCATCAAATGGCAAGACAGAGTGTCCAGCCTATAGGTCCTGAAGAAGTGTGACCTACCCAGCATTGAGTGTATTCTAATCAAAAACCACCTCTGATGGACCGGATACGCCGTCCGTGTGGAGAACAGCAGAGTTCCAAAAATGCTGCCCTATGGACAACTGACGGAAGGACAACGTGACCAAGGAAGGCCTCTCAAGAGATACAAAGACACCTTGAAGGCCAGCCTCCGAAGCTGCAGCATCGACACTGCTTCCTGGGAAGATGTCGCCATTGACAAAACACAGTGGAAGCAACGGTGCACCCAAAGCACGAAGACATTCGAGCGCAGCAGCGCAGCCGCCATCCCAGAACCGGAATCGAAGAAAACATGGCCCATCCTTGCAGGACTCCATTCCATGCAGTGTCTGTGTACGACTTTGTGCCTTAGGAACTGGTCTTCATTCCCACATGACGACCAACATCAACAGATGACCTGCCTGCCTACTCATCTGTCAGAAATGAAGGGAGAATCCATCATACGTGCGCCAATGAATGCACACTAATAAAACACAACCACGCGCAAACATAACACAACAGAGAGAGAGAGAGAGAGAGAGAGAGAGAGAGAGAGAGAGAGAGAGAGGGTCATGTCATTAACTCGCACACACACACACACACACACACACACACACACCACACGCACGCACGCACGCACGCACGCCACACACGCACGCACGCACGCACACACACACACACACACACACACACACACACACACACACCAAAACCACACACACACACCACACACACTCATTCAGTGCCTGAGCTATAAGGGTTTAGCCATTCTCCTTAAACTCTCGACAGCATTACATTCAGTCTCTTCGTTGGCTCATCCAAAACACTCCAGATCCTCGTCACCTCCCATCCCATCCCATCGCTTTCTCCCTCACTCTTCTTCCAATGCACATCCATCAGTGGTAACTCGATTTAGCAGATCCCCTCGGAGTACAAATCTGATCAAACATGAACTTTCCCATTCAGCCTGGCCTCAGTCAGGGAGACACTAAAGGGGAAGGCACACTGCTCGCTGCTCAAGTAGTCTGGACAAGGGAGGAAATCTGTCTTGTGTCTTGTTGTTCCGACCAGCCTGTAAACTGGGTGGGTGAAAAATGTATCGTGACATTTGAGTTGCCGTCCAGGCCATGATAGTGACATTTTTTGGCTTCTCAGTGCATATGGAGAAACGGCTAATGCATATGATGGCAAGGACAACAAATGATGTAGAATAGAATTGCAGTTTAAAGAAGCATCAGAGCAAAAGTGGAATCACTGGGCCACCAAACAATCGCAACGAGCTTCGATATACTGATCTTCTTTAGGCAGGACACGTAGTATACAAAGTCACGCAAGCAAAGGATAGAGGAACAGTCACTCATTTCCTTGATCTCATTACAGAATATGGCCTATGGTGAAAAACAAAAACCAAAGGATGGAACTAAAGAGAAAAGGGATAATGTTACAGGGGAGAAGAGAGAGAGAGAGAGAGAGAGAGAGAGAGAGAGAGAGAGAGAGAGAGAGAGAGAGAGAGAGAGAGAGAGAGAGAGAGAACTCAGAACTCAGAAAACTTTGATTCGATCAAGGATTGAGATTGGAGGCAAAGCCTATTCTTCCAATCTGTCATTTCAAAGCTAATTCGTGCTATACGATTGAAAGAAAATAAACACGAAAACAAACAGTGAAAATGAAAAAACAAAGAGGAAAAAAGTACAGTACAGGCACACGGAATTATGGAGTACATGATTCACACACGCGCGCGTTTGAATACAAAGGCTTGACACAAGCATGCATACATACACAATCATAGGAAGCAGACAACAACAACAAAAACCCTGAGGAGAGAGAGAGAGAGAGAGAAGAGAGAGAGAGAGAGAGAGAGAGAGAGAGAGAGAGAGAGAGAGAGAGAGAGAGAGAGAGTTTTGGTCTGACAGCTCATTCAACATAACCCCTACACTGCTCACAGCATAACCACCAGTCTAGAGAAGTGGCCATGACTTTACGAGATCCCCAGGCCCTGTTCTTTCTACTCATCTATCATTCCTAATTTCATTTAGTTGGATGGCTCAGGGCAAACATCTAATCAAACATTAGCTTTGCCATTCAGTGTCGCCTGATATTCCACAGTTAGCCTCACATTACAGAGGAAGACGCATGGCCCTCTGCTTTGCTGGTTTGAACAAGGGAGGAATCTGTCTGGGGTTTGTGTTGTTATTTTACAGGTCGCGGATAACGGCCGAGCAAATTACGTGTAACAAAGTTGGTACTGCTCTTAAGGTGACTGACGTGATGTCCCTTGGTTCAGAGTATAATAATATATGGATAGCAGGAATACTGGGAGAAAGTGTGGGTGGAGAGACAGAATGAGAACCGAAAGATTATGTGGGTGGAGAGACAGAATAAAAGAAGATAGTGAGCAGTGAAAAGATTGTGGGTGGAGAGACAGAATGACAACAGAAAGATTATGTGGGTGGAGAGACAGAATGACAACAGAAAGATTATGTGGGTGGAGAGACAGAATGACAACAGAAAGATTATGTGGGAGGAGAGACAGAATGAGAACAGAAAAATTATGTGGGTGGAGAGACAGAATGACAACAGAAAGATTATGTGGGTGGAGAGACAGAATGACAACAGAAAGATTATGTGGGTGGGGAGACAGAATGAGAACAGAAAGATTATCGATCAAATTTCAAGTATTTCTTGCTGCCTGAGCCTTGGTTTTATTGAAATGTGGTCATCGTGCAATTAAATACTTATTCCGTCTTACCATTACATCTTCAGAATCACTTTCCACACACATGATAATGTATCTGTATAAATGCGCGCATGCAAGCATACATCTGTTGATCAATTTATCCTATGGAACATATATATGTGCTGAGATGTTTGCATGTATCTTTGTGTGGGTTTTTGTATATGCAGGAGTATGTATGTGTGCCAAAGAGTGCACTCTTTCTTTTTGAACACATCCATGCGTAAACTTAACACGAGAGGAGAGAGAGAGAGAGAGAGAGAGAGAGGAGAGAGAGAGAGAGAGAGAGAGAGATTCATTCCACTAATTCACACACAGACACACACAGACACGCGCGCGCACACACACACACACACACACACACACACACACACACACACACACACACACACACGCACACACACACATGCACGCACGCACGCACGCACGCATGCACACACACACTGATACACACACACACTCACACACATCACACCACACACACACACACACACACACACACACACACACACACACACACACACACACACACACACACACACACACACCACACACACACACACACACACACACACAACACACACACACACACACACACACACACACACACACACACACACACACACACACACACACACACACACACACACCTCATTCAGTGCCTGAAATGTGAGGTTTCTGCCATCCACAAACAAACTGTCAACAGCATAAAACTCAGTCTCTAGTGATCCAGCGTTGGCTCATCAACACACCCGAGATCCTCCTCACCTCCTACCCCATCCTGTTTTCTCCCCGCTGTTCTTCTAACGCACATCCATCAATGGCAACTCGATTCAGCAGATCCTATTGTAGTTGATCAAACATGAAGTTTACCATTCAGGTTAGCCCAGTATTATACGCCACCATTAAAGGGAGACGTTAAAAGGAAAAGCACACTGCTCGCTCCCCAAACAGTCTGCACAATGAAGGAGGTCTGTCTGCTTTTGTATTTAGTTATTTCGAACAACTTGAAATCTGGGTGGCTGAAATATGTATCGTGACATTGAAGTTGCCATCAAGGCTTTGAAAGTTAAATTTCCCAGTTTCTCAGCACATATGTCGAGATGTCTAATGCATATAATAATGAGGACAACAAATTATGTGACATAAAGTTGTAGTTTACAGAAGCATTAAAGCAAAAATGGAATCACTGAGCCACAGTACGAATGGAACAAAAACACTGACAAAACAACCGCAACGCGTTTCGAAATGTCGGTTTTCAGCAGTCAGGGACACTACCACACAAAGTAATGTGAACTATGGACAAACAAACAGTCACTCATTACCTTGATCTCATTGCAGAACGTAGTCTTGTGTGAAAAATGAAAACTATGAAATGGAACTTAATAGAAAAAAGGATATAATACAAGGGGAGAACATATGGGTTAAAGAGAGAGAGAGAGAGAGAGAGAGAGAGAGAGAGAGAGACAGAGACAGAGAGAGAGACAGAGAGACAGAGAGAGAGAGAGAGAGAAGGAGAGAGGAGAGAGAAAGAAAGAAACAGGAGAGAGAGAGGAGAGAGAGAGAGAGAGAGAGAGAGAGAGAGAGAGTATACTTGTTTTGGTCTGACAGCTCATTCAACATAACCCCGACTCCACTCACAGAACAATAATCAGTCTGGAGAAGTCGCAAAAACTTTGCAAGATGTCCAGACCCTTCCCTTTCTCCCATTTATCATCCCTAATTTAATATAGCTGGATGGCTTCGGGACAAACATATAAGCAAACGTTAGCTTTGCCATTTAGCGTCGCCTGGTATTCCTGACACATTAAAGGGAAGACGAATTTCTCTCTGCCCAACTTGTTTGAACAAGGAAAGAAATCTGGTTGGGGGTTTGTGTTGGTATTCCTAAGGTCTTGGATACCGGTCGACCAAATCATGTGTAACTAAGTTCACACTGCTCTTAGGGTGACTGAAGTGATGTCCCTTGGTTCAGAGTAATATATGAGAATAGTGGGAGAAGGTGTAGGTGGGGAGACAAAAAGAGAATGGAAAGATTCTGAATGAAATTTCCACTATTTCCTCCAGCCTGATCCCTTTGTTTTTGATTTAAATGTGGTCATCTTATAACCAGATACTTATTTTGTCTTACCGATACATTTTTCACGCCGCCTTCCACC
>CM065725.1:18455546-18470546 GCA_033310375.1 Conus canariensis | reverse complement strand
ACAGGAATCGTCTAGTTCAGTCAGATACCCCTCTTCAGCCTTACCACCCGAGCTCTCTCTCTCTCTCTCTCTCCTCTCTCTCTCTCTCTCTCTCTCTCTCTGTCTGTCGATCTGTCTGTTGTCTGTCTGTCTGTCTGTCTGTCTGTCTCTCTGTCTGTCTGTCTGTCTGTCTGTCTGTCTTCTCCTCCTCTCTCTCTCTCTCTCTCTCTTTCTCTCTCTCTCTCTCTCCCCCACAGACATATGTGTTGTCTGTCTTACATTTGTATGCGTGATGTGTGTGTGTGTGTGTGTGTGTGTGTGTGTGTGTGTGTGTGTGTGTGTGTGTGTGTGTGTGTGTGTGTGTGTGTGTGTGTGTGTGTGTGTGTGTGTGTGTGCGTGCGTGCGCGCGCAGGTGTATGTGCGTGAGTGCGTGCGTGCGTGTGTGCGTGTGTGCGTGTGCGTGTGTGTGTGTGTGCGTGTATGTGTGTGTGTGCGTGCGTGCGTGTGTGGTGTGTGTGTGTGTGTGTGTGTGTGTGGCGTGTGCGTGTTTCAATATCACTCATGCTTTCTCTCCAATTTTTATTTCCTAAAATTCCACTGATAAAAACATCATCAATATAAGGAAAGCAAACTCTCTCTCTCTCTCTCTCTCTCTCTCTCTCTCTCTCTCTCTCTCATGTATAATCTACACCATAACTCTCTTGCTTGAAACAAATCTGACATTGTCACTGGTGTGATTTTTGCCATGTTATTGAAAACAGTGCTTTAGCGCAAATGGCGTGTCTTGTGGGATAGTTTAAGTAGATTGTCAGAATTGTGATTGTTACACAATAGAAAATAAAGTCAGGAAATCTCAGACATGATGACTTTGGGTCTTAAGTTCAATGGTTCCTATCACAAGGGCAAATGCAGGTGAAAAAGTTTTTGATGCTTTCATGTCTCATGTTTGCACCCTTTTTCTTCCAGTTTCCTTTCAAATTCCGTAGATACGTAAATCGCTTTCAATTTAGAAGTGAAAAGAGAATCCAGCTCTGTATGATGTCATCCCCTTTTCCCTTCATTCTGATGGAACTGTCTTTCCATGCGCCGTTTGTTTTTCCCTACTAAAAATAGTTTAAGGTGTTTATTGGCATGAACTGCGAAGTCAGTCTACGTCTTAATGCAGTGACTTTATGAGATTGATTCGCAAATCATTGACAAGAAAATGAAAACAGTGGATGACTAAGTAGGTATCCTTTGTCCAAACCTCTTGGACATAAAAAACTGTGAATAAAAGCGTTTTTGCCAAATAGTCATTATAATTTACTTTTAGCAAAATGTTTTGAAAATAATGGAATTTGCTATTTACGTGTTGGTACTCTCCTCTCTCTCTCTCTCTCTCTCTCTCTCTCTCTCTCATGTCATCAAGACTGTATAGCTAATGACATTAAATGTGTTTAGTGTTCAGTGTTCTCCCTCTCTTTTCAATCTCTCTCCCGTCTCTGTCTGTCTGTCTGTCTGTCTCTCTGTTTCTCCTCTCTCTCTCTCTCTCTCTCTCTCTCTCTCTATCTATCTATCTCCTTCCCCCCATATTAGAAAAAAAGCACTTTTAGTATCGTCTGTTCGACTTATGATTAGTATGGAAGGAAAATGTTGTCGAGGTAGTTAGCGAATGCATGCCCATACCACTATATACCGACCCACCCTACCCTATCCCATCTTGTTTTCACCATTTCTCTTTGCGGTTGACATCAGACATCTAATCCTGACCTGTCAGTCCCGCTCAGTGGAGAGGCATTGCAAGTACAAAGCAGATGACATTTCCACCGATGGGCGACTTCACGGCTACAAAGAAAACCACTTCAAGACAGTAGAATGGACTCTAGAAGGAAGAGCCTCAGTCTCTAGTTCCCCGGATTAAGGGGCTGCCACCCTGAAATGATGTAAACGGGAAACGGTTTTAGCGGGACTCCTGGCAGAATTAGAGAAGAATTTAAGCTGGGAGAGGGGAACTACACACACACACACACACACACACACACACACACACACACACACACACACACACACACACACACACAGAGAGAGAGAGAGAGAGAGAGAGAGAGAGAGAGAGAGAGAGATGTAGTGGTGTGGGATGTGGGAAGGCGCATGCGCAGTCGCACAATGACCGAGAAACGATTGATTTTGTCTGTCGTTTGGGGATTTGAATGTCTGCTGGACTTCTCACACAGCTATTCATTATATGCTGAAACGATGTCTTGTGCTCCGCTTGTCTCCATTTACACGATAACGATGCTTAGAAAGAACGCACAGCTGTAGTCACAAAAAGGCTTTTACTCATTTTAGCAGCAGTCTAAATGTCTGCGTATCCCGGGAACAGATGCAAGCACACACACACACACACACACACACACACACACACACACACACACACACACACACACACACACACTGCTCCTGCTCTTAAGCAGGGATGGGGGTGGGGGGTGGGGGGGGGGGGAGGTTTGTAGAGTAAACTGCCACTGGGGAAGGAAGGAGCATTTTCAGTGGGTGTCCGTTTTAACACCCCTCTTTTAGGACGGGGGGGGGGGGGGGGGGGGGGGGGGGGGGGGGGGTGGGAGGGGTGGGGTGCGGGAGGGGATGGCAGGGTATGGAGTTGCCAATCACGTTTCCTCCTGAGACTGTCAACGGCCGGAGACTGAAGGTGACTGTACAGACTTGAGCGAAGGGAGGAGAGGGGGAAGGGAAGGGGGGGGGGGGGGGGGGGGGGGAAGAGAGATGAAATACACGCTGTTTCAAAAGGTTGAACTTAAAGTTGTGGCGGGAGAAATCAATTCTCATGCTGAAAACCAGCAGTTTATTCCTAGAAAGAATACTCGTGAAAGGATGTATCATAGTTTCAGTCTTTTCTCATTACTCTTCTTAAAACACTCACGCGCGCGCGCACGCACGCACACACACACACACACACACACACACACACACACACACACACACACCACACACACACACACACATATACACACACACACACACACACACGCGCGCGCGCACACACACACCACACACACACACACACACACACACACACACACACACACATACACACACACACACACACACACATACACACACACACACACACACACACACAACACACACACACACACAACTACAACAACAACAACACAGCAACGACGACAGCAACAACAACAAGAACAAGAACAAACAAACAAACAAGCAAACAACTTTTTTGTTTCTGATGACTGCATTCTTTTGTTCTCCACAAAAGTGGGTGCTTGTATCCATGTCTTAACCGAAGCAGTGTGAACACTCACGTCAAAGTACAACCAGGGGCAGTACTCTCAAAGGGACATAAGTATATGGATCAATACGGAACTTCTCATTTCAAATCATGACACACACCCTGCACCATGCCTTCTCATTGTAGAGCATGACACATTGTGTGTTTCCTTTCTTCCATTCTCATACATCCCCACACCCTCCATTACTTTTACTTTAGAGTGGACACGAGACATCTTGTCCTGGCTTCTAGTCTGCATGGCCGGGTTTAGTCACTTCAGTATAGAATATTGCATGTACCGGGGCTGCAGCTTTAGTCATTCAGTATAGACTATTGCATGTACCAGGGGCTGCAGCTTTAGTCACTTCAGTATAGACTATTGCGTGTACCGGACTGCAGCTTTAGTCATTCAGTATAGACTATTGCATGTACCGGGGCTGCAGCTGTAGTAATTCAGTATAGACAATTGCAAGTACCTAGCCTGCAGCTTTAGTCATTCAGCATAGACTATTGCATGTACCGGGGCTGCAGCTGTAGTAATTCAGTATAGACTATTGCATGTACCGGGGCTGCAGCTTTAGTCATTCAGTATAGACTATTGCATGTACCGGGGCTGCAGCTTTAGTCATTCAGCATAGACTATTGCATGTACCGGGGCTGCAGCTTTAGTCGCTTCAGTATAGACTATTGCATGTACCGGGGCTGCAGCTTTAGTCGCTTCAGTATAGACTATTGCATGTACCGGGCTGCAGCTGTAGTCATTCAGTATAGACTATTGCATGTACCGGGGCTGCAGCTGTAGTCATTCAGTATAGACTATTGCATGTACCGGGGCTGCAGCTGTAGTCATTCAGTATAGACTATTGCATGTACCGGGGCTGCAGCTGTAGTCATTCAGTATAGACTATTGCATGTACCGGGCTGCAGCTTTAGTCATTCAGCATAGACTATTGCATGTACCGGGGCTGCAGCTTTAGTCATTCAGTATAGACTATTGCATGTACGGGGGCTGCAGCTTTAGTCATTCAGTATAGACTATTGCATGTACCGGGGCTGCAGCTTTAGTCATTCAGTATAGACTATTGCATGTACCGGGGCTGCAGCTTTAGTCATTCAGTATAGACTATTGCATGTACCGGGGCAGCAGCTTTAGTCATTTAGTATAGACTATTGCATGTACCGGGCCTGCAGCTGTAGTCATTCAGTATAGACTATTGCATGTACCGGGGCAGCAGCTTTAGTCATTCAGTATAGACTATTGCATGTACCGGGGCTGCAGCTTTAGTCATTCAGTATAGACTATTGCATGTACCGGGGCTGAAGCTTTAGTTATTTAGTATAGACTATTGCAAGTGCCGGGGCTGCAGCTGTAGTCATTCAGTATAGACTATTGCAAGTACCGGGGCAGCAGCTTTAGTCATTCAGCATAGACTATTGCATGTACCGGGGCTGCAGAGGACGAGCCTGGCGGGGTCTGTGAACGGGGACCTGGAATGAGCGTCATGGATGCAATGCCACTGAGACGGCATAGGACGTGAGGCAAAGAAGAAAAAAAGAAGAAAAAAAAGAAAGAAAAAAAGGTTATGAAAAACTGAAGAAAAAGAACAAACAAACAAACAAAACCCAGAAAAAAGAAAGAATAAAAAGGTTATGAAAAAAAGAACAAACAAACATGACCAAAAACAAAAAGAGAAAAAAAAGCCCCCCCCACCCCCCCCACCCCCCCCCACCCCCCCCTCCCCAAAGCCGACAACAATTGCTGGATGGCTAGTTCTTCGCTTGCGAAGATTAGTGGGAAGTTACCGCCAGGGATGGGCGGTACGCCATTTGATGACAAATTAGTCCAATTCGTGATCTACAGCATCTATGGCATTGTGGGCAGGTGTAGATCTGGCCTGCGTTGTTGGGCTGCGGACCTGGGTCTTTCCTTCTCCTTCTCTTCTCCTGGATGTTCTGTCGTCTGGTTTCCTCGAAGTGTTGGGTTCCCCTGAGCGTTGAAGCTCTCCAGCTACCTCTATCTGATGCTGACTGCTCCCAAGTCTTGGGTTGATGACCGCTTGGGATAGTTGCTTCTTCAGTTGGTCCTTGAATCTTGTCTGTGGTGCGCCTGTATTGCGTTTGCCTTGGACCAACTCCCCAGAGAATACTGCTTTTGGCATGCGAGTGTCACGCATCGGGTGATGTGCCCTCCTCAGCGAAGTTGTTTTAGCATGAGCATTGACTCGATGCTTTGCAGTTGAGCTCTTTCTACAACAATGAATTGTAAAGCATACCTTACTAGGTAGACAGATGCCGGGAACATTGAATTAACATGCAGAAAATCAGCATGTTCTTCCCAGGAAGAATACCTGTGAAATGATGTATTACAGCAAACATCTTTTCGCATTATTCTATTCTACTTTAGAAACAAATCATAGTCAAAAGATCATAGCTCACTGTGTGGACCTTGCCTTCTCATGTAAAACCAATGGCTCATTGTGTGGTTCCTTTCTTCTCATTCTCATACAGTATTAGCGTCCTCATCCCTATTTCCACCCGCACTCCCCGTCACCCAACCCCCTCGTCCCCACTCCCTCCGTTACATTTACTTTTGTGCTTTATTCTTTTTCATTAAAGAAAATATTTTATTTACTTTATTTTGTTTACCATCATTTCACATGCCAACCCCTTCTTTCTCCCCCCCCCCCCCCCCCCCCCCATCACTACTTCCTCTCCCATGGTCCCCTCATCTCCGTCTGGCGGCCATTTTTGATCGTGAGGCGAACAGGAGAAGCTAAGTGGTTCTTTGTTCTTCGTTGTCACTATCCTAAATGTTATTTATTTTTGCCTGAAAAAGACCCAAGAGGTCCAAATACATTGTGTCTAGTCCTGTACTCTGTTTGTCTGTGTTCTTGGCGGTAACTAGCCCCCTCTCATTCCAAATTTTACTTTAGGAGCTGAGATCAGGAATCTTATCCTGGCTTTTTACTCTGCTCAGCTAAGCTTTAGTCACTTTAAAATAGACAGGACATTCACCATTGGACAGCTGCGCCAAAGAGAAAGACTCTTGAAGTCAGAAAAAAAATGTTTCAAGGCAGAAAAGCATCATCCCTTTGTAATCCGGATTAAAGGGCCACTAGTCTAAATTAACTTGAATGGAAATGGTATTAACAGAGATCCCTGCTGATTTAAAGAATGGAAGGTGGTAGAGAGGCTACAGAGACAGGATTGTTCAGAGAGAGAGAGAGAGAGAGAGAGAGAGAGAGAGAGGGTGGGGGGATAAAAAGCAGCAGCCCCCATGACGAAGAGCTCAGCATCACAGACTCCCTCGGAGAGGCCATGGGCTCGATTCTCATCCGGGCTATTTATTTGTGATTTTTTCTCCTGCCCTAACCAGTTCCTACTTGAGGTAATTTTGCTATGGTCTCGGTTGCGAAGACAAGGACCACAGAGTCGAGCGTTTTCCCCTTAATGGATGCGTTTCTGTTGCTGTTTTCAAACCAATATCTCAGATGTCTGTGTCGCTCGAGCCTGGTTGTCACTGGGACATAGTATGTAAGTAAGCGTGGAGTATGGTCCTCTCATTTAAGCTCAGACTTGGATGGGAATCCGTTGCATCATCTCCATTATCTGTATCCTTATTGATAAACATAAATAAGTTTCAGATTCTGTGGCCCTTCATGCTCTACTCTTACGGTGATCTTAGTTGCAAACTTTCTTCTCTAATCTATGCCCTCAGTGATTTTCTGTTGAGGTCACCAGTATTAGCAAATTCACGAAGACTGTCAGAAGATGGATTTGGTAGGACCTTGCGGAGGGAGAGCTCCGTCATGCTGGCTCCTCAGCTAAGCAGTCAGTTTGTTTAGCAGGAGTCTGAGTCGGTTGTGCCCTGCGTAGATCAGTTACCACAGAATATCACCGGAGTGACTTGGCGTCAACGCAGGGTGTCCTCTGGTGGGTGGCCTCATAACAACTTGACATTGACTGGTTCATGGGGATTGCAAGTATCGGGGCTGCAGAGGGACTAGACAGGCTGAGGCTGTGAACGGGTACTAGAATGAGTGGCATGGATGCAATGCCACTGAGGTGGCAAGGGAGATGATGCAAAGAAAAAATGAAAGACAGACAGAAAAAAGTCGTAAAAAACTAAAAAAAAGAAAAAAAAGAAAGAAAAACCAACAACAATAACGAATTGTTAAAATAGCTTACTAGATAAACAAGACCGATAGACCGATAGACAGATAACAATCTTGCTAGATATCTAGATAAATAGGAAGATAGATAGATAGAACATCTACATTAATGTTGAGAGAGAAAGAGAGAGAGAGAGAGAGAGAGAGAGAGAGAGAGAGAGAGAGAGGGAGGGAGAGAGAGAGACTGATTGAGTGATTGATTAATAGGCAGATTGATGGGCAGAGAGAGAGAGAGAGAGAGAGAGAGAGAGAGAAGAGAGAGAGAGAGAGAGAGAGAGAGAGAGAAGTATATAAGTAGGCAGATGAATGGATAGACAGACAGACGGACAGACAGGTACAGTCTGAGTGCGCACGTACTGAAAGTCCTTACTGTACGATAAGCGTTCAGAAGATAAAACAGACACTAAGAAAACGGTATGTTTTATTCTGCTTTCTGTTTCATATAGTAGCTCACCGCTCCCAGAGGTGTTTGGCATTACTGCCTCCAGCACACTAGCCAACAAATCGGAGCCAGGAAAGGAGAGATTGCCTGGGATTCCAGTGAATCCCTCTTCTTCCCTTCGGAGCCTCCATCGTGTAATTCCTCCAGTCCTGGATTTGTCGGTTGGTCCCCCAGTTGCTATGCCTCTCACGAACGTCCTTGGGTTTGAAGCGAATGAAATCTTCGCTTTGATCTGGAACGATTGTGATGCATGTTTGTTTCTTTCAGTTCGATGTTTGTTTTCAAGTTTAGGCATGGGCATTAATGGAAAAGTGTGGCATCGTGAAGGTTGGGTATTGTGTGATGTTGTAGCTAGATACCCAAAGCTGCCATTGCTTCTTTTAACCGTGCAATGTCTGCCTTAACGAGAATTGTAAGCATAGAGAGAACGCCATCAAGAAGCACAAAGAAACAACAGGTATGTTTGCATTGGTTATGGCACAACAGACCTACAATCTCGTCTATTATCTGAGCAGATGGGGGGAAAATGATGTTGAAACGGAAATAGGAAATGACTCATCATGCATTGTAAACTTCAGTTAAAAGGTACACAATCACTTGCCTATCCTGAATGAAAACAGCTGCACCAAAGAAGCACACACACACACACACACACACACACACACACACACACACACACACACACACAAGACACACACACACACATAAATATATATATATATACCTAAAATAACTATTGAAGCAAACAAAAAGGTAGTGAACTACTTAGACATAACACTTGACCTCAACAACCACATATATAAACCGTATAAGAAACCTAATGACACACCCATTTATGTAAACACCAAAAGTAACCATCCACCATCTGTATTCAAGACCATACCCAATGGCATAAACAAGAGACTATCCAACCTGTCATGCAACGAAAGAGTATTCAATAACGCAGCAGTAGAATACCAAGAAGCACTGCAAAGAAGTGGTTACAACTACAAATTACAATACAACCCAGACAACAACATGAACAAAAGTAAGAAGAACAGGAAAAGGAAAATCATATGGTACAACCCTCCATATGACGGAAAACTTAAAACAAACATAGGGAAAGAATTCTTCAAAATCCTAACAACATCGTTCCCAAAAGAGCACAAATTGTCCAAAATATTCAACAAAAACACCGCCAAACTATCATATTCATGTATGCACAACCTCAAAAATCTAATTGATGCATCCAACAAAATAAAAACCAATTCAGCAAAGAAGGGTGAAGAAAGGAAATCTTGCAACTCCACCAAAAAAGAACAGTGCCCCTTAAGCAACAAATGCCTCTACAACAATATTGTATACCAAGCCACTGTGACATCAGAAAATGAAAAAGAAACATATATAGGGATTACTGAAAACCACTTTAAAACCAGATATGCAAACCACAAACAGTCATTCAATAAAGTAAAATACAAAAACCAAACAGAACTGAGCAAATACATTTGGAAACTCAAAGATGCAAAAATAAACTACAATATATCCTGGAAAATCATAAAAAGAGCATCACCATACAGCAACATTTCAAAAAGATGCAACTTATGTTTAACTGAAAAATGGTTAATACTATGTAAACCACACTTAGCAACTCTAAACACCAAAACAGAAATAGTAAACAACTGCAGGCACAAGTGGAAATCGTTGTTAGTGAACACACCCCAAGCAATAACCTGAAAATTCCCCCCAAAACACGTGCAATGTACCTGCACGGGAAAACAACAACAACTGGGCCCCACACGCTATAAAACACCGGCGGTGGGTGACCCAAGTATTCATCCTGACGAGAGCCCAGCAGCTTGAAACAGATCTGTAGATATTTTTAGACTCCTTTTAATTCTTTGATTTTTAACAAATGTTGCTCTCCCAAGGGGTTGAGCACTTTTGAAACTGTTTTAGGCTTAACAGCTATACTCTTCTATAATATATATATATATATATATATATATATATATATAAATTTGTATCTATATTTCTCTCTCTCTCTCTCTCTCTCTCTCTCTCTCTCTCTCTCTCTCTCTATATATATATATATATATATATATATATAAAAAGAAGAAGAAGAAATGGGCCACAGAACCGCTTGGTCGACTCCTTTTATTCTCGTCCAATATTTCGGTCTAAGACCTTCCTCTGGGACAGGAGCTTAACTATTCTCAGCACACATC
This sequence comes from Conus canariensis, assembly GCA_033310375.1. Lineage (NCBI taxonomy): Eukaryota > Metazoa > Mollusca > Gastropoda > Neogastropoda > Conidae > Conus > Conus canariensis. Next base: position 18,460,463 of record CM065725.1, on the reverse strand, counting down.
TATTTTTCGGCTTCAACCAGAACGCAGGACACAACAATAAAACCACCAGGTAAAACAACAGGATCAAAATGGCGTTTAATTTAAATTTTGTACGTTTTATCTCTCTCTCTCTCTCTCTCTCTCTCTCTCTCTCTCTCTCTCTCTGTATATATATATATATATATATATATATATATATATATATATAATCTCTCTCTCTCTCTCTCTCTCTCTCTATATATATATATATATATATATATATATATATATATATATATATAGAGGCCAGGATTTAAACCACAGTGCCAAGGACATCCACGCTGTTGGTTCGGATGAGGAATTTGCACAGGCCCTCGATGCCAGGCGCCTGAAACTCAACCTGCCACGAGCAAACGAAACTGAAGATTGGGAGAAACTGGATGCAAAAATCGTCCAAAGACTCGATGCACTGATAGGGAAAAGCACCCTATATATAATCTCTCTCTCTCTCTCTCTCTCTCTCTCTCTCTCTCTCTATATATATATATATATATATATATATATATATAGAGGCCAGGATTTAAACCACAGTGCCAAGGACATCCACGCTGTTGGTTCGGATGAGGAATTTGCACAGGCCCTCGATGCCAGGCGCCTGAAACTCAACCTGCCACGAGCAAACGAAACTGAAGATTGGGAGAAACTGGATGCAAAAATCGTCCAAAGACTCGATGCACTGATAGGGAAAAGCACCCTGGAACACAAACTAGCCACATATGGGGACACTGTGTATGCCACATGTAGAGACGCCTATGGAGCAAAACTACCCAAAGAGAAAACACCTCCAAAGAAATCCAGACGCCAAGAAAAGATGGGCAAGATCAGGGTCCAAAAGAAAAACCTCAAGATGCAAATGAAGACCGCACTGCCAGCTGAAAAACAAGGCTTGGAAAAACTGTGGAAAGACCTGAAAGAAAAACACAGTGCCCTCAGCAAAGCGGAATCTGCGAGGAAGAGGAAGAGCAAAAAGAAGAAGACACAAGAGCGCTTCTTCAGAGACCCCTTCCAGTTTGCCAGAACACTGTTTGAGCAGCCAAAATCTGGGACCCTAAGTGTGGACAAAGGAGTTCTTGAGCAGCATCTGAGGAAAACATACTCTGACCCACAGAGCAAAGCACCACTCGACATTCAAGGTCTGGTGTGGCCAACCAACCCTGAGGAACAGTTCAATGGCAAGCCTCCAACGTTGGCGGAAATCAAGAAGGTGGTCGACAAAGCCAGAGCCAAATCATCACCAGGGCCAAACGGAATACCTTACCAGCTTTACAAGAAATGTCCCAAGGTGCTGGAGTGGCTCCACAGGCTGCTGCGATCGGCTTGGAGAAACCAGAAGATCAGCGGCCAGTGGATGACGGCAGATGGTGTGTACATCCCCAAAGAGCAAAACTCAAGTGACATTAGCCAGTTCAGGCCAATATCACTACTGAACGTCGAAGGGAAAATCTTCTTCTCTGTCATGGCAGCAAGGCTGACCAAGTACCTGATGGAAAACAAGTACTTGGATGTGTCAGTCCAGAAAGGTGGCATCCCAGGCGTGGCTGGCTGTGTAGAACACGCCACAATGATATGGGACGCAATCCAAAAAGCAAAAACAGAAAAGAGAGACCTGGACGTAGTGTGGCTTGATCTGGCAAACGCATATGGAACTGTGCCCCATGAGATGATACAGTTGGCTCTTGAGATGTACCATGTGCCAAAGAACATCCGCGACATGCTCAAGAAGTACTTCAATGGCTTCTCAATGCGGTTCTCTACCAAGGAGTACACAACAGACTGGATCAACTTGGAAGTGGGTATTGCAATGGGCTGTGCAATTTCCCCAATACTGTTCGTGCTGGCAATGGAACTCATCTTGAAAGCAGCAACAAACAACGCGAGACAAACAGACCTTGGCGATGGATACAAGATGCCTCCTCTCAAGGCCTTCATGGATGACACTACAGTGATTTCATCCAGAGAAGACGAGACACGTCATGTGCTGGAGAGGCTGGACGACATAGTTGCCTCATCCAGAATGAAGTTCAAGCCAAAGAAATCACGGAGTCTCTCACTGAGGAAAGGAAAAGTGGCCGGATCTGTGGTCTTCAGTGTTGCCAACCAGGCCATTCCAACAGTCACAGAAGAACCAGTCAAGAGCCTTGGAAGATGGTATGATGATACGCTGAAAGACACACAAAGAGCAAAAGAAACCAAGCAGATGGCGGAGGAAGGCTTGGAGACCATTGACCAGTGTGGGCTCCCTGGCAAATACAAGGTCTGGTGTCTGCAGTTCATGCTGATACCAAAGCTGCTATGGCCTCTGATGATATACGACATCTGCACCAGCATAGTGGAGGCAATGGAAGCCAAAATCAACAAGTTCACAAGGAAATGGCTTGGTGTCCCACCCTGTCTGACTGACATAGCGCTGTACTGTCGCCAAGCAAAGCTGAAACTACCCCTGAAATCCATCCTGGAGGAATACAAAGCAGGAAGATCAGACTTCAAAGCATGCTGGAGGACTCAGGAGACAAGGTGGTAGAAGCAATCAAGCCCCAGCTGAAGACAGGCAGAAAATGGAAAGTTCAAGAGGCGATGGATTCTGCAAAAGAAAGTCTCAAGATCAGAGAAATAACAGGACACACACAGACCAACAGACAAGGACTGGGGGTGACCAAAACTGAATGGTGGTCAAAGGCCAAAGGAAAAGCCAAAAGAGACATGATGATTCAGGAGATGAGAAAAGAAGAAGACCAAAAAAGACTCCAAAAAGCAGTCCAGCAGAGCCAGCAAGGGCAATGGACAACGTGGGAGAATGCACTCCAAAGAAGTCTCACTTGGAATGACATTTGGCACATGGCCCCTCTCAGGATCAGCTTCATTCTCAGATCTGCATATGACCTTCTGCCCTCAAATGCAAACCTGGTGAAGTGGGGGAAAACAGACGATCCTGCATGCCCCCTCTGCCATGAAAAACAAACAGTGGAGCATGTCCTAAGCTCATGTAAAGTAGCCCTGGCTCAAGGAAGGTACACATGGAGGCACAACCAAGTGCTCAAAGAAATTGTACAAGTAGTCTGGGCTAGTACCAACACCACAAAAGGGAAAATCAGGACTCCAAAAGCACCCGCAACATTCTTCACGGCAGGAGGCAGCAAATCATGGCCAAGAACAACAGTGCCACTCGAAACATGCAGGCAGAGTCTGCTGGACGGGGCAGATGACTGGGAGTGCACTGCAGACCTCCCAGAATGGAAGAGTCACCCAGAGATCATCAGCAAGAGTGGCATGAGACCAGACATAGTAGTCCACTCTAAGTCAACCAAGCAGCTGATCATGATCGAGCTCACGGTGCCATATGAGAACAGAATGGAGGCAGCTCAAATCTACAAGACTGAAAAGTATGCTGATCTGGCAAACAGCCTGAGGAGAGAAGGCTATCAGGTCAAAGTCCTCACTGCAGAAATTGGAGCTAGGGGGTTTGTAGGAACGTCTGCATACAGCCTCATGAAACAGCTCTCAGTTGCAGGGAAGGAAAAAAACCAGAGCCCTGAAAGCAATGGCAGAAGCGGCAGATCTGGTCAAGGAGGAACAAAAGTGAACTTCATAAGGCTTAATTTCCCTACAAATATCAGGTGTCCCTGTGGCTCAGTGGTTAAAGCGCGAGTCATCAAGTGGAAAATGAGCATGTCCAGAGGGTCATGGGTTCGAATCCCAGCCATGGCTCGTCCCAAGATGGGAAAAAAAAAAAAAAAAAAGGGGCAGCGGAGGGACATCCGGAGTCATGAACCGGGTGTGGCCCAACCCCCCTAGAGTGTCAGGAGATAAGGGCCGAAACACTTGCTTGAAGGGGGCTTCTCTTCTGAGGACTCTCTGCTGCCACGCTCTCCACGAGTTTCTTTCTACAGAGGAGAGAGAGAGAGAGAGAGAGAGAGAGAGAGAGAGAGAGAGAGAGTTGATAGACAAAAGCAACAAAAAAAAATCAACTTTATACGTGCTTTTTAAACATCTCTCTCTCTCTCTCTCTCTCTCTCTCTCTCTCTCTCTCTCTTGTGTGGGTGCACTTTTTAGGTGATCTGGAAACGTTTCAGAGCCTAAAATGGCCTGCGTGTCTTGCATGACTTTCGGGTCAAATCTTGTTTATCACCTCCATGTTTCACAGAACATGTGCATGCGTGTGCGTGCGTGTGGGCGCGCGCGCGCATGTGTGTATGTGTGTGTGTGTGTGTGTGTGTGTGTGTGTGTGTGTGTGTGTGTGTGTGTGTGGTGTGTGAAGCCTTAATTTGGCGTGTGCATTTCAGAGAACTTTTAGTGTGGTCAGTTGTTACACGGCTAGCGTTTATCACAGAGATTGTCTCTCAACCTTTGATGTGGCATGCACGTTCCACGGGATACACCTGATTAAAGGTCACACAGAATGGTTGGAAACGACTTCAATGGACGCCAGTTTTCATCTTCATTTCCAAAACTTCATGTAGCCTGCATTTCACACAATGGTTTTTATCTCAACCATCAGTTGTCCTGTGTCTCTTATAGAATCTATCCATGGTACAACAATATGGCCCGTGAGATAGATATTTGTTGGGTCTCAAAAGACCTCCTCTCGAGGGTACGTCCACATAGAGTCTTTACAAACAATGACTTATACTAAGATACTGGAGGAAAAATGTCTTCAAGAGACTGGATCCAAGACCAGCGGAGGACCAGGCTGGATCCTTTAACTGGTGACCTCTAGTCCCCCCCCCCCCCCCTTCTTCTTCTCATTCACGTGACCTAAGTGTTCGTAGGGAGAACATGAGGGACGAATCCGTCAATCTTCTTCTCCATCGCGGCCTGTCGTCTCGCAGAAGTTCAGGCAGCCTGAGGTTTGTCCATTCCATCACGTTCTCCGAGCAACTCTTTCTCTGTCTGCTCTCTTTC
>CM065725.1:18448046-18450546 GCA_033310375.1 Conus canariensis | reverse complement strand
CTAAGACAAAACAAGGAACATTAGATTACAATACTGTTGTCATTAAGTTCTAGCTTCTTTTTTTCTCGTCTTGGTAGCATCAGTTAAATACTTAGCAAGGCCAATGATAGTTGCATCATTATCTGTTGCCAAAAGATTAATTAAACCACTTACTGTAGGCTCGACATGAGTCATATTGAAAAAAGAATATTTTCGGCGAATATCTGACAAGAAGCAACAATGAAAAAGAAAGTGCACTTCATCTTCCTTATTGTGACCGCACATTGGGCAGTCAACACTTCGTTCGCTGGTCATAAACCAGTGTTTTGCAGCGCCTAGACCATGCACTCTTAATCTAAACTTTACCAGATCTTCCCTCATCTTTTTATTCGTTATCAAAGTTAGATACCTCTCAGCTTCAAACGTAATTTTAAAAGAACGGTACCACTCATATTTATCATTATCTTCAATTTCTGAGTGCCAATTTTGTTTGTAACATGAAACAATTCTTTCCTTAAATTCTGATATAAACCCCTCCTCCGAGCCAACACCTTGACACAACCATACTACACCAAAACCATTTTCTGTTAGAGTGTTCCTAACTTTTGATGCCCAATTGTATTTGCCTGCTTCTAATTGTAATAACAACATATCATAGGCTTGCCTACATATTCTATTAGTTGGTAGTTTTACCAGCCGCAGCCAGTATTTAACACATTTTACAGCAGTTCGAACGAGCAAAGGATATCTTCCTGTTTTCTCCATAACTCATTTTATTTGAAGAGTGTAGTGGTATACCCAGGAATCGTTTAATGGCAAAAGTATGTACTTTTTCTATCAACCCTGTATCTTGTAACCCCCATACTTCTGCTGCGTAAGTCAATTGGGCTCAATCTGAGTATCAAAAAGCTTCCAGAATAGGGAAGGATCAATTGTATGTAGTTTCTTTAGTGATTTTAGAATTTCAATAACGCCCAATTTACCTTTTCTACTCATGTCTAGAAGGGCAGCATTCATACTTAACTTTGTTGTAAATATCAAGCCTAAGTATTTGTATGTGTTTGTTACTCTTATATCTTCGTTTCCATATGTCCATTTTTCTCTTATTCCAAGATAACCACCTTTACGGAAAACCATAATATTAGTCTTATCTAGATTCACTTCTAGACGTAATCTGTCAGCCTCTTTTTTCAGATTGTTCAGCTGATTCTGTAGACCTATAACAGTATCTGAGAGCAAAATAACGTCGTCTGCAAAAAGCAATAAGAATAATTCTGAAGTTCCTGGTACCATCTGGATTCCGTGCTTTCCTTCCCTGATTAATTCTACGGCTAATTCATTGACAAAAAAGGAGAACATAATTGGGCTGAGTACACATCCTTGTTTTACTCCTCTCGGACAATAAAAAAAATCAGAGTATGAATGCTTATCTCTTACACATGCAATGACTGAGTCATAAACTCCCCGAAGTGCTTTATACATTTTTCCATCAACGCCACTTCTCCTTAACACATGCCATAAGACATTTCTGTCAACAGAATCAAATGCTTTCCTAAAGTCGACGAAAGCTACATAGAGCTTAGAATGTTTTGCTAAATATTTTTCAACGACCGAGTGTAAAGTAAAAATGTGATCAATTGTACTATATCCTGCTCTAAACCCACCTTGTTCCTCAGCTAATTTTCCTTCATCTTCTGCCCATCGTGAAAGTCGCTTATTCAGAATAAATGTGTACACTTTGCTCACGATACTTGTTAATGCCACACCACGGTAATTATCTGGTAGATTAGCATCCCCTTTCTTGTAAATTGGAATAATAATGGATTTACACCAGTCTTTTGGAAAAATGCCCTGTTCAAATATCTTATTGAAAAGCACTACGAGAAATTTAATTACCGTTTCATTGGCATGTTTAAGCATTTCACCAAGTATCATATCAGTACCAAACTTTTACCGGCTTTAAGTTTATTTATACTAGATACAACTACTTCCTGAGAAATAGGGTCGTTAAAAAGTGGCTCGTCTGAATTGTCCATTAGTTCTGCTGCTAAGATTTCCTCTTGATCCAGCCCAGGTGTCATCATATTAAACTATCCTGTGGAAATGTTCGTACCACTGGTCCATAGAAATATCATTGCGCACTACATTGTTTCTGTTCACAGATCTGATTATTCTCCAGAATACCTTGGGGTCGTTGGTTGACTGTTTTAATTTAATTATCCTTTCATTGTCAAATTCTTTTTTCTTGCAGAATAAAAGTTCTTTATATAGTCTCCTTTCATCCACATACTTATCTCTGTGCTGCTCATTACTCTTTTTTGACCTTTGGAATAGTTTAAGGTAACGTCGGACCGTTCTTTTCTTTTGGGCGCATTGTTTATATACCATTCATTTACGTTTTTCTTCTTATTGCCTACAGTTCGAATCATGGAGGCAGCAGCTCCATACAATGTTTTAACAAATATATCTAGAGAAGTGTTGACATCGATTGAGAGAGCTTGAACAGCTTCTTGGGTATGGC
>CM065725.1:18440546-18443046 GCA_033310375.1 Conus canariensis | reverse complement strand
TGAACTATCTTCATAGTAATGACTTGGCAAAGATTTGGACATACGAGGGGGGGGGGGGGGGGGGGAGGTAATTTGAAGATGGAGAAACTGGGAACATGAAATTAAGAAAATATGTTACAGATATGAAAACTCTTCACTAGCTGCATAAGGGAACCATCGCAACCTCTTTTGAAGGCAGTTATATTTGTATTGCCTCCTCCGAGGCCTTTCGTCCGCTGGGTCGGACTCATCAGGGAGACACGGCTGGTTGTGTCTGCGCTCCTGGCGTCAAATAGAGACACACCACAGTCCATAATACTGTGGTGTTCTCACCACCAAGAGTGCAAAAAAGAATCCAATAGCACTCCCAAAGCAGCCAGCGAAGAGTAGTAAATGAAACCAAACGAAAGTGTGGGGAGGAAAAAAGTTGCTGAAAAACTAAAGACATTATGCAAACAGTATAAAATAAAGGGGACAATCTTTGAGCCTACGCTTGAGGATCCACCCAAAGATGCAAGGGAGATCAAAAGACAAACACACAGACGGACAGAAACAAATACAAATAACCTCAATTTAATCAAAACATTTCCGATAAAAATAGAAGATTTAAATGTCCCCGACATAATAATGGCAGGGGACTGGAATTTGGTCCTAAATCCCAACATAGATTATTACAATTATAAACACATTAACGACGCTCGCGCACAGGAAGAAGTTACGGAAATTATGTCAAGATTAGAACGAGTCGATATATGAAGAGAGTTGAACCAAGACACGAGGCGATATACCTGGAGAAGACCAAAACCGTTTCAACGAAGTAGGCTAGATTTCTTTTTACTGTCCGACACGTTAATCACTTACATAGAAGATGCTAATATTTTGTTCGGATACAGAAGAGATCACTCTTTGATATACATAAATATTGTTTTTAAAAAAAGAAGAGAGGCGTAAAGGGTTCTGGAAATTTAATTCTTTTCTTTTAAGAGATAAGCAGTATGTAAATCTGGTGAATGAAACGATTGAAAGAATCAAGGAACAATATGATTACTGCCTTACAATAAAAACTCTGTCAGTAAAATCCCGAATGATCAAATTCAGTTCTCAGTTTCAGACCAATTATTTTTTAGAAACTCTAATCATGGAAATAAGAGCAGAAACAGTAACATTCAGCATATAAAAAGTTTTGACTGCCTTCAGCATTCGCAAAAACAGAAAAATAATGAAAAATAAAAAAGAAATTGAAAAAGAAATACAAGACTTAGAAAGTAAAAAATTGCTTACTAGAAACAGACCTGGAGATCTTGAAAAAAAAAAAAAGCAGCTCAATGAGTTAAGGAAATCGAAAATTGACGGAATAATAATACGATCCAGAGCCAAATGGGCATCTTACGGGGAAAAATAAGCAAACATTTCTGTTCACTTGAAAAAAGAAACTTCGTAAGCAAAAGAATGCTTAAACTTGTCACGGACCAAGGAACAACTTTGACAGAAACGGATGATATGTCAAAAGAGACAAAGAACTATTATGAAAACTTATATGCAGAAAAGGAAATATTCGATACTGAAATTGGAAAATATGTAGATAACCTGCCAAAACTAAGTCAGTTAGAATCCGAACAATTGGAGGGATTAATCACGTTAGAAGAAGCTACCAAAGTCCTAAAAAGATGGAAAATGATAAGAGTCCTGGAACAGACAGCATGACGGTAAACTTCTTTAAATTATTTTTCTGGAGACAATTAGGAGATTTTGTTGTCCGTTCTCTAAATGAGGGATACAGTAATGGAGGAATGTCTATAGCACAAAAACAAGGAAGAATAAGTGGTCTTCCGAAAGGAGAAAAACGGCGAGAATTCTTGAAGAACTGGAAACCTATCTCACTTTTAAATGTAACGTACAAAATTGCTTCAGCCTGTATTGCAAACAGAATAAAAAATGTTCTGCCAAAGCTCATAAACGAGGACCAGACGGGTTTCGTTCCAGGAAGATACATAGGAGATACATTACGAACAACATACGATTTAATACATTATTTAGAAGTGAACTGCTTACGAGGGTTATTAATTTCTGTCGACTTCGTTTAAACTTTCGATTCATTTAACTGGTCATAATTATATGAGTAAAATTCTGGGTGCATTCGGATTCGGAAAAGGAAAACAACGATGGATATAATCTTTTTACGATAAGATAAAGTCTTACGTGATAGTGAATGGGAAAGTGTCGTCAAGTTTTATAATTGGAAGAGGCTGCCGTCAAGGGGACCCTATATCTCCATATCTATTTGTTTTTTTGCGTCGAAATACTAGCGACCAAGATAAGGCAAGACGACGATATCAAAGGCATAAAGACAGAAAATACAGAATTCAAAATAAATCAGTTTGCAGACGACACTACCTTTACGTTAGAAGGAGATAAGAAAAGTTATTTAGAAACCTTTATTAATTTGAGCAAATTAATATCTGGACTCAAATTGAACTATGAAAAAAAACGTTTAATGTTTGGTTAGGTACAGAGAAAAATT
>CM065725.1:18423046-18433046 GCA_033310375.1 Conus canariensis | reverse complement strand
ATATTATCCAACGGTTGAATACATATTACAAATATAAGATTCATCTGCTGTTCATAACTCACTATAGAATATATGATATAGAAAAATATTGACAGTCATCAGCAGTCTATAGCTCTCTGTTGAATACATACCTGACAGACATCAACAGTTCACAGCCCAAAGATGAATATATGTTACACAGACATTGGAGTCCACTGCAGTCCGCCATGTAGTCCACTGGTTCGGCGCCATCAACAGCTGTTTAAGTATCTAAACATCTCTCTCTCTCTCTCTCTCTCTCTCTCTCTCTCTCTCTCTCTCTCCCCCGTTTTATTTCTGTTTCTCGTCTCCCCCGACCCCCCCCCCCCCTTCTCTCTCTCTCTCTCTCTCTCTCTCTCTCTCTCCTCTCTCTCTCTCTCTCTCGCACTGTCTCTCTCTCTCTCTCTCTCTCTCTCTCTCTGCCTCTCTCTCCCTCTCTCTCTCTTCCCGTTTTCTCTCTGTCTCTCGTCTCCCCCGACCCCCCCCCCTCTCTCTCTCTCTCTCCTTCTCTCTCTTCCCGTTTTCTTTCTGTCTCTCGTCTCCCCCGATCCCCCCCCCTCTCTCTCTCTCCCCTATTTCTTTCTCCGTCTCTCTCTCTCTCTCTCTCTCTCTCTCTCTCTCTCTCTCTCTCTCTCTCTCTCTCTCTCTCTTCCCGTTTTCTTTCTGTCTCTCGTCCTTCCCCGCCCTCTCCTGCTCCCTCCCCTCCCTCCCGCCCTCACTCTCTCTCTCTCTCTCTCTCTCTCTCTCTCTCTCTCTCTCTCTCTCTCTCTCTTCTTCCCGTTTTCTTTCCGTCTCTCGTCCTCACCCATCCTCTCAAGCCCTCTCTCTCTCTTTCTTCCCGTTTTCTTTCTGTCTCTCGTCCTCAACCGCCCTCTCTCTCTCTCTCTCTCTCTTCCCGTTTTCTTTCCGTCTCTCGTCCTCACCCGTTCTCTCTCAAGCCCTCTCTCTCTCTCTCTTCCCGTGTTCTTTCTGTCTCTCGTCCTCACCCGCCCTCTCTCTCTCTCTCTCTCTCTCTCTCTCTCTCTCTCTCTCTCTCTCTCTCTTCCGTGTTCTTTCTGTCTCTCGTCCTCACCCGCCCTCTCTCTCTCTCTCTCTCTCTCTTTCTCTCTCTCTCTCTCTCTCTCTCTCTCTCTCTCTCTCTCTCTCTCTAATAGACTACTGACGCTCTCACACCCGGACAACATTTCCAACAAAACCCCCAACACTGACATGACAAAGGCACCCGTTAGTTCCTTATCTGACACCAAGGTTAATCACCCTTTGTCTCCCTTCTGTGACAAAACAAACGACAGTGTCAATCCATCAGTTGATTCCCAAAATAGCCATCCTTCTGTCACCTTCCCTTCACACACCTCTATACTTCTTGTTGGGGATTCTGTACTGAAGTTTATCAACCCGAGAAAACTTGCCCCCCGTGGGGAATTTATGTACAAACTATGTATTCCTGGCTTAACTGTGACTCATTTGATAAATTTGCTTCTGACCCTTTCTTCATCAGATCAGATCAAGACTGTACTGGTGCATGTGGGGATAAACAGCTGTCCCGCTGGTCCCGTCTCTAAAGAATCTTGGACAAGATTAGTCAGTGCTGTTAAAACAGCTTTTCCAAGATCTTCTGTTGCAATGAGTTCCATTATTCCCGCTAGAGGGCGCCATAACTTGAATAATGCAATCTTTCCCTCCAACAAAAATCTGAGTCATGTCAGTAAAGAGATGAATGTCCTCTTCATAGACAACCATGATTCTTTCACAGCAGCATCAGGGGCTCCGCGCCTAGCATTGTACGAAAACCTGACCCACCCCAGTGCAAAAGGCACAGCAAAGCTTGCTGTGAATTTAAAGCATGCGTGTCTAAACTGGAAAGAAGAATATCATTTTAAAAGATCCGTTCATGATTACCGAAATACCCACTTTGATCCCCAAAATCAAGATCAGGAATTCACAGAACGGATTCAAAGTGTTGACAGTCGTTTTCCCCAGGTCCGAGATGGTCGTCCTCTGTCAGTGACCAGAGAAAATGCACAACAGCTGTATTCACAGGTCACTGATAATGGAGAATGCCCTCATTCCTCCTCTACCCATCATTTCCCGTTACTTCCCAAACAACGCTTGCAGCATGCAATGCCATTCCCCCATCAGCAAGTCCCTAATCGTACACTTCCCTCTCCGATCAATGTTGACCAGGGCATGAGTTCCCGTCAACAAAATCCTCCCTACCAGTTCCCTTCTGAGCATGTTGGTCAGAGGCCTGTATCTGGACAACATGCTCCAACCCATCAGTTCCCTTATCCCCAGGATTTCCGACAGAAGTCTTTTCCCCATCATCATGCCCCTCCCCTCCATCTCCCTCGCTCTGGGGACACAAAGGATAATTCCGACTCTCTCCAGGGAGCCCCGTCCCACCCATTCCTCTATCCTGAGGCCATCAGAGAGCTGTCCTCTCCCCATCACCATGGCCCGGCCCCTCAACTCTCTCACCCTAGAGACTTAAGACAGAAGTCCTTCCCCCAGCAACCGGCCTTTCCATACCTGTTTCCTCTCCCTGTTAATGTTAATGAGACAGCCATGCAGCATCCTCAGATTCCAATGGTCTCCTATTCCGGTGTAAACAAACAGGAAATTAACCACATGCACCATAACACGCAAAGGATTTCTCCTCTGTTTCCCAGTCACGAAAAACGTTTTCCCAATGTTGAGAACACAAATTTTGCCAGCAGAATGTACAATAGTCCTGAAGTACTCCAATATCCATGTGCCGACCCCCCTGCCCAAAGCTCTAGCATCAAAGGGGATCTGCTTAATCCTTTTGCTGTGCAGCTAATAAACAATATGGCCTCTCAAATTCTAGCACAACAGCAAGCTTTTAAAACCTAGTACCTCGTGTTTTCTTGTGTGGGGACAAGAACGTATGTATTTCAATGCCATTTGTTCATGTAACAGTAATGGATTTGCATGTAATATATACTATGTTATATTTATTGCCCTGATCGTGAAAAACAAATGAATCCTTTCCATTGCATTTCCCCCAGCCCTCATTCCCCTCTTCTGCCTTATCCCTACCATCCCTTTACTCCCCAGTATTCTTATCATTGTTGCTGCTAGTGGGTGGGCGGGTTGTGGGTGGGTGGATGAATATTCGTCAACAGAATGTGTAGAGGTGGTGCTGCAAGCTGTTTGCCTGAACTGCTTTCGAAGAAACTGATCTTTCAATTGCCGGCTGTTTTTGGACTCGTCGATAATTCACTGTACATAATAGTTAAAGTTAATTTAATGTTTTTGTGATTGAAATTTGTATGCTTAATCTTGATTTCAGTGTTTTGGAGCTACTGTGAACTTTCTAGAATTCAATCAGTTATCTCTTTACTAAAACTATTTCCATATTTTTTTAATTTTGTACCCCTCGATAAGTTTGTGCGTGGTTGTTTCTAGTCGTGCTTATTAATCTCTTATTCATTTGTTCTCGTTCATTAGTTCTCATTATGTCTACATTGAGTACCTGGCCTTGTAAAGAAGGACTCCGGATTGGCTATCTAAATATTAACCGTGTATTAAGCAAGCTAACTGATATATCAGCGATCTTAGAAAATTCCGGGAATCCCTTTCATGTTTTGTTTTTCAGAATCACGATTAACAGACTGTACATTAGACTCTGATATAGCTATGCCTGGCTATAAAGTTATACGCCTAGATCCAAAAGCTAAAATGGACACAGGTTTGTTAGTTTACTATAATCAGTCGATAACTATAAAACAGAAAGGGAATCTGGAACAGTTTGGTGTCGAATCAATGTGGCTAGAAATAAAAATAAAGCATATCAGTCCCATACTTGTTGGATTCATATATCGAAATCCGGCTGAAAGATCAAATTGGTTTGATAACTTTAGTGGAATGATGGATGCCGCTCTACTTGACAATGAAGAAATATTTATGTTCGGTGACTTCAATATTGACTTGTTAAAGCCTCAAAAACAATGGACCGAAATGTATACCTCATTAAATTTACACCAGATGGTGGATCGACCAACAAGAATTACAACTAATTCCAGTACTCTCATTGACCACATTTATGTCACATCTAAACATAACATTGTGGAAATCTCTTCTCCAGCGACTGGGTGCAGTGATCACTCCCCAGTTTGTATTCCTTGGGGGAAAAGGGGGATACAAATTCCAAAACCAGGTCATAAATCTATCCTATATAGGTGTTTTAAAAGATTTAACGAAAATGATTTTTTATCTGACCTGCTACATTCTCCTCTGTCCCAAATATACCATTATACCGATCCTGAAAAAGCAACAAATGTTTGGATTAATGCATTTTCCAATATCTACAATAAACATGCACCCATCAGAGCTAAACGAGTAAAATACCATCTTAAACCGCCGTGGATATCAAAGGAAATAGATAAAGAAATACACATTAGAGAACTTTTAAAAGCAAAAAACGACGTTGGTTTTGCAAAGCAGAGAAATTTTGTGACGTCAATGAAGCGAAAAGCAAAGTATAAATATTTTCAAGAGATGGTATCTAATAAAAAAGACTCAAGAACTATTTGGAATGCAATCAACAAATTGACAAACAAAGGGTATTCACAAACACAACTTAACAATAAAGATATTACCCCTGACGCAGTTAACAACTATTTTGTTAACATTGCTGAAAACTTAATAAATAATGATGAATGGGAAGAAAATGATCTAGAATTAGTAACTGAATATTGTAAGTCAAAGAATATTAAATCTTATGTGTCCATTCCTTACATAACAATACCCGAAGTATTTGCATACTTAATGTCACAGAAACAATCGAAAACCAAAGATATTTACGACTTGGATCCCAATATAATCAAGTTGTCTGCACCAGTCATAACAGACTCTCTTACTTACATATATAACCTATGTATAGAGAAAAACTGTTTTCCGGAATGTTTCAAACAAGCAAAAGTTGTCCCGCTGTACAAAACTGGAGATCCGTCCAACCCTTGTAACTACAGACCTGTATCTGTTCTGTCAATTCTCTCAAAACCGCTCGAAAAACATATCCAAAAATATTTAGTTACCCATTTAAACAAATATAATTTGATTCATCCTAAGCAGTCAGGTTTTAGGGAAAACCATTCCTGCCACACCGCGCTTACGCAAATGATTGACAAATGGCTCTTGAACATTAATAACAATGAACTTACAGGAGTTGTCTTTATTGATCTAGCTAAAGCTTTTGATATTATAAACCACTCTCTTCTCCTAAAAAAGCTCGTTTTATACGGACTCTCTGAAAATACACTTCAGTTCATGTCCTCATTTCTCTCTGATCGAAAACAGGTAGTATGTGTTAATTCCTCAAAATCAGATTTGCAGCCAGTAAAATATGGTGTTCCACAAGGATCCGTTCTTGGCCCTTTACTCTTTTCGATCTATATAAATGATTTACCGCTACGTATTCGATGTGACTGCGAATTATTTGCTGATGACAACTCTATGCATTCTAACCACCCTCGCTTGCAGGTTGTGACGTCCGATCTACAAGATAGTTTAAACAGTGCCGTCAAATGGACGGAAATCAATCACATGTCTCTTAATGCAAAAAAAACTAAATGCATGGTCATTACTAGCAGACAAAAACGTCAAAATATGCCTGCTGATTTATTTTCAATATTTGTTTCTAGTGAAAAAATCGAAGAAGTAAAAACACATAAAGTTTTGGGTGTTGTCATTGATAACAACTTATCATGGTCCGATCACGTAGCTTACCTATGCAAAAGAATATCCCAAAAAATATTCCAGTTGTCAAAAATAAAGCATTTTCTGAATATGCATGCTAGAAAACAATTCTTTCATGCCCATATACAGTCAATTATAGACTATGCTTCTACTTTATGGGATTCAGCCAGCGCAAACATTCTAAAACCTTTAGCAAGATTGCATAGGCGCGCGATAAAATTAGTTCTCTTAAAATCTAGTTCATTAACTCTAAACGATTATAAATCTTTGGATATCCTTCCCCTAAAGCAAAAACTCGAATATAATAAGGCTATATTTATGCATAAAGTGGTAAATGGAAATGCACCTCCCTCCATTGTAAACAGTTTCTGGACGAATGACAATAGGCACGTCCACAAGTTAATAATGCCTCTGCCCAGACTTGACCTTTACAAATCAAGCCTCGTATACAGTGGCGGTACGTACTGGAACAATTTGCCTCCATTCCTGAAAGAAATCTCAAGTTTTAATATTTTCAAAGAGCGCTTAAAAGGATATCTGCTCAGTAAGTTAAAAGATATATAAAAAAAAAACTGTAACAGTTGATTCCTAAATCTATTAAAGACTCAGTGAATAGAAATAAAATACTGCACGAGTACAAGCCGGTGTTAGACGGAAATCTTGGACGTGTCATTTGAAGCACAGCAATAATGGGTTAAGCTATTTGACATATTTTACACTGATGATATCGCTTAACTGCATTTCGTTATTTGATGTATTGTGTGTATTCAAGTCTGTTTGACTCTTGTTCCCCGTTTGTATTTGTACTTTACATGTATTTTCTTTCTCTCTCCCCCCCCCTCCCCTCCCTATCCCGCCCACACCCCATACCCCCGCTTCCGCTCTCTCTCTCCGCTTCTCTCTCCGCTTCTCTCCACACTCCCCCCCCTCCCCCCCCCCCCCCCCCCCCCCCATTTCTCTCTTCACCCCGCTGCTTACTATGTATGTTTGTGTGTTGTTTGTTTGCGAAAGTGTATAAGTGTTTGGGTGGGTGTTTGGGGAGGGGCGTTTTCTGGGTGGGGATTGTTAAAGTGGAAGTGTGTTACGTTTCTTTGATGTTATTTCCATTTTGTGTATTTTCAGACTTTTTTGTGTGTTCAATCTTTTGTTTGTTGGTTGGGTTTCTTTTTGTTTTTTGTGTGTGTTTTTTTCCGTTTGTTTATTTTTCATTTCGCAAATTTTTTTGTTTTGTTTTTGTTCCCCTCTTGGGCGAGGGCTGGATGTAAAAAAGCATGAACTTGCTTATCTATTACCCTCGATAATAAAGAATTTGTCTTGTCTTGTCTTGTCTCTCTCTCTCTCTCTCTCTCTCTCTCTTCTCTCGTTTCGTTTCTTTCTGTCTCTCGTCCTCACCCCGCCTCTCTCTCTCTCTCTCTCTCTCTCTCTCTCTCTCTCTCTCTCTCTTCTCCGTTTTCTTTCTGTCTCTCGTCCTCACCCGCCCTCTCTCTCTCTCTCTCTCTCTCTCTCTCTCTCTCTCTCTCTCTCTCTCTCTCTCTCTCTCTCTTCCCGTTTTCTTTCTGTCTCTCGTCCTCACCCGCCCTCTCTCTCTCTCTCTCTCTCTCTCTCTCTCTCTCTCTCTCTCTCTTTTTTCTTTCTTTCTGTCTGTCTGTCTGTCTGTCTGTCTGTCTGTCTGTCTCTCTCTCTCTCTCTCTCTCTCTCTCTCTCTCTCTCTCTCTCTCTCTCTCTCTCTCTCTCTCTTCCTGTCAGCTCTTTGTTTACTGTGATCTGACGTTTTCATCTTTCTGGCTTCCTCATCATTTCCTCTGGCCTGGCTCTCCCCCCCCCTCCTGCACCTCCCCCCCTGCACCTACCCCCCCCCCCGCCCCGCCCCCCAGGGATTTCCTGGTGCTCTGCTTCTTTATGCAGTGGACAGCTATGATGGAGGAAGCGGAAGATGAAATGTATTTATCTGTAAGTGAATTTTCCCACCAACCTCCATTTCCTATCCCAGGATCCTCACCCATCTCTCCATCATCACCACCATTCCCACTACCACCACCACCACCACCACCACCACCACTCATCATCACTCCTAGTTTCGCTATTAGCCCTGAACTCTCCCAAACCCCATGTCCCCCAAAATATAAAAACAAACAGAGTCAGATAAACAAACCTGATTGTTTATGTGGGAAGAAGATGGATGGAATGTGGGATTATGGCACACACGCACGCACGCACGCACGCACGCACGCACGCACGCACGCACGCACGTACACACACAACACACACACACACACACACACACACACACACACACACACACACTTACACTTTGTGTGACGTCTTTTCAGATTTAAAGCTTGCCTTCAATGTTGTTTTCTCTTTAATTTGTAGTCCAGTTAAGCATTTACTTTGAGATTATTTGCAGGTATGTTGTAGGGATGCTTAGAGGGACATTTATAAACATTTTGATAACCACATTATGCATACACTTACATAGTCACAGACATTTATGCATCTCTCTCTGTCTGTCTCTCTGTCTGTCTGTCTGTCTGTCTGTCTGTCTGTCTGTCTCTCTCTCTCTCTCTCTCTCTCTCTCTCTCTCTCTCTCTCTCTTCGTCTAATATCACATATGTGAAAACTGAAGAACTACTACACACTTGCACATACAAACACGCACACACACACACACACACACACACACACACACACACATTGCACAGAGAGAGACAGAGAGAGAGGAGAGAGAGAGGGAGAGAAGGAGAGAGAGAGAGAGAGAGAGAGAGAGAGAGAGATTGAAATGATGTCGTCTCTATGCAATCTTCAAGCTGTCTTCCTTCCTGTATATATCTTAATCATCTTCACTGCCTACAGCCTGTTTCACCGTGGACACCGCTAATGCTCTGTTTATCTGTCTGTCTGTCTGCCTGTCTGTTTGCTTGTCTGTCTCTCTATCTGTCTGTTTACCTGACTGCCGGTCTGTCTGTCTGTCTGTCTGTCTGTCTGTCTGTCTGTCTGTCTCTCTCTCTCTCTCTCTCTCTCTCTCTCTCTCTCTCTCTCTCTCTGGTCTGTAGTGTATATACACTGCATTGGAACGTGAAACCACAGCAATGTCTTATTCGTTTAGATCACCTAACGCCATGGAGACTAAGAAAAAAAAAACTAACAGAAGATGTTCAGTCACAGCAGGCAGAACTGGATCAACCTGTTAAGAATGTGTAACGGTAAGGTAAGATTGCTTATAGTCCAGCCGACCTCAAAGGGCCATGTCAGGGCTGGTAAGATCAGGTAATGTTGCTTATAGCCCAGCCGACCGCAAAGGGCCATATCAGGGCCGGTAAGGTAAGGTAATGTTGCCTATAGCCCAGCCGACCGCAAAAAGAATCTGCAGTATAGCACAAGCAGAGGTTTTCGTGTGTCCTGTATACTTCATCTGCGTCTAACAACATCTTTATCGGGAAGCAATGTCAACGTCCTACTAACATGTCCAGTTCACGCTATTAACAAGTTTATATCGCCTCACTCATTGGTGCACCGAGTTCCCGATCGCTTGGTGAAAATTAAGCTGTAAACTTACTTACTTACTTAGTCCTCTTCATTCCGATTGGAACACAGGGCCCGCACTACAGATTCCATCTCACTCTGTCTTGGGCTGTTCTCTTGGCTTCACCCCAGGTCATGTTGGTGAACTTGAGTTCTGCCTGTAGGGTTCTTCTCCAGGTGGTGACTGGTCGTCCCCTCTTCCACTTCCCTTGTGGGTCCCAGTCCAAGGCGTGGCGTGTGATGTGGGCCTGTCCTCTACGCAGGGTGTTCATGTGTCCAACCCAACCCCACTTTCTCATCTGGATACTCTTTGTGACTGGGTCTTGCTTCGTCCGGCGCATGAGTTCCTCATTTGAGATTCGTTCCGGCTATCTGATGCGCAGGATCTGGCAAAGAGGTGTTGATGAAGACTTGCAACTTGTTGTCCAGGCTCTTTGTGCGTCTCCAAGTCTCCGAACCTGTAAACGGAATAGTTATAAAGTCAGTGTTGTTGACAACTCGCCTGTCACTATAGCAACATCTTTTTTTTATCTCTTCGTCCTTTCGGGTCATTGTTATAGTCAAGTCTTACACTTGTCTTTGGCGTAGGGAAAGCAGACGAACAAGATGAGGCGTTTGATTTATTTTCAAAGCCAGAGTAATTGGACTGGGTCATAAACTGGTGACGTACAATAATAGTGAGATCACTTGAAAACACATTCCATAAAGAATTAAGTGTGTGTGTGTGTGTGTGTGTGTG
>CM065725.1:18400546-18408046 GCA_033310375.1 Conus canariensis | reverse complement strand
ACAAATGTCACTGTTCGTGTTTAAACCTTTTCCATATACGTCGTAGATCTGCAATGACCGACACTCACATTTTCACTTGATAACTGGGTCCACGTTTATGCTATCTCCGTCAAATGTGATGACTTCGTCAACAAGCCATGGCCCTTCATCTCTACCGATTACTCTCAAAGAAGAAAACCCGAGTGCCGTAGGTCGTGGGTCTTGCCAGACCCATGCCTTCTAAAGACAAAGAGTAAACAAAACAAGAACCGACCCAGGACTGACTGAGCAGACCCACGACGTAACGGCAAGTGTTTATTCCTTCAGAAGACAACACGGGTCCGTAGAGACCCAATATGTACGGCAAAGGTGTCTTCCTTCACAAGATAACACGGGTCCGTAGAGACCTAAGATGTACGGCAAAGGTGTCTTCCTTCACAAGATAACACGGGTCCGTAGAGACCTAAGATGTACGGCAAAGGTGTCTTCCTTACACAAGATAACACGGGTCCGTAGAGACCTAAGATGTACGGCAAAGGTTTCTTCCTTCACAAGATAACACGGGTCCGTAGAGACCTAAGATGTACAGCAAAGGTTTCTTCCTTCACAAGATAACACGGGTCCGTAGAGACCCACGATGTACGGCCAAGGTTTATTCCTTCAGAAGACAACACGGGTCCGTAGAGACCCACGACTTGGGTCTCTGGATACCCACGACCTATGGCGCACACAATTTTAGGCGACGTACGGGAAAGGTTAAGTCTCTTGTTTCCAAGTCTTTCAGTCTCAGGTCGCTCTCATTCTTAACTTGCAAACACACCATTCTTCCAGCGTTTCTTCCTGTCTCCATCTGAACTTCGTATCCTATAAATTAATGAATGAAAGAAGGAATGATGCATAAATGAATGAATACATAAATGAAAAAAATGAACAGATAAATAGATACGGGGATAGAGGAATCAATAAAGGAACTATAAGAGAATAAAATTAATATAAAGATAAAGGGGAAGGGTAGACTTTCGATGCAAGATAATTTTTGGAAGAAGGAACAAAATTTGTAAGGTTTTATATTTCCATGGTCCCATCAATTTTGTGTCCAAGCTGAAAAAAATGGTGAACAAGCAAAAGTCATGTGCTCAGGGTTTTCACAGCACACAAGTCACAAAAGCATACGCATGTATCATTTCTGCTCGATGAAGCGAAACACTTCTTGTCCTCTTCCGTCACTCTTCTAGTAATATCTCCATAACTAACGAAGTAAGAAAAAAACAAAACCTGGGTGGTGTTATCGACATCATTTAATACAGCGTATCCAAAAAAAAAACAAAAATAAAAAAGAAGAAGAAGAAAAAAATCCCAGATATGTGATACTTTACTGGCAGAATCTCTCTCTCTCTCTCTCTCTCTCTCTCTCTCTCTCTCTCTCTCTCTCTCTCTCTCTCTTTCACGTCGTCTCCTCCACCCGTCTATTATCTTCCTCAAATCAGCTCAGGAATACTGGTCACTCTATCTCTGCCACAATCAATTACTCTCGTCTCCTACCGCCACCCCCCCCCCCCCTCCCTGCCACCCGCACCCCCCCCCCCCCCCCCCCGCCTCATTCTTCTAAGTCTACGCTCTCTTACCATTTCCGTCCCCCTAGCTGTCCTTCCTTTCCTTTGTCACTGTGACATTGTTCATCGTCGTCTTTCCTTCAGTCTCTGCGTAACTAAAGGCCAGATGGTCAAGCAGTGACAATATCCTTGTTCTAAATGTACTTTAATAGACTTTATGTCAGTTTACGAATCGAGTCCCGAGACCTTTACCATGTGCCTGTTAGAGCTCTATATCTGTCTCTGTCTCTCTCTATCTCTGTCTGTCTGTCTCCCTGTCTGTCTGTCTGTCTGTCTCTCTCTCTCTCTCTCTCTGTCTGTCTGTCTGTCTCTGTCCGCCTCACTCTCTTTCTCCCTTCGCTGTCTGTCTCTCTATCTTTTTGTCTGTCTGTCTATCTGTCTCCCTCTCTCTCTCTCTCTCTCTCTCTCTCTCTCCTCCCCTCTTCTCTCTCTCTGCCTATGCATCTCCTTCTCTAGCTTCCCGTGTATTTCTCAAAGGATCAACTACCAGTATCACTAAAAGCGCTGCTGTAACAAGACCAGGCCTAGAGGACCCTTGGGAAACCAGGTTTAAGGGCACGCAACACACATTCTGCTTTATAATTGAACACAATATCTGCCCGCCACCTTGAGAAAAGAGGGATTCGGATGTGGTGGAAGGAGATTAGGGTGGGTTGTGTTACAGTGCGCCTGCACACACACACACACCTACACTAACACACACACACACACACACACACACACGACAAGATGGCGGACGCAGTCACCAAGTGAATCAAACACTGTCCAAAGTTTTTTGCAGTTCTACCATCATCATGACAAGACTAACAAAATCCCGATATCTAGGAGGTCGTACAACAACCACGGCAAATCAGGACGTTCCGGGACTACAGAAAAAATTAGAAAAAGGCGCGTGTCTTCCAAAAGAGGTATTAAATCGAGAACATGGAGAAAACCGTCGGAAACAAGAAGCTGCTCAATCAAACGGGACATCTGAAGACAGCAAACCCGAAGAAGAAAATCATAAAGACTCTGTGAGTATCATCCTTCATCTTAATCAGTTATCGAAACTCTCTGTGAACGAGTCTCATATCTAGAAATCTGTGTGAAAAATCAAAATGAATTGATTGCTGACATGAAATTGGCGATGAAAGACGTGGTTGTCAAGGACACCGCGACGACCAGCAACTCAAGTTCTTTAGACAATAGAATAAATGTTCTTACTTACGCTGAGGCAGCTAAGTCAGCTCCAAAGTCTGTCGCCGGTGCTAAACCAGCGGAAGTGGAAAGCAGGCCTAACACGCAGGGAAGAAAACGGCATTTTGTCTCTGCCGATTCTAAAGAAAAGAACGTGAGCAATGCTTCTAAGAAATCTGACGTCAACACTACATCTCCTGACGTCAGTCTACAGTCACGAAAAGGACCTTCGTTCCGCAAAGAACAAGATCTTCCGATGGTCACAATACTGCACGACTCAGTGTTGAACGGAGTTGATGCGGACAGACTTGGATATTCCTATGGTTTTGAAGCTCTAGCATATAAGGCTTCCACGACTAATGACCTCCTTGTGACTCTAGACTCAACTGCTTCATCCATTAAGAAGTCACATGACGCTGTAGTCATTCACTGTGCGGTCAACGACATAAAAAAGTCGGACCCCAAAATCAGTAGTAAAGTCTTTGCTGATTCTGTCAGAGATCTAGCAGCCAGACACCCCAAAACAAAAATCGTCATAAGCAAGATCGCACCACTTAGAGATTCTGGCATGGAAAGTAAACGGGATTTATTTAATGCCTTGGTATCCACAGAACTGTATGGTGTGGAAAATGTCTCCTTCGTCCACCATGGCAACCTACATACAAGACTACTGAAGAAGGACGGCCTTCACCCAACTGCAAGAGGGGCCAGTGTCCTTGCGGGAAACGTGGGGCGACACCTGAGACAGCTGTTCTGGGTGAAGCCAAAGAAAACATCAAGGCGCCCGCTTTATCAGCTGCCCAGACACGTCTACCCCCGAACAAGGCTTCCACGCTTCCTCGGTGAAAGGGACCCATGGCAGAACACGTTCGAAGTATTAAGAGACTGGTATTGAAAAACTGTGTGTAGATACTGCTTGACTGCGGACAACAAATCAACGTTTCATTGACTACATCACTTCGTAACTACTGTTATCCGCCAGGTTTAATTCTTTGTATCTTAGAACTATATTTATACCCCCACCTCCCCTCTCTTCTCTCCTCTCTCTCTCTCTCTCTCTCTCTCTCTCTCTCTCTCTCTCTCTCTCGTGCTCTACCTCAATTTTTGATAGTTACTAGTTTGCCACCATTCAAATATCAAAACATTGTGTACTGTAATTAAGCAGGAGTCATGGGCGAAAGTAAAGCTATCAAGTTTATGCAATGGAACTGCAGATCCATACATACAAACCTGCCTTACCTTATTCAACACCTTGCTTCCTCCAGCTATCAGATTCTCATTTTGCAGTCGTTAAATGTGACTCGTAATAATCTACCCAAACTGTCAAACTATTTTTTCCCTCCGGTCTGTGAAAAGACAGAGCAAGGAGAGAAAGTCAAAACGGCTATTTATATTAATGATAAAATGGATTACTCCGTGTGTCCGTCACCGGCACCAACAAACATATTACAACTGCATTCCTGTGCAGCAAGGGTTAAAATCAGTCAGACGTTAATTGTTAATGTCGTCAGTGTGTACTTACCTAAAGGGCCAAATGAAGAAAATATTGAATGGTTACGTCCATTGCATGATTCGAATGAGAAATGGCTAATTGCTGGTGACTTCAACGCTCACTCACCTTTTTGGGAAGCTGATAACGTTTCTGTGACTAGTAACAGATTTGTCGAAAATATCGTTGATGCTTCACTCTATCTACTTAATGACGGGAGAGTCACAAGGATCCCTGATATACCCACTCAAAGAGCTTCTGCCATTGATCTGTCTCTTATTTCTCCCATCCTTGTACCAAATAGTGACTGGAATACATATGCTGATAGCTTAGGAAGTGACCACTTACCCGTTATTATTACTCTTAATGATAACTTAGTCCAGACTACGACAGACAAAGACATTATAGCCAAATATAATTATAAGTGTGCTGACTGGAAAATGTTTGAGAATATTCTAAAATCGCAAAATACTAATGACATAAGAGATGATGATATCAACAAATTTTATTCAAAAATCACGAACACTGTGTTACAAGCAGCTGATCGTTCCATACCGAAATATTCTAATTTAAAATCTGACAAACATTCGGGAAACATCTGGTGGAACGAAGTTTGTGAGAAAGTTGTGAACGAAAAGAAACGTTTATTCAAAATATACTTACAGGATAAAAAAAAAACAAAAAAACAGAAAATCACATCCCCCTGAGGAAAGCGAATTCATTTAGTAACAAAACAATAGCACAAGTGAAACGGCAGTATTGGGCTGCATTTTGTACAGATGAGGTCTATAGCCATAAAGATCTACAAAAGATATGGACAAAATTCAATAATATGAAAAATGGAGTACATTTACCATTATGTCCAGTTAGGATTGAAGATAATGAATTTCCTTCTAATTTACAAAAGGCTGAGTCGTTCGTCGACATGTTTTCTGATACAATGCTTCCTAATAATCTTCCTAAAGAAATAAGAACTTTTAGGGAAAACGAGGCCCAAAAAGATATGTATAAAGATCCTGTACCTGATAATGCAAATTATATCAATGTCCCAATTACTTTGAAAGAACTGAAAGACACGCTGTTTTCTTTAAGTGATAAGAAAACGTCAGTCGGAGCAGACGCAATATCTAGCATAATGTTAAAACATTTGCCGGAAAACTGGATTATATTACTACATGAATTGTTTAAAAAATGCTGGGATGAAGGTCATATTCCAAAGATATGGAAACATTCAATTATAGTTCCAATACCAAAACAAGGAAAGTCAAAGAAAGATAAAAATAATTACAGACCCATTGCTCTAACATCTCACACGGAAAAGATCATTTTAAACAGACTAATTTACCATTGTGATAAAAGAAAAGTTATCCCTACCAATCAAGCAGGTTTCAGGAAGAAGAGAAGTACAATTGATCATTTAGTGAAACTAACAACGCAGATTAAACATCAGTTTGCTCATAGAAAAAATGTACTGGCCACATTCTTTGATATAAAGAAAGCCTATGACCATGTCTGGCATGGTAGAGTACTGTATAAATTAAAAAGTACTGGTCTATCTGGACATATCTATGACCATGTTAAGAATTTCTTATCTGACAGAAGTATGCAAACAAAAGTAGGCAACTCCTATTCCACTTTAAGATTTCCCCAAATGGAAATCCCACAGGGATCAGTTATTGCCCCTCATTTATTCAATATTCTGCTCTATGATTTACCACAGTCTGTGTCAAATAATATTGTAATCGTACAATATGCAGATGACATATGCATGTGGATGAAAGTTACCATAAAAAGGAAAACCCCCAAAAGACAGCTGAACTATTTTAGAAAATTGTATCAACGGGAACTTGATAACTTAAATAATTACATGATGGAGAATGGACTTTTGTTATCACCGGAAAAAACTAATCTTGTACTTTTCAATAGTGGGCCCGATCCACCAGAGTTACCCATTTTTCGAATAGATAAAGAAACCCTAGAGTATAGACCGATGGTAAAATTTCTTGGAGTATATATTACTTCAAAGTTATCGTGGAACCATCATATTCAATATCTGTTAACAAAGGCCAGAAAAAGTTTTAATTTTCTAAACGTTATACAAAAACAAAACTGGGGCCAAGATGCTAATGCACTCAAACACCTGGCATTATCGCTGATACGGTCAAGACTCACTTACGGACAAGAAGTTTTCTTCAGTGCCCCGACAAGTTTGCTAAAGAAAATGCAGAACTTGGATTGCAAAGCTTTCAAACTAGCTATAGGTGTACCATATCATGCATCGTCCCTAGGAACATATCGCGAAATTGGGGTATTACCATTAGATGAGTATCGACGGCTCGCTGTCGCAAAGTATGTCTTACGATCTTCAATATGTGACAGCAATGTTGAAAACGAAGTTAGTTTGAGATCTGATATTAACTTCCCTAAAAGAGCAAAATCAATCTCATCGCTTACGACAATTAGGACTTTCACTTCCAATTTATTCGAAGAGTCAGACATTAACCATAACGAAATAATGAAACCTCAACTTCCTTCATCTCCCAGCCCACCATGGGAACTTCAAAGAGCATCATTTGATATCAACCATTCGTCTTTGAAAAAAGGCGACAATGAAAACTTGACTGGCATAACAGTAAAAGAGTATATAGAAAACTCGTACCCGCTTCATCTTAAGATATATACAGACGGATCTCTTTTAGATACCAAAGAAGCAGGTGCAGCATTTGCTATTCCTTCTATAAAGGTGGAAAAATCTTACTATCTTGGAAAAAACAGATCCATTTTTACAGCCGAGCTAACTGCTATTGTAATGGCCCTGTATTATCTTCTTGATCTTTCTTACCCAACACTTCAGGCCCTCTTTTGTGTCGATTCAAAATCGGTTTTATTTGCTCTCAGCAAATCGACAACAGTAAGAAAAGATTTAATTACAGACATTCATCAATTAATACATGTTTTGGTTATTAGGGGTACGAGTATCTCTTTCTGTTGGGTTCCTTCTCACTGTGGTATTCAGTTTAATGAGAGGGTCGACAGAGCAGCAAAGCGGGGAGCAAGAAATACAAGCGGGTCAGAATGTATCAGTATTCCATTATCTGTCCATGAGGGATACAGTCTATTAGAAAATGCGTGCTGGAAACATTTTAGAAAAAAAACTAAAAAATTCTGGATGTTTTCTAGATACTCACTCACGCCAGATAATAAACATTGACACACTTAATTCATTTCATCAATGTAGCTTAC
>CM065725.1:18388046-18393046 GCA_033310375.1 Conus canariensis | reverse complement strand
TGCATACAGCCTCATGAAACAGCTCTCAGTTGCAGGGAAGGAAAAAACCAGAGCCCTGAAAGCAATGGCAGAAGCGGCAGAGAGGTGTTCAAGCTGGATCTGGTCAAGGAGGAACAAAAGTGAACTTCATAAGGCTTAATTTCCCTACAAATATCAGGTGTCCCTGTGGCTCAGTGGTTAAAGCGCGAGTCATTAAGTGGAAAATGAGCATGTCCAGAGGGTCATGGGTTCGAATCCCAGCCATGGCTCGTCCCAAGATGGGAAAAAAAGGGGCAGCAGAGGGACATCCGGAGTCATGAACCGGGTGTGGCCCAACCCCCCTAGAGTGTCAGGAGATAAGGGCCGAAACACTTGCTTGAAGGGGCTTCTCTTCTGAGGACTCTCTGCTGCCACGCTCTCCACGAGTTTCTTTCTACTGATGCATGGGTAAACCATTGACTTCCGGGAATAGGCCGGAGGACGTCCGGGAAAGACCGGAGGACACTGGGAAAGACCAGAACCAAGGGCTCTGTGGGCTGGCTCCCCACTTTGCCTTAAACATGTGGCTACTAAAAATAAAAGGAAATGATGCTCCCAGGATTCACCGAAAGGGGGAGAGAATGATGAATCCATCGGTGCTCAACCAATCATGACTGCAAATCCCAAACGGACTATGAACATGGACCAAATGGAATATCCATGTGTCTGTGGAAAGCGTTTCGCTACCACCCGTGGCATGAAGATCCACAGAACAAAGATGGGATGTGTGAAGACTCATCTGAATGAGCAGCAGCGCACTGCATCAGCAGATAAGACGTCGGAAGACCAAGGCCAGGATTTAAACCACAGTGCCAAGGACATCCACGCTGTTGGTTCGGATGAGGAATTTGCACAGGCCCTCGATGCCAGGCGCCTGAAACTCAACCTGCCACGAGCAAACGAAACTGAAGATTGGGAGAAACTGGATGCAAAAATCGTCCAAAGACTCGATGCACTGATAGGGAAAAGCACCCTGGAACACAAACTAGCCACATATGGGGACATTGTGTATGCCACATGTAGAGACGCCTATGGAGCAAAACTACCCAAAGAGAAAACACCTCCAAAGAAATCCAGACGCCAAGAAAAGATGGACAAGATCAGGGTCCAAAAGAAAAACCTCAAGATGCAAATGAAGACCGCACTGCCAGCTGAAAAACAAGGCTTGGAAAAACTGTGGAAAGACCTGAAAGAAAAACACAGTGCCCTCAGCAAAGCGGAATCTGCGAGGAAGAGGAAGAGCAAAAAGAAGAAGACACAAGAGCGCTTCTTCAGAGACCCCTTCCAGTTTGCCAGAACACTGTTTGAGCAGCCAAAATCTGGGACCCTAAGTGTGGACAAAGGAGTTCTTGAGCAGCATCTGAGGAAAACATACTCTGACCCACAGAGCAAAGCACCACTCGACATTCAAGGTCTGGTGTGGCCAACCAACCCTGAGGAACAGTTCAATGGCAAGCCTCCAACGTTGGCGGAAATCAAGAAGGTGGTCGACAAAGCCAGAGCCAAATCATCACCAGGGCCAAACGGAATACCTTACCAGCTTTACAAGAAATGTCCCAAGGTGCTGGAGTGGCTCCACAGGCTGCTGCGATCGGCTTGGAGAAACCAGAAGATTAGCGGCCAGTGGATGACGGCAGATGGTGTGTACATCCCCAAAGAGCAAAACTCAAGTGACATTAGCCAGTTCAGGCCAATATCACTACTGAACGTCGAAGGGAAAATCTTTTCTCTGTCATGGCAGCAAGGCTGACCAAGTACCTGATGGAAAACAAGTACTTGGATGTGTCAGTCCAGAAAGGTGGCATCCCAGGCGTGGCGGGCTGTGTAGAACACGTCACAATGATCTGGGACGCAATCCAAAAAGCAAAAACAGAAAAGAGAGACCTGGACGTAGTGTGGCTTGATCTGGCAAACGCATATGGATCTGTGCCCCATGAGATGATACAGTTGGCTCTTGAGATGTACCATGTGCCAAAGAACATCCGCGACATGCTCAAGAAGTACTTCAATGGCTTCTCAATGCGGTTCTCTACCAAGGAGTACACAACAGACTGGATCAACTTGGAAGTGGGTATTGCAATGGGCTGTGCAATTTCCCCAATACTGTTCGTGCTGGCAATGGAACTCATCTTGAAAGCAGCAACAAACAACGCGAGACAAACAGACCTTGGCGATGGATACAAGATGCCTCCTCTCAAGGCCTTCATGGATGACACTACAGTGATTTCATCCAGAGAAGACGAGACACGTCATGTGCTGGAGAGGCTGGACGACATAGTTGCCTCATCCAGAATGAAGTTCAAGCCAAAGAAATCACGGAGTCTCTCACTGAGGAAAGGAAAAGTGGCCGGATCTGTGGTCTTCAGTGTTGCCAACCAGGCCATTCCAACAGTCACAGAAGAACCAGTCAAGAGCCTTGGAAGATGGTATGATGATACGCTGAAAGACACACAAAGAGCAAAAGAAACCAAGCAGATGGCGGAGGAAGGCTTGGAGACCATTGACCAGTGTGGGCTCCCTGGCAAATACAAGGTCTGGTGTCTGCAGTTCATGCTGATACCAAAGCTGCTATGGCCTCTGATGATATACGACATCTGCACCAGCATAGTGGAGGCAATGGAAGCTAAAATCAACAAGTTCACAAGGAAATGGCTTGGTGTCCCACCCTGTCTGACTGACATAGCGCTGTACTGTCGCCAAGCAAAGCTGAAACTACCCCTGAAATCCATCCTGGAGGAATACAAAGCAGGGAAGATCAGACTTCAAAGCATGCTGGAGGACTCAGGAGACAAGGTGATAGAAGCAATTAAGCCCCAGCTGAAGACAGGCAGAAAATGGAAAGTTCAAGAGGCGATGGATTCTGCAAAAGAAAGTCTCAAGATCAGAGAAATAACAGGACACACACAGACCAACAGACAGGGACTGGGGGTGACCAAAACTGAATGGTGGTCAAAGGCCAAAGGAAAAGCCAAAAGAGACATGATGATTCAGGAGATGAGAAAAGAAGAAGACCAAAAAAGACTCCAAAAAGCAGTCCAGCAGAGCCAGCAAGGGCAATGGACAACGTGGGAGAATGCACTCCAAAGAAGTCTCACTTGGAATGACATTTGGCACATGGCCCCTCTCAGGATCAGCTTCATTCTCAGATCTGCATATGACCTTCTGCCCTCAAATGCAAACTTGGTGAAGTGGGGGAAAACAGACGATCCTGCATGCCCCCTCTGCCATGGAAAACAAACAGTGGAGCATGTCCTAAGCTCATGTAAAGTAGCCCTGGCTCAAGGAAGGTACACATGGAGGCACAACCAAGTGCTCAAAGAAATTGTACAAGTAGTCTGGGCTAGTACCAACACCACAAAAGGGAAAATCAGGACTCCAAAAGCACCCGCAACATTCTTCACGGCAGGAGGCAGCAAATCATGGCCAAGAACAACAGTGCCACTCGAAACATGCAGGCAGAGTCTGCTGGACGGGGCAGATGACTGGGAGTGCACTGCAGACCTCCCAGAATGGAAGAGTCACCCAGAGATCATCAGCAAGAGTGGCATGAGACCAGACATAGTAGTCCACTCTAAGTCAACCAAGCAGCTGATCATGATCGAGCTCACGGTGCCATATGAGAACAGAATGGAGGCAGCTCAAATCTACAAGACTGAAAAGTATGCTGATCTGGCAAACAGCCTGAGGAGAGAAGGCTATCAGGTCAAAGTCCTCACTGCAGAAATTGGAGCTAGGGGGTTTGTAGGAACATCTGCATACAGCCTCATGAAACAGCTCTCAGTTGCAGGGAAGGAAAAAACCAGAGCCCTGAAAGCAATGGCAGAAGCGGCAGAGAGGTGTTCAAGCTGGATCTGGTCAAGGAGGAACAAAAGTGAACTTCATAAGGCTTAATTTCCCTACAAATATCAGGTGTCCCTGTGGCTCAGTGGTTAAAGCGCGAGTCATTAAGTGGAAAATGAGCATGTCCAGAGGGTCATGGGTTCGAATCCCAGCCATGGCTCGTCCCAAGATGGGAAAAAAAGGGGCAGCAGAGGGACATCCGGAGTCATGAACCGGGTGTGGCCCAACCCCCCTAGAGTGTCAGGAGATAAGGGCCGAAACACTTGCTTGAAGGGGGCTTCTCTTCTGAGGACTCTCTGCTGCCACGCTCTCCACGAGTTTCTTTCTACTACCATTGAAAAGGGGGAAGAAATGTATGGGTTCATGACAGCTGCCATCCTGACGGAAACCGGTTTTTTTTGTTTGTTTGTTTGTTTGTGGGGTTTTTTTTGTTTTGTTTTGTTTCTTTGCTTGGCATATTCCTGAGTTTCGAGGCTTTAGCCCCTCATCAGTAGGCACGCGAAATGGCAGCGAAAGCGTCGAAGCCACTGAGACCCAACCAATGGAACTGCTTTAATTTTCAACACATTTCTGTTTGATGTTCACTTCAGGCCATGCCTTTCGTAATGAGTAAGATGTAACGAAATGAAGGTAATATCAGATTTGAAATTAATTCACAGTTTTGAAAAAGTGGAAGGAAAAGAAAATGAAAGAAAAGAGAAAGAAAGGAAAAGAAAGAAAGAAAGTAAAAAAAAAAAAGAGAAAGAAAACGTTTGTGTCTACTTTTGCATAGCCCGAACAAAGATACAGAAAAGGACATCTTGATTGATGATCTCCCTCAGTGAACTGGTCAGATTCACGGAGTTTTCCACCAAGTGTGTCAAGGCAAAGGACGGAGTTTAAAACCCGCGCTTAGATCCACCAACATAAGATGCTACCCTCTACTGTTGACCAATTTATTAACTGAGTAAATCAATAGTTGAGGAAAAAGAAATATGGGTGAATTTCATTATCAGTCCTCAAGTCTGTTGAAAGACTTTAAAGGTAAAAAGAAAATTTGTTTTTGAAAACCAGAAGAAGAAGAAGAAGAAGAAGAAGAAGAAAAGAAACAGGCATGATTTTGTGAGTCGACTAACAGGAGTATCAACGTTCCTGAGGATTCG
>CM065725.1:18380546-18383046 GCA_033310375.1 Conus canariensis | reverse complement strand
GAAATCTTTCTAGATGTATTTCTCCTTTATCCACAAACTTCCAAGTGTCCGAAGCGAATGCCAGCAACCGGACTTCCTTATAAACCATCATCATGCAAGCAACATCCTGCAATGGTGCCCACAGGTCACATCTCACTACATTCTCTTAGTCATGCTTTCCTCCAATCATCAAGCATCCATGACTCTGTTGTCATTCACAGTTTAAAGAATTCTAATAAAGATATTCCACATTAACCCACTGCCACATTTACAGTCCACAGTCACCATGGCCAGCTGTGTTCCACAGTATTGTCCATGAATACCCTTCCTAAACCCTCATTTTGACACTAACACTTCACAATAAGCACATCATGACAACGCGCGCAAATCCCCTCTTGCGCAAAATTTCGATTCACAATGATCACTTTGACAAACAGTATGAAATAAGAATTTCCACAGCAACATTTCTAAAATCGTTACTTTCATGACAATTACTTCCAAAACAATTGCAGTCACAACATCTCTCCCGCGTCACCACTTTCACAGTCCAGTAGAGGGCGTCAACAGCACAACAGACAGGACAAAACTGGTACAAATACATCGCGCGGCTCCAACTACACCACTACAACATGGGTGATAACTCAGTGGTCGTTGTGCTTGTGAGTTATCTGCTCGATCAGAAAACTACTGTGGATAAGTTCATAACTCAGAGCTCACGACATGAAATACTTGCTGGATTGAGAGTAGTTAACTGTGGATAATGTCAAACTCATGAGCTCACCGACATGAAATGCTTGCTGATGGAGTATTACTGTGGTAATGTTCATACTCATGACTCACCGACATGAATTTTCTGATTGAGTATTAACTGTATTAATTTCATAACATGAGCTCACCGACATGAAATACTGCTGTTGAGTAGTAACTGTGATAATGTCATAACTATGAGCTCACCGACATGAAATGCTTGCGGATTGGAGTAGTTAACTGTGGATAATGTCAAACTCATAGCTCACCGACATGAATGCTGCGGATTTGGAGTAGTAACGTGGATAATTTCATAACCATGAGCTCACCGACATGAAATGCTTGCTGGATTGGAGTAGTTAACTGTGGAAAAATGTCATAACTCATGAGCTCACCGACATGAAATGCTTGCTGATTGGGTAGTTACTGTGGATAATGTCATAACCATGAGCTCACGACATATACTGCTGATTGGATAGTAATGTGGTATGTTCATAACTCATGAGCTCACGACATGAAATGCTTGCTGATTGGAGTAGTAACTGTGGATAATGTTCATAACTCATGAGCTCACCGACATGAATGCTTGCTGGATTGGTAGTTAACTGTGGATAATGTTCATAACTCATGGCTCACCGACATGAAATACTTGCTGGATTGGAGTGTACTGTGGATAATGTCATAACTCATGAGCTCACCGACATGAAATGCTGCTGGATTGGAGTAGTTAACTGTGGATAATGTTCATAACTCATGAGCTCACCGACATGAAATGCTTGCTGGATTGGAGTAGTTAACTGTGGATAATGTTCATAACTCATGAGCTCACCGACATGAAATGCTTGCTGGATTGGAGTAGTTAACTGTGGATAATGTTCATAACTCATGAGCTCACCGACATGAAATGCTTGCTGGATTGGAGTAGTTAACTGTGGATAATGTTCATAACTCATGAGCTCACCGACATGAAATGCTTGCTGGATTGGAGTAGTTAACTGTGGATAATGTTCATAACTCATGAGCTCACCGACATGAAATGCTTGCTGGATTGGAGTAGTTGCAGGGTTTCCACCAAGACATTGAAAGGGCAACGACTGTGTTGATTTTCAGCCAGTGTGAGTCATCATCATCTGCTGGGAGATCTCTTCTCTCTCTCTCTCTCTCTCTCTCTCTCTCTCTCTCTCTCTCTCTCTCTCTCTCTCTCTCTCTCTCTCATCCATGGCATTCTCGCCACAGTATAACATTTCCCCCTGAAACTCGACACTGCAAGGATCCAGGGATAAGCATGTAAACGCGATTGAATAAAAGAAGTTTGGTGTGATAGTTCATTTAACTGATTTATTAAAAATAAAACCTACAACAACAACAACAACGACAACGACAACAACAACAACAATAATGACAATAACAATAATCATGACAATGATTATGATAATGATAGTATAATGATGATGGTGATAATGACAATGATAATAATAATGATAATGATGATATTAATAGTAATGAAGAAGGAGAAGAAGCTGATGATGATGATGCTGCTGCTGCTGCTGATGATGATGATGCTGCTGCTGCTGCTGATGATGATGATGATGATAACACACACACAAAACGGCACGTGTGTTTTGTGTATGAGCATCAACACTGAAAAACAAATTGTCAAAATCGTTTACCAGTATTACATAATACAAACTATATTGTAGACACCATCAGAAACGATCTCCTCCACTTCAGATGTGACATCTGAAGTCATCATCATCGTTGTGGCTGTTGGTAG
>CM065725.1:18368046-18378046 GCA_033310375.1 Conus canariensis | reverse complement strand
CCATCAGTATCGCTATCATTTCAGCTACGAATATGGAGCGATATTTTCCAACGAAATATGCTTTTTCTACTTTCAGCGATGGAATAACAAATGCTGATCCGGCCTCTTTGTTACTCGTCAACGATCCATCTGTGTACACCTTAAGATGGTTAGAATATCTATCTTGCATTTGCATCTTCGTTAAATATGACAAGATGTAAGGCTGATTTGCTTTCTTTGTATCAGTGTAATCAAGATCAAACTTCGCCCTCTTTCTTTCCCAAGTTGGAATGGGATCTATAAGAGACGTTTTTGACAAAGACTTAACATCTATATTACTTTTCTTAAACAAATCAGCAGTGTATGAACTGATAGTGCACAGAGAGGCAATATTTTTTGCTCTTTTTGGATAATCACTCTCTGGGTTTATAGATATTTCCGTTTCATTCACACCATCCATGGTTGAACATTTCATGAAATATTTTGCAAGTGATAGATTCCTATATTCATTTAACGGTAAAACGTCTATTTCTCTGTATGTCCCCAAAGTGGAGGCATATACCGGAACTCCTAGGCATAATTTGAAGGCTTTGCTATCTACACTTTGTAGTTTTTGTAACAAATATTTAGGTGCGCTAAAGAAAGCCTCTTGGGCGTATGATAATTTAGAACGAATTAATGCCAAAGCCAAGAGCTTTAATGTTTTTCCATCTTGGCACCAGCTTTGCTTGCTCAAAATTTTCAGAAAATTTAAAGTTTTTCTTGCCTTATTTAAAAGGTAATCAATATGGATATTCCATGTGAGTTTCGATGTGAAGTGGACACCTAAAAATTTAATTAAGTGTACGTACGCAAGTGTTATCCCATCCAGCTTAAAAGATGGTACATCAGAGGGATCATCCCCATTGTTGAATAAAACCATATGAGTCTTTTCATGGGAAAGCTTTAGACCATTTATAAACAAGTATTTGCTAAGGTTATCAAGCTCTGCCTGATAAAGTTTTCTGTGGTAGTTTATTGCTCTTTTGGGTGTTTTTTTCTCATAGAAGTATTTATCCACATACACAGATCATCGGCATATTGTACAACTGTAGCATTTTTAGTTACATGTTTTGGAAGATCATACAGCAAAATATTAAATAGCATTGGAGCTATTACAGAACCTTGAGGAATACCCATATCCAATGGTTTAAAACTGGAATATGTGTTTTGTACTCTGACCTGTAAACTTCTTTGTGTCAGAAATTCTTTAATATAACTGTAAAAATTACCTGAAATCCCAATCGCCTTTAATTTATATAACAATCTAGCATGCCATACACTATCAAAGGCTTTTTTAATATCAAAGAATGTAGCCAGAACACTCTTCCGTCTGGCAAACTGATATTTGATTTGAGTTGTTAACTTTACGATATGATCAGTGGTAGATCTTCCCTTTATAAAGCCTGCTTGATTAGTAGGTATTATATGATTTTTGTTACAAAAATAGATAAGTCTATTAAGTACAATTTTTTCCATAAGTTTTGCAGCATGAGAAGTCAGAGCGACAGGTCGATAACTGTCGATGTTTCTGACAGGCTTTCCTTGCTTTATAATTGGGATTACTATTGACTGTTTCCAAATAACTGGCATAAGACCATCTTTCCAAATCTTTTGAAATATTTTTAATAAAAAGAAAAAAAAGTTTTCTGGCATGTGTTTTAACATTTGGTTTGAAATACCGTCCAGCCCTACTGACGAGGTTTTATTGCATTTAAAAGAGACGGCATCCTTTAATTCTTGTGTGGTTATGGTTGCATTTATGAAATGGTCATTATTTGGAACTGGTTCATCATAAAGTTCTGTTTTTTCTTGCTTTTCCCGATGTTGTCTGCATTCGTGCGGAAGGCTTTCCAGGCGCATGGTCTTAGAAAACATATTAGCAAAAGCTTCGGCTTTTTCATATGGAGTCGGGAATTTTTTAGTCTCCATATTAATAGGATATCTTGGAATATTTATCCCTTTTTTCATAACTTGAAACTTTTTCCATACCTTTTGAAGATCTTTATGCTGGGAAACTTCTCTTGCACAAAATGATGACCAGTAAAGTCGCTTTGCTTTTGCAATAACTCTGTTAGAGTGTGTCTTTGCTTTCTTCATTTCTTGATGGTTTTCCTCACTTTTGTTTTTAATATATTCCTTGTATTTAAGCTTCTTTAAAGCTACAGCTTCTTCACAATCTTTGGTCCACCAGACATTCCCAGCATGACGTGTTTTTTGTATATGATTAGATTTAGGTATGGAACCATTTGCAGCGAAAAGTATCAGTTTGTTGAAATTTGAATACATATTATCCACACTCTCTTCTATTCTACAAACACTATCTACATCTATGCTGGTAAGGAGAGTTTTAAACTTGTCCCAGTCGGCAAATTTATAATTGTATTTGGGAATTTTGTCCTCTGGTAATTCCTGAATATTACACATTTCATTGACTGTTATTATGATCGGCAAATGATCACTTCCGAGCGTGTCCTCGTAAGTTTGCCAAGTGCAATCAAAAGCTAACTGGGAGAAATCAAAGACAAGTCTATAGCACTTGCTTTATGTGTAGAAATATCTGGAATTCTGCTTACACTTCCATTATTGAGCAAATACAAATCGGAATCGACAACATTTTCAACAAAACGGTTGCTGGTTACAGTAGAACAACCCTTTTCCCAAAAAGGAGAGTGTGCATTGAAATCACCGGCAATCAGCCATTTTTCATTCGTGCTTTGTATTGCGTGTAGCCACTCAGTGTTTTGGTCAGTTGGCCCTTTCGGCAGATATACAGAAACAACATTGAGAACAATGTTGTTAAGTTTCACACTGGCCGCGCATGAATATAAGTGTGGTAGATCAGATAGTGCCGGTGATGGACAGTGAATATATTCTGTACCTTCTCTGATATAAATAGCCGTGTTGATTTTTTCTTTTGAATCAGAAACTCTATTATGTACTGGTGGGTAGTAAAAGTGAGGTACCTTTGGTAATTTGAATTTGCATACATTTAGAGATTGCAAAACTAATATATGATAGCTATGATCTGCTAGATGTTGAATTAACCACGCTTCATTTGTTAGTACCGATCTGGCATTCCATTGTAAAATTCTCATTGATTTATCAGGCATGTCACTGATGAAATATCAACAATTCAACTTTGTATAACAAATTAAGAAAGCAAGTAATGTTCCAAACTGAACACAAAGATGGGAAGGATGAAAGGAATATGAATACGTTTGAATGTCTGTTGATTAAAGTAGGCCCTGAAGCCTTATAACATGAGAGAGAGAGAGAGAGAGAGAGAGAGAGAGAGAGAGAGAGAGAGAGAGAGAGAATCTTCAAGATAACGATGATTTCCAACAGTTCAAAATGAAATCAGTCAGACAAGATTGTACCTGAGCTGAAATTAGAACAAATCTACTTCCTTGAACAATGTTCTATCCAGCCAGATCTTGACCTAGCGCCAGTTTCTAAGGACATCGTAATAGTTCCACCATGTGCCTCTGTCTTGCGGAAAAGGTAGATCACTATGCCTTGGGTAGGATGAAAAAACCCGGGGTGGATGTAGCACGATGCGTCTCGCTGTTTTCCTCGGTGTCTTCCAGAGCAGCCGTCGGAGGTGCCTTCCCAGGTTGCCGGCGAGCGTACTGGCTCCTCTTCGGGTCGGATGGATGTCGTCTCTCAGCGTCCTGGCGTTGGGATGGAGATTGCCATGGTTGACGAAAGACACTCTGGAAACACCGAAGAGCTCAGAAGTCGTCAGAGCGTTAAACAGGTCTCGTTTCATTTCCAGCTCTGAATTCCTGACCGGGGCGATTTTGCTAATGATGATTTCCGCTTCTGGGTTTCGGGTGGCAATACCTTTTACAGTTTTGGCAAAGTCTGCACTGCAGACGGCTGGATCTTTATTTTTGATGTCATTGATTCCACAGTGAACAACAATAGCATCCACTGGTCTTTGCAGGGTGGTTAGAGTTGCATTAATTGTCGGTTCCAGGTCTTTGACATTATGAGTTTTCTTTGATATCGTTTCAAAACCATAAGACAAACCCAGTCTCTCTCCATCTATTCCGTTCAACACTGAGTCGTGCAGAAGCACGACCAGAGGAACGTCCTGTGTTCCTTCCGCTTTCTTTTCTTTGTTTTGACGTTGTACTACTTTGACGTCATTACTAGTTGCGTTCTTAACAGGTGTTCTTTTCTTTTCTTTTGTTTCGTTTGCTTCTTTTTTGCTGTGTTTCAGTTCCACCAGCCCCGAATCTGTTGTTGTTGGTGATTTTGGACTGGGGTGTGGTGGAACTGACCTTGTTGCATCAGCGTAAGTAGGCCTACGATAGTTCGTGGAGCTGGCTTTTTGTCCCCCGTTCTGTGTGTGTGTGTGTGTGTGTGTGTGTGTGTGTGTGTGTGTGTGTGTGTGTGTCCAAATACACGACTAGTACTAATACAAACAAACAAAAAAAAAAACAAAGCAAAGAAACAAACAAACAAACAAACATAAAACATGCATGGAAAGCCTGCACCAAATGAGGCCAGTCTTCTTGGTCAAGGAAAAGTAATCTCACTTGGATCGACAATTTGAGAGAAGAAAATCGGGAATAAAATCGCCGACCCCCCCCCCCTCCCCCCCCCCCCCCCCCCCCCCCCCCCCCCCCCCCGTGTTCTCACTAACTTTGTACATCCTTCATGCCAACTTCAGGCATTGTCTGTAGATCTGTAGAAGGATAAGGAGAAAGGTTTCACTGATGTATCTTTGTTGTCCTACCCAATACACTGCTTTAGTCTCTATATAACCACAACTGGAATACAGCCATTATATCTGCTCACTTTCATGTCTCATGTCATGCAGAGTTGTTGTCTGTAGAATTCACTGCCACTGGAAAACAGGTGGGGGTATGGGAGGATTTGGGGGTGGGTGGATGGGTGGGTGGGTGGGTGGGGGTCTTACTGAAGAACTGTTCACCAAAATACTCCAGGGCTGTTGATCGTGAGTCAAAAGCTATTCTTTGGGCAAATTTCCCTTCTGCATTAATTTCTTCTTCTTCTTCTTCTTCTTCTTCTTCTTCTTCTTCCTCCACTCAGACAGGAACCCCAGAGGCACCGACAAAGACTGGACGCCCTTCAGAGATCCAAAAGAGCTTCTCTCTCGTCGATGTGTCGGCAGGCCAAGTCTCTGCTCTTAACTGTTTATGCGTTGGACAGTCCTGCAGGAATGTTCACCAGTCACTGGGGCTGTGCCGCATGGGCATCCTGAAGACTCGCCGGGTTTTTTTTTTCTGAACTCAGAACAAGATCGACAAAATGTCAGGTCGTCATTGTTGGCCTTTCTGTACGCACTTCTGCATGATCACTGAGGCAGGCCTGAAGACATAGCCGAAGATTTAAGTTGTAATCGGTTTTCCTTTGTTCTATTACCTAATTTACTGATGTAGTGTACTGTATCCAGAGCGAAACATGAAACGGAGCCATCATTGTTGTCATCGATCATGGCGCACGATATCCTCATAAACGCAGACAGAAACTCAGCCACTGGAAGATCATGAGCCATTATGTGGGTAATTCATCAAACAACTTTTTTTGTTTCAGTGGGTATATGCTGTTGATTCCTGGTTTTATTGGAAAGTCAAGACTGTCATTCCGGTCAGCTCTTACGTTGGTCGATTTCTTGTATTATGTGTTTGCTTATTTATTTGTTTATTAATTGATTGATTAACTGATTGATTGATTGATTGATGATTGATTGATTGATTGATTGATTGATTGGTTGGTTGATTGGTTGACTTATTTATTCATTGGTTTGTTTATTTATTTGTTTATTTATTATGTATCTATTTATTTAGCTAGTTATTTACGAATTCATAAATTAATCCTGTATATAATTATGCAGGTATGTGTACGTTATGTATGTATGTATGTATGTATGTATGTATGTATGTATGTTGTATGTGTGTATGTTGTATGTATGTATGTATGTATGTATGTCTGTAGGCGTGTATGCATGTATGTATGTATGTATGTATGTATGTATGTATGTATGCATGTATGTATGTATGTACATATGTATGTATGTATGTATGTATGTATGTATGTATGTATGTATGTATGCATGCATGTATGTATGCATATATGTATAAAAGCATACTTGCGTGTATGCATGTATGAACATACGTACGTTCTACGTACATATGTATGTACGTATATATGTATGCATGTAATTGTTCCATGATAATGCTACAGTTACTGTTTTATTGGCCTCTCTCTGTCTCTCTCTCCTTCTCTGTCTCTCCCTCTCTCTGTCTCTCTGTTTCTCTGTCTCTGCCTCTCTCTCTCTATCTCTATCTCTCTCTCTCTCTCTCTCTGAAATGGAATGGAATGGGAGGGGAGAAGGGGTTAAGATAGGCAGGAGAAGCGAAACAGACACCGTGAGGGAGGCATACACTAGGCAACAACACAAGCTGTAGTGTATTCTGACTGTCTTCTTTGAGAAACATCTTTTGTCAAACGACGTTATCTCGTTGCTCTTAACAACCAGAGTTCCGATACATACAGCGGAACAGTTCTGCACCAGAACACCCCACTCCTCCGCCATTGTTGCATCTGCAGTCGATCAGATTTCACAGTGAGAGGCAGGAAGGAGAGAAAGGGAAGGTAAGGGAGTAGTAGGATTGGGCTTGGAGAAAACACGACCTACAATCCACATCCACGCTTATAAATAAAACAAGCAAGAAACAAGACCACCGAGCATGTAAGCGGCACTGTGGAGTCCAGAGAGTTCCGTGCACGCTGCTGGCTAAACAACCGTCAGTGGCCTGGCCTAGGAGATATATGGGTTAACTGATCAGGGGAGGTAACTGGCTTTGATATAGCACAGAGCTGAGAACGGCGCAAAAGACCACTGGATGGAGGCAAGTTCTGTTGTTTTGCAGTCAGTACGAAGAATCAGCCCAACTGGGGACAAGTTGCTAACCTAGTTTAATGTCAATGCACAGTTGTTCGTCCTGGAAGTCACAGCATGCGGACTTCCCCGCATTGTGCAGACTCCCACGTCTTATGCTGTTTGGTGACGAGCGAGAAGCGTGTTTCTCTCTGTCTCTGTCTGTCTGTCTGTCTGTCTGTCTGTCTCTCTCTCTCTCTCTCTCTCTCTCTCTCTCTCTCTCCGAAACACAGAAACACACACACACACACACACACACACACACACACACACACACACACACACCAATCTTGTGCTTCTCAATTCAACCCACAACTCCCTATAGCTTCTTCCTAGATCGGTCCCTCATATCCCCTTGTCCACCTTTCTCTCTCTCTCTCTCTCTCTCTCTCTCTCTCTTCGCTCTCTCTCTACCCCCCTCTCTCTCTCTCTCGCTCTCTCTCCCTCCCTCCCTCTCTCTCTCTCTCTCTCTTTCTCTCTCTCTCTCCCTTATACACGGCACAAGCGATCTTAACGCTATCTTCACATCATGACACACATGACCAGTGTCACCCAGGAGTCGAACGTCGACTCCAGACAGGCGTATCAAAGGGCTGGGTTCATATGCTGCACTGGATGGTCCCCACAAAGGGGCCGGCGGAGGGGTTGAATTTTAGTCTTTAATTAATGTCGTGTCCTGAATCTCTATTCCTCCCTCTGCTCCACCACACCTTACCTTTTCCCTAACAGTCCCCAGAATGGAAATGCATTTCGAAAAGCACGCTTTGAAACTACTTTACATGAGGGTGGGATGTGTGTGTGTGTGTGTGTGTGTGTGTGTGTGTGTGTGTGTGTGTGTGTGTGTGTGACTCTTTCTAGCACCACTTGCACGTTTTACCTTAACGTGTCCTTCTTTTCCCTACGGCGTTTGGCAACACATCAAGTCCAAGCGCACGGAATGCACTGCCAACTGTAATATGAAATAAACAAAGTTTCCAGGCCAAGAGGCCCATTTGTAGACTCGACTGGCATGGTGGTATGTGCCAGCGTTCTACTCTTTTTGATGTGTATGCAGTTTAATTGGCCTCTCTCTCTCTCCTCCTCTCTCTCTCTCTCTCTCCTCTCTCTCTCTCTCTCACGCACACAAAAACAAATTAATGTGTGAAGGGGGGGGGGGGGGGGGGTGGTGGAAGGGGCGATCGCGGTGTGGGCAAATAGAAAGGAGAATAGTAAAAGAGGGCGCTGGAATGTGTTTATTAAAGCCTTCAGCAGCAGCATATGTCGACCATCTGAGTCATAGTTGAAAACAGAGCTTCACTACTGACTGTTATGAAGTGAGAAGCCTGTTGAATTTTTTTTTTATTGCATTTCAGATATCACTGGATCTTTGAATTTTTGCTTTAGACATTTGCAGTAGCTATATGGCACTGCTAGCTGTTTTATGTAACGCGTGAGAACATGGTCACCTTGATGTCCATTTTATTTTGGTAGTTGTTTTTTTCTACTGTCCAGTTCTTGTTGGCTCTGTCAGCAAGAAGTTCTCTTGCTGTTTGAATTGTATATTATTATGCCCTGAATGCTTCCGTGCACCAGGCGACGATTACATTTAACCATGTTTCTCCTTGCTGGTGTAATGTCTAATTATTAATGTTTTGCGTGCTGTTGTGATTGTCTTATTAATCTTTTCTTGGTACATACATTTATTGTGTCAA
Organism: Conus canariensis; assembly: GCA_033310375.1. NCBI lineage: Eukaryota > Metazoa > Mollusca > Gastropoda > Neogastropoda > Conidae > Conus > Conus canariensis. Next base: position 18,369,421 of record CM065725.1, on the reverse strand, counting down.
GTTGTCTGGGGAAAAAAAACAACATTTTGTTTCCAAGTGATTTGATAATTGATAGTTGATAACTGATGTTTAAGTTATGGCATCTTGACCATTAACAACACAAACGTGATTAGGCAATAAGTAAATAGTTTCTGTTAATTTGGTGTGAATGTTGAGCCGAGTGTGTGGTGTGAATAGGATGTAGTAAGGAATAAGTTGGAGGACAAGACAGGAAAGGGAACAGTGAAGAAGACAAGACAAGGAAGGATTTAGCTCTATGCCAGGTAGGGAAACAGACTTAGTGAGCAAGAACGTAAGACTGTGTATTTTGTCCAGGGTTCTTCTCCTGTGGAAGTCAGCCAGGAGCTGGGCCGCTCTGGGACTGGAGCAATGTTCTACAAGGAAGGACGTGCACGAGAAGTGTACCAGGAGTTACTGTCGACAAATCTGAGGGGGATGTGGACATCACCGGTGTGGTGATGGTTGTAGCTACGGGAACTGAAATTCTTACATGCTTCAAAGTGGACATGCTTCAGCGTGGCAAGTTCTGTGTTTTCATGTGTCTGTGAGACAACGGAAATCGTTAGTCTGTTCCCCTGTGAACTGTCCTCTGTCCTCAGACCTGAGACTGATTTACTCAAAGACAATTTGTGCGCGTGAGATAGAGAGAGAGAGAGAGAGAGAGAGAGAGAGAGAGAGAGAGAGAGAGGGAGGGAGGGAGGGAGAGAGAGAGAGAGGGAGAAAGAGAGAGAGACAGAAAGAGAGAGAGAGAGAGAGAGAGAGAGAGAGAGAGAGAGCTGTGTGAGATATTTTTTATGTTTGTGATCAATTCAAATTTCTTGTGTATTGTAATATTCTATTGCCTCAATGGATATTTCCGGGTTTATTTTCTTTTGTTATGATTGCAGAGTGAGAGAAAGAATGGAAGATGTGTGCACTCGCGTGTTTGTCCTAAACTTAATCTGTCTTTCCCTCAATTTCGCAACACTGACGTTAAGCTTGAAAGAAAGGTCACCACATTGCGCCCCTTAGCAAAATGGTTTTTCTAAAGCATCGTACATTTCTGTACTATGTCTGCATTCTCCGAGTTATTTCAGTTTTTTTTTTATTTGTCGGTTTGTTCCTAGCTGCCATTGTTGTTGTTATTTTCAGTATAAGATGGGTATGTGGGTATCTTTCCTGTTTTGTCCCTTCCTTTATACTTGTGTTTCGATATCAACTTTCCAAACAAGTCACAATCAGTTCGCTTCGCTCCTCGCAGCAGTGTGAGTTTGCCTTTTTTTTTTTCTCGTGTCGAAATTATTTTGAGCTTGTGATGATTGATAGTCAAAGTAAATGGGTGTTTTCTTGCATTGCACACTTAATTTGTCAGTTTCGTTTTGAAGACAGGCTGTCA
>CM065725.1:18358046-18365546 GCA_033310375.1 Conus canariensis | reverse complement strand
AATGGTCTCAACTCTGTTAGTGACATTCTAAGCAAGTTGATTGACCACTTCTTTGCCTCGAATGTCGACATGGCTGAGGAACCAAACAAGAAAACAAACACACGATCTTTCCTCCATCGAATTTGAAGATGTACAATTCAAGTAAATCCAGTGTCTACGTAGGGAGCCAGAATGGCTCAGTTGGTAGAGCGCCGGACTCGTGATCCTGGAGTTGCGGGTTCGAATGTCGGTACAGGGGAATTTTTCCCTCGGAGTTAACATTGGTTCTGACTCCATTCCCCATACAGTCCTTCGAATGAGACTATAAACCAAAGTTCCGTGTGTGAACGCACGCACAACATCTTGCACACACACTTAAAATCCCATCACCAACTTTCGGAAGAGAAGGCCAGTTTGGCCGTTGGTACGGATGAGACGTTACACAAAACATGCACCCTCCCGGAAGATGGAGTATGGCTGCCTTAATGGCGGGATAAAAAACGGTCATACACACAAAACTCCACTGTCTGTCTACACAGGTAGTGTCCGCAGGAGTATCAGCCTGCGTACGCAGAAAGAAAGAAAGAAAGAGAGTGCCTGCGTATGTTTAAAAAAGTTACGTGCCAGCGAGACTATAAACCGAGGTTCCGTGTGTGAACGCACGCATAACATCTTGCACACACGTAAAATCCCATCACCAGCTTTCGGAAGAGAAATGGGGAGTTTGTGTTATACTCCCTGTTTGGCTAATATACTTACCATGTCAGACCATAGCATTCAACGGCAGTTAGCCAGCTCTGTCAGGCCGAATTTTTCCGTGGCCAATGCAGTCATAAGACAGTCACGTGCAGTCACGTGATGTCACCCCACTTCCGGCCCCGGAAGAAGCCAGTGTCAACTTCGTATACGTCATTCAGCGAGGCCTGTGTGTATGGTAACCCCGAGAACCTTGGCGCCAGAGGGGAAGGTAGGGAGGGAATTAGAGTCTGACATGGTAAGTATATTAGCCAAACAGGGAGTATAACACAAACTCCCCATTTTGGCGTCATATACTATACCATGTCAGACCATAGCAGAATTTAAAGGAATCGGAGGAGGGCGAGCGCCCTAATGGTTCTTGGGGTTGACCGATATGGCTGCATTGGTCGCCACAAAGGAAATCCCCTTAGACCCATCAGCTCTGGTCATGCGGATATCCCTCAGGTAAAAATTAATGAAGGGATTTTCCGAACGCCAGTAGGCTGCCTCCAGCAGGTGGCGCACGGGAACAGAGTACTGGAACGCTGTGGAAGTGGCCAGTGCTCTGACCTCGTGGGCCCTGGGTGATAGGACAGGGAGATCCTTGTACGCCTGAGCGTAGGTAGATCTCACCGTCTTGGAGAGCCATCTGGAGATAGTTCCCGCCGAGATATCTCTAGTATTGTTGGGGTTGAGGGAGATACGGAGTCGTCTCTGGGAGGAGCGCCTGGGGCGTGTGCGTTCCCAGTAGTACCTGAGACACCTGGAGGGGCAAAGGTCCATGTCTCCATCTTTTTCTCCCTTTCCCAAGATGTCCGTCAGGGAACGGATGACGAGGAAGGGAGAGGGGGTGCCCGGTTCCTGATTCTTGCCAAGAACTCCGGAAGGAACTTGAGAGAGACTGAGCCGTCCCTGTGGAAGGCGATATCTGTGGGGTCACCGCTGAGGGCGTGAATCTCACTTCGTATAGTATATGACGCCAAAAGCCACTTTGACCGTTGATATGGATGACACGTTGCGCATAGCGTGCATCCTGCGTGAAAAATCGAAGGAATTAAGGAAAATGAGTGAACGATATTGACTGGATGACACGGGAAACGACTGAATGAAGCGCCGGCAGGCAGCTCTTCAGTCGGCACTACCCAAGAAGGCAGCCTGTTGCGTACAAGAGACTGTGGATTGTCAGCGCCTAGAACCTTTCGCAAGGCGCTTTATAAAGCTATGTTGCTATTGCTGTTGTTATTGTTTTAAAAAAAATCTGAGGACTGACATGGACTGCATGACACGAGAAACGACTGAATGAAGCTCCGCAGGGCAGGTCTTCAGTTAGCACTACCGAGGTAGGCAGTCCGTTGTGTAAACGGGAATGCGGATTGTAAAGCGCTTAGAGCTTGGTCTCTGGCCGGGCATAGGCGCTATATAAGTGCTCTCTTAACAAAACAAAACAAAAAAATCCTTGCGCAACACTACCAGTCGATTCCTTGCGCAATATTTCCAGTCAATTCATTGCGCAATACTGACAGTCAATCAACCGTCGATCTGTTGATGTGGACCCCACAAACGTCATGACCCCATCGAGGCAGACATACACAGGAAACAGAACGGTTCCAATGCCACTGGATGGAGTCGTATCCTCTTCTATTCCAGGCAGTGCCAGTCAGCTGGCAAATTGACAGGGGAGTTCTAGATTAAATCCAATGTCCAATGTATCAACCAGTTTTCACCGCACGTGGAATTTTTTTCTCTCCTTTTTTTTTTTTTTTTTTTTTGCTGTCCCAAACTCTGCGCCACCTCAGAGGCAGTGCACCAACGCCGCTCATTCCGACACCCCGTCCACAGCCACAGCCCGGTCGGCCCCGCCGCAGCCCAGGCACCGGCAATCCACAGGGAGCAGTCAATGTCAAGTTGTCAAGAGGCAACCCACCGGAGGAGACACTGCACTGCTGCCGAGTTACTTCGGTGGTGTTCAGTGGCGCCTGTTCTGATCTAACATACGCAGGACACCACCTAGTAAGCCCCCAACTGACGACAATAATTACTTACTCGCGGAGCCAGCGTGAGTGAGCTCTCCATCCGGAGGGCGCCACCACGTCCGTCCAACGACAGCCCCCATGGACTCGCCGATACCTGTGACCCCGACGGAACCAAACCAAGACCACAGACGTGGAGAGGACATCGAAATTGAGGTCACCATGAGAGCAGGGCATGAAGGACCACAGAATTTGAGACATTTTTTTCATGCTGATCGATGAGAATGAGGATGAGTAAGATAATGCTACGGATTTCCATTTCGGTCTGAGACTACATGACAGGGCTGTACTCTACGCTTCCTTTCATAATATATTCCCGGTGTCAACCAGGCCTGAGAAATACAGGCACCTGCAGTGTTGGTCAGGAAATTTGAGCAACACTCTCAGAAACGCATCCATTAAGTGGATGAAACTCGCCTGTGTGGTCCCGGTCTTCCCCGCTGAGTACGCAGCAAACTCAACTCTGAGTAGGAGCCGGTCGGGGCAGAAAAATCCACATGACTCTGATGGGATTCGAACCCACGACCTCCCGCACGTGGACTTTGTTCCAATATACAGAATCAGAAATGCTGAGCTATAAGGTCACAATTCACAAGTTTCGGATATAAAAATAAGTTGCATATGAATTAAGAAAAAGAAAAACAGCATTGCTTGTAACGTAATTTGAGTATCTGAACAGTATGCGCGTGCATGCGTGTGTTATTCCACGCGCGTGCGCGCGCGCGCGCGCGCACACACACACACACACACACACACACACACACACACACACACACACACACACACACAGGCGCGCACGCTCTCGTGCGCGCACGCGCGAGCACACACACACAGAGGCGCGCGGGCGCACACACACAAACACACACACATACACACACACATACACACACACACACACACACACACACACACACACATGCACGAACACACACACACACACACACACACACACACACACACACACACACACACACACACACGTGAAATTCGAAAGTTGGAGTTTATGCAACAAAACAACAGCAACAAAATCCCTCATGGGAAGGGAACCATTGGCCTTTAGCAAACCTCCTGTGCATTCTAATCACTCGGCCACCGAGCATCCTGGTTGTTACGGAACTCCTACTGCGTGAACTGCATGGCTTCAATCATGGAGGCTGTCAGCTTCAGCGTCTCTCTCTCTCTCTCTCTCTCTCTCTCTCTCTCTCTCTCTCCACACACACACACACACACACACACACACACACACACACACACACACACACACACACACACACACACACACGTTAAAGGGTTACATAATGATATTGCAGATGAAATTATTATATATTCTTTCAATCCAAACTACTCTCTCTCTCTCTCTCTCTCTCTCTCTCTCTCTTCTCTCTCTCTGTCTCTCTCTCTCTCTCTCTCTCTCTCTCTCTCTCTGTCTCTCTCTCTCTCTCTCTCTCTCTCTCTCTCTCTCTCTCTCTCTCTCTCTCTCCACAAGTCTTCTTAGCGCTGTCTTCAAATCATGACACGCATGACTAGTATCACCCAGGAAGCGAAAGTGGACTGCAGACGATGGTAACAGAAGGGTCTGCTGGCACAACAGAGTGGGGGTGGTCTGTACAGACAGTCTGTGAAGGCTCCAAGATGCAGGCTTTAACGCTCTCTTTTCCCTCCCCATTTCGTACTCTACCTAACATCCCTCCTTATCAAACTGATCCATAAAAACGCTAGATAGATCTGACACTGCTTCAGTGCTTCTGTCTCGGGCTTTCTAGCGGCGATCATGCTTTTGGTTTTATGTATTCACTTATTTATTCATTCATTTATTTATTCATTTATTTAGTTTTCAGTCAGTTATTTGTCTATTTCATTTATTTATTTATGTATTGTTTTCCTTATTTTCATTTCTGTTTTTTTTTAATTGATTTATCTATTACTTGTTATTATTTGTTTATTTACTTATCTTTTTATCTATTCATTCCATTTTACTTTTTTGTTTGTCCGCTTTCTTTCTGTTCCACATTATTTCGAAGCCTAACAAATCTAAACATATCGAGCACAGCAAGATATTAAGTGGAAAGAACACGATTTTCCAAATCAAATTGCGGCAGTTGGTTCTCTCGATTTTTACCCGATTATGTACCGACACTTGGCCCTTTGTGATGTACATGTAGTAATTGTCCTCTGTACTCTGCCTTGCCTCTGTGTTTGGATTCGTTTCTGCTAACTGGTATCCCTGTTCTCGTGCCTCTGATGTCAGAACAAAAGAACTGTTCATTATACATTCTTCCAAACATTCTTTCAGTCTACTGCGGTGTCTGCGATGGTGGTTTCGAAATTCGATGTCTTTGTATCGCTCATGTGCGGAAACGTGGCGATCTTGCCAGGAATAATTATGGGACAAGCTGAGGTTTGTGCATTCATTCAGTGTTTTCTGGCTTTTACATGATATTAAGTATTAGACTATATTTACATGGTTGAAAGACATGTCCATTTTTCCTCTATCCCACAAGCTATTTTTTTTTTTTTTTTTTTTACTAAACCTTATCATTTATTCTCGTGTTTCAAGGAGATTGGTGCGGACTGGAATTCAGTATGCGAACCATCATACCGTCTGCAGTAGATGCTAAACTGTTATCAAGTCTCGTCATGGCACTCTCTCTCTCTCTCTCTCTCTCTCTCTCTCTGTCTCTGTCTCTGTCTCTGTCTGTCTGTCTGTCTGTCTCTCTCTCTGGGGAGAGAAACTTGCCACATGGCCCTCCTCCCCCCTCTCCCAACCCCATCCACTGTGTATAGTTTCGTAAGCTACAGAGAACGGGCTGAATGTCTTAAGACTTAATGCACGTAGGCCTGGTCTGATCCTCTGATCTCATTATGTCTTGTTGGGTTTATAGCACACAGTTTCTTTTTTATGTCTCTTGTGATAGGCTATGTTTTCTTTTTTCCTTTTGTTTTAATTTAAAAAAATGATTTCTTTTATTGCACGCACTGTGTAATCAATCGACCGTGAAGAACACATTCCATTACACGTTTATCATGTCTTTGTCCTTTCAATCTCTCCACCCGTTCTGCATCTAATCCCCCCAACCCCACCCGCTTTCCCTTTTTTTCTGTTCACGTGATTACATTACAACGATATCTCTTGTTGATGTAATCATGTATAGATATTTTGTTACATTTAGTTTGCCTCGTTTCTCGATAATACTTTGTTTATCCTAACTTTGCCAGATTCATCAAGGCATTCAGATGAAGTTTTATTTGCCTGCCCACGTGGTTGCTTGGTTTCGTTGGTTGCTAAACGGTTGATTAGTTAATAATTTAGTTGGTTGGTTGGAAGCGTAGAAGGATAGTTGGTTGGTTGGCTGTTTAGATGGTTAGTTAGAGGGTTGGATGACTGATTGTGTACAATTATTTTGATTGGTTGGCTGGCTGGATAATTGGCTGGTTGAACGGCTGGTCTGGTAGCTGATTGTTTTGGTTTTCTGATTGGTGTTTGGTAGCTGATTGTTTGATTTTCTGATTAATTGATTGCTTTGTTTGTTGGCTATGGCTAATTAGCTCACATAGAACAAACATACCCCCAAAGAGTTCTGGACACATGCATATACAGATGGCTCCGCAGAAGAGGCTACCAGAAACGCAGGTGGATGAAAATTCCTAAAGCTGATGGATGGAACTCCTGTCCGACAAGCCATCCCGACTTTTAAGGTCTCCACAAACTTCAAGGCTGAGGCAGATGTACTACAGTCAGCAGCCAGAACACCGTATGAGTATAGAGGGGCAATACATACCAAGGTCGTCATCTTCTCTGATGCTTTATCGGTACTGCAGACTGTTAAAAATTCTCGAAACAAGGAACTCACCTCCCTTGTCTCTACTCTGGCCATTCTGCAGCAATCCACTGAGAATGCTGTCATCCAGTGGATACCCTCACACTGCAATGCATATGGCAATGAGGAACCTGGCCAATTGGCAAAGGACGGAGGACGGCAGCCCCAACTGGAGCAGGAAGTCTCCTTTGAAGAAATCAAAAGTATTATCAAGGAGAAGCAAAAAAAGAAAAAAAAAAGAAGATGGCTTGAGCAGCACCCAGACTTCAACAAGAGGGACGTATACTACCTGCTGCCCAGATCAGACCAAATGAGCATTGTGAGACTGAGGACAGGGCACTCCAGACTGAGACATCACATGTTCACAAAATTCCACATTGGCGAGTCTTCAAGTTGCCCATGCGGTACAGCCCCAATGACAGTGGGACACCTCCTGCAGAACTGTGACACACATGAAAAGCTGAGGGCAGAGACCTGGCCTGCCGACACACCGATGAGGGAAAGCTTTATGGATCACTGGGGGGCCTCCGGCGTGCAGCAGTCTACAGTGCCTCTGGGGTTCCTGTCAGTAAACGAAGAAGAAGAAGATTAGCTCACTTAGCTGGCTGGCTCTCTGGTGGACCAGTCAACTGTTTCTTTGCCTGCCTGGCTGGTTGGTTGCTTGACTGGTTAGCTGAGTAATTGGGGCTGGTGAATGGGTTGGTGGATAGGAGGTTGGTTAGGTTAGCGTGTGAGAGTTGGTGGTTGGCTGTTTCGTTAGTCAGTGGGTTTGTTGTCTGTCTGGCTTGTGTGTCGTTTGGTTATTTGGCTTTTTGGCTGCTTAATTGGATGAATGAAGTGGCTGGTTTGGTAGCTAGATGATTATTTGTTTGAATGACTGACTGCGTGGTCGGCTGGCTAGTTGGCTGGTTGTCTGGTTGACAGCTTAGGTGGTT
>CM065725.1:18348046-18350546 GCA_033310375.1 Conus canariensis | reverse complement strand
TTAAAAATATTCACAGATGGCTCAGTATTAGATGATAATAGCACAGGAGCAGCTTTCATAATTCCTAGCTTAAAAATAGAAAAGTTATTTCATCTTGGTAAAAGTCTGTCTATATATAGCGCAGAATTACTTGCTATACTCAAATCATTCGATTTCATTTTGAATTTCCCCATAAATAACAGTCAAATCGTAATATGCGCTGATTCAAAAGAGCATTGAATGGTATTAAGTCTTCAAATTCATGTGTACGATTAGACATGATAACTGAAATTAATCATATAGTACACCTTCTTTCCCAAAAAGGCATTAATATTACTTTTTGTTGGGTGCCTTCTCATTGTGGTATATCGGCAAATGAACAAGTAGACAAAGTTGCAAAAAAGGCAGCTCAAAACCTTAGCGGCACAGTAACAATAAATGTTCGCTTAGATCTGACAGAATGTTTCTCTATCATAAAAAAAAAAAATCTCATGATAATGCGACAAAAACACTGAAGAACTCGGACATATATTATTATAACAATTGCATCAAATGTAATGACAAAAACAATGGGATAACATCATACAAAAGATTTATTTTCTCATCCAGGGAGATTGAAAGTCTAATCCATAGGCTTCGTTTAAATTCGTTTAAAACAAAATATTGCAAAGATATTAAATGTATGTGTGGGGGATTCTATAAGTGTCAATCATTTACTGATTCATTGTCCCAAAACAAAAGAGCTTTTTTATAAATAAATCAGGTATTGAGGGTTTTGTTGATGGATCGACTCCTTTACCACTATCTACTATATTAAACAATTTTGCTACTCTTGAATCTATTTCTAAATGTTTATTAGGCTGTTCACTTAATATTTATCTTTAGCATTTGTGATTGTTACAGTTACAATTTTAGTTTAAGTTAAACGTTCTGATGAATAGGATGGGGTGGAGGGTTATGATTACATTCCTTACGTACTACTTTAAAACTTACACTCCCTTACACTCCCTAAAAGAATGCATCTCTCTCATTCCTTACATCAAGCTCACTCTACACTATAATTGTCTGAATCACTTTTAGTGGAAGGACGTTAAACTGAAGAACAACACACACACACACACACTCTCGGAAAAAGATGAGAGTTATGTTATGAATTTGTTTTTTGGATAAAATAAACAACAGTTATATAAATCTTTATGACTGGCATCTTAAAACAAACAAAAAAAAATTCAGAAGAGCGAAGCGTTTTGACAATTTTTGAGCCTTCAACATTGCAACAGAAGCGTTTAACCATACTCAGCTATTAACGTTTAATATTCAATACGATGCCATTATGTTTGCTACGAAGCTGTCCAGTTGCAAAAGAAATACCTGAAGCGACGAGACTGTGGAAATCTCCCTCATCCGTTCCGCCCCCACCCCTCGTATCCTATTTCTATCCTCTTCTTCCCTCTCGACCCCATCTGCCCCCCCCCCCCTCCCTCCCTCCCTCAAGCACCCCACGTTCTAATATATATATATATATATATATATATTCAGCCAGTGGGAGAAAACAAGTGCAGGCTAACAATTGTGCAGGCTAACAATTCTTCAGTCATTATAGTAATGACTAGACAAAGATTTGAATTAAAAAAAAAAAACCAAAATGAAGAAAATGGGGGGAATATATCATTAATATGAGAAACCCTTCACTAGCTGCCTGAGGGAACCATCGGACTTCCCTTCGAAGGTAGATCTATTTGTATTGCCTGCTCCTAGGCTTTTCGTCCGCTGGATCGGACTCATCAGGGAGATACGGCTGATTGTGTCTGTGCTCTTGGTGTCAAATAGAGACACACCACAGTCCATAATTCTGTGGTGTTCTCACGACCAAGGGTTCAAAAAAGAATCCAACAGCACCCCCAAAGCAGCCAGCGAAGGGTAGTAAATGGAACAAAACGAAAGTATGGAAAGGAAAAAAGTTGCTGAAAAAGTAAAAGCATTATGCAAACAGTATAAAATGCAGGTGACAGTCTTTGAGCTTATGCTTGAGGATCCATTCAAGGATGCAAGGGAGATCAAAAGATATGGAACAGTCTGAGTGGTCAGCTCTGCTGTTCAATAACCCAAGCATTGTGAGTGGCTAAGAATTGTACAGAACAACTTTTACTTGGATCTCCTAAGAGATGCAATCTCCCACTGATTGACCAAACATTATATTGCTGAACAATTAAATAGTGGGAGAAAACAAGCAGCTAACAATTCTTCAGTCATTATAGTAATATAGCAAAGATTTGAATTTTTTTTTTTTTTTTTTTTTTACAAACACCAACTCTCTCTCACCTATCCTGTCAACTGGTGCTTACTAATAACACCTATTCGGTTCTCCTAGTCAGTTGTAGCGAGAAGTGGCACTCAGCGAAAGAAGAATATCAATACATTTGTTACGTATAGATAAAGAGAAAGGGAGGGGGGGGGGTAAGAGTGGGGAAGTTCAATCAAGCTTTGCCTTGGATTAAGTTCTGCTTGTTGAAAAGCCTCT
>CM065725.1:18332574-18335074 GCA_033310375.1 Conus canariensis | reverse complement strand
ACACTATAAATAATTTTTGTATGCCTCAAAGGAGATGTTAAGGAAGAGACCCTGATTACTTTGGGGGATTGATTATACGTGGAAGGATGCTTGTTTGCTTGGCGTGGGGTTGGAGGGCCTGCCTGCACATGGGTCGGTCGTAAATGGATCTCTTGGGAAATTTAGTGGAGAAAACTGCTGTGTCGGGATGTGGAGCAAAACAGTGAGAGAGAGAGAGAGAGAGAGAGAGAGAGAGAGAGAGAGAGAGAGAGAGAGAGAGAGAGAGAGAGAGAGAGAGAATCAAAAACACTACCCTTACATAATCCAATAGCTCATTCTTAAATAATTGTCCAAAGCGCACCCCGACACACCTCGTGCCTTCCTAAGTCTTTCTTGCGGTCTCAGGTTTTTCTTGTATTTCTCTTTTCTTCTATCAGAAGGATCATCTTAATGTGAGAAAAATTCAATTATAGTAGACATTCTGATATCATTGTCTTAGGGCGATCGATTGTTGAGCCCCCATCACCCATGGGAAATCTAAGCAGTGATCACATCACCAGAAGGATAATAATAATAATAATAAATCGAGCTTATATAGCGCTCTTCGATGAGAGAAGAAGACTCATCCTCAGAGCGCTTCACAATACAGGAAAAATAAAAGTTTCCATAAACATTGCACAATACTGAGAAAAAGGCATCAAAACAATAGGTCACAAAGCAAGCACTAAAACAGATGAACAAGCCACATCCCCCCCCCACTCTATCCTCCCTCACCTCCTCCCCCCCCCCCCCCCCCCCCCCCCACCGCCACCCCATACACATGACATTATATGAACAACGCTCGACAAGAATTTGGGAATAGAAGAAAAGAACCAGCCCCCATCCCCCCCTCCCCCCCCCCCCACACACACCTCCCCGCCTCCAATTTCGTGAACACTGCACGGGATACAATATAAAACATGCAGAAGGGAGCACCCACCCACCCACCCACCCACACACACACACACACAAAGGGCAAACTCAACACGAAGCAACAAAAACCCACGCGCGTAAACGCACACACACGAACGCACACACGCAAAAGTACACAAGCACTCAGGCACGGAAGCGCGCGTGCACATACAAGAAGCAAAAGGATGGAGAATGCATGGGAAACACGCATTAACTCGTATGCTATGTAGAAAGACAAAAGGACTTCTGAAAGAGATGCGTTTTGAGACCAGATTTGAACGCAGAGAGTCTGTGAAGAGCGGAGCTGGGAGGGGAGGGAGTTCCAGACAAGGGGGGCTTGATAACTGAAAGAACGTTGGCCAAAGGATTTCAGTTTCATGCGGGGAAGCTTGAGAAGTTTGTCACTGCTAGAGCGGAGAGTGCGAGAGGGTTGATAAGTGACAAGTGTGTTGGAAAGATAAGCAGGCAATGTTTCATCAAAGTGTCGGAATGCAAGGGTTGCGAGTTTATACTGAATGCGCGCATGAATGGGAAGCCAATGTAGTCTAACTAACAGAGGTGTAGTGTGGGTTCTTTTGGACTTTTGGAAAACAAGTCTGGCTGCGTTGTTTTGTATACGTTGAAGTCGGTTTATATCGACAGCGGGAAGACCGGCAAGAATGCTGTTACAGTAATTGAGTTTTGACATGATGAGGGAACAGATAAGTTGGGCAGTCCCTTTCTGTGTAAGATATGAGCGAATTGACGCGATCTTTCTCAAAGCCAAATAGGCTGAACGACACAGGTGACCGATCTGGACATTCATGGACAGCGTACTATCCAAATGGACACCCAGATCCCTCACACTGTCTTCAAAGGGAATTTTGTTGGTTCCAGCTTGAATAGATTTTTCAGAAATGCGATCCAAAACAGAACGAGGTGCTGCCAACAGAGCCTCAGTTTTTTTCATCATTTAGCTTAAGCTTATTTTTAAGCATCCATGATTTAACAGATTGGAAACACAGTTCAAATTCCGATACCAAAAGTTGGAATGCAGCAGGTTCAGCAGCGTCATGCAGCTGGGTGTCATCGGCAAATTTCTGATGAGGAATTCCGTGTTCCTCAATGACCATAGATAGAGGTTGAATATACAGAGAGAAGAGAAGGGGGCCCAAAACGGAGCCTTGGGGCACACCGAAGTCCAGGGGAAGGGGAGAGGAGACCTTGCCACCAACAGACACAGACTGTGTTCTGCCAGTCAGGATGTCTAAGGCATAGTTTTCTTTTTGTCAAAATTGCAAACGACGTTTCTCTCCCTGCATGCCCTGGTAGGTGTAATCATTAGAGAAGAAAAAAAAGAAAAGCAAAAAGCGATTGATGGAAGGAACAGTGACTTGCATAGACATAGAATAAGAGAGAAAATACATGACGGCGGCGAAGAATGAACAACAGGTTTGAAGAAAAGGTGGAGGAAAAACAAACATGAATATGAAAAACAACAGTTCTGCTTTCAGTTCATGCACTTTTCAAGAACATTTGTAAACCATTTATAATTTACAAGTGACGGCGATAGACCATGTACAGATCAATT
>CM065725.1:18317574-18327574 GCA_033310375.1 Conus canariensis | reverse complement strand
GCTCCATAGGCGTCTCTACATGTGGCATACACAATGTCCCCATATGTGGCTAGTTTGTGTTCTAGGGTGCTTTTCCCTATCAGTGCATCGAGTCTTTGGACGATTTTTGCATCCAGTTTCTCCCAATCTTCGGTTTCGTTTGCTCGTGGCAGGTTGAGTTTCAGGCGCCTGGCATCGAGGGCCTGTGCAAATTCCTCATCCGAACCAACAGCGTGGATGTCCTTGGCACTGTGGTTTAAATCCTGGCCTTGGTCTTATATGTGTGTGTGTGTGTGTGTGTGTGTGTGTGAGAGAGAGAGAGAGAGAGAGAGAGAGAGAGAGAGAGAGAGAGAGAGAGAGAGAGAGAGAGAGAGAGAGAGAGGAATTTCGTTCAGAGTCGACGAGAAGCTTGACATTTACATTTTTTATGATTCATGTTGCGATCCATTTACTCTTTATAGATGATGTTAAGGATGTATGGAGACATGAAGGCGGTATTTGTGCCAGACTCACAGTGGTCTGGGACTGTTCGATCAACGCAGCCAGCAGAGATTCCCGCGAAAGCGTTGCGCGGGAAAACGTTCGATCGTTGTTCTTGTCCTCTTTTTCTAATATCAGTGTACGCTCGATGACAATGCTGGTGAGTTTCCACTGACAACATTAGAGCTAAAGTTTGTCTGGATATAAATAAAAACTAAATGCATGTGTATGTTGATTTGTTTATGAATCCGTACACGCGCACGCGCGCTCATGCACACACACACACACACACACACACACACACACACACACACACACACACACACACACACACACACACACACACGCACGCACACAAGTATTGGCTGACAAGGCGTTCATGATGACAAATATCTATGTCAAAGAGACATAAAACACTCAGCAACAAGAAATAATCTTTTAAGAGGAATTTACTGCTACCTGATTCTCTCCGTTATTCCCCATAAATAACAAGCGAATGAAAATATAATGATGTTACTGTCCGAGACCCACACGACATAAGAATGAAAGATCCTAATGTGAATAGAAAGAAAAGGAAACAAAATAACACAAAGAAGAAAAAAAAGAACAAAACAACAACAAGAACAACAAAGACAACAACAACAACATCGACAACAGCAACCCAATAAAAACGTCTTCCTCATCTAAACTATATCTGAGATGTCACGTTAGTATGTGCAGTCTTCTCTGTGACTTTTCTGCGGCCTGCTGCTTATTCAACCCTAGGTATACCCAGCAGGGACGGGTGGAATTCTTAGAAAGCAATGCCTCTGATGGGAGTCGAACAAACTACACTCTGGCCTGCCAGTCTGCGACTCTAACCACTTCACCACGGCGGCTGATAGTGACCTTTCAACCAAACTGAATGCACGGTGCACAGAAGCTCACATAGTGGGTCATTTGGCAACAAATAGATCAAAATATACAAACGACAACAAAAAAAGGAAAAGGCGAGATTGCTCAGCTAACTATGGATGTGATGTTGTCATTGATTTTTGTAAGCAACCGTCGCATTAGGATTGCGACCATTTCCGAGCTGAAGAAATGTCACGGGGATGATTGCAAATACTAAGTTGACAGCACCGATATATTTCACATTAAGAAGAAATGTTATTTTCTTCTTCTTCTTTTTGTTTTGTTTAGTTTTCTTTCTGTTTATATTCAGATCTTTCTTATGTCGTGTGGATCTCTGCCGATACTGCGTCATTTTATTTCCAATTCGCCAGCAGGGTATTATGAAGAGTTCAGTGCTGTTTATTGGGAATAAGGGCGAATCAAGTAGCATTAAGCTTACATTTTTCCTAAAAGGATTTCTTGTTGCTGAGTGTTCTACGTCTTTATAACATAGATTTTATCATCATAAGCGTCTCGTTAGCCTACTTATATATATATATATATTTGTTCAGCATTATATATATATATGTATATATATATATATATATATATATATATGTGTGTGTGTGTGTGTGTGTGTGTGTGTGTGTGTGTGTGTGTGTGTGTGTGTGTGTGTGAGTGTTCTGTGTACGCGCGCGCGCGCGCGCGCGCGCGTGTGTGTGTGTGTGTGTGTGTGATCTTATCAGTGTGGGGAACCGCTTCAGAACATCAGAACATTTCCTGTGCAGCAGATAGAATGTTCCAATAGGTCCAGGGGAAGATCTGGCTCTGGCTTTCTTAATCTTCTGCAGTTTGGGGGCTTTCTCACTGAGCTACTTGTCGCATGCTGCAGGTCACACCAAGCCCTGCATTTGAAGGTAGTTGTTGTTGTTGTTGTTGCTGCTGCTGCTGTTATTGTTGTTGCTTCTGCTGCTGCTGCTGCTCTTGCTGTTGAGACCAGGATATGTTTCATGAGATGTTGTTTAAGACGGTTGATCGAATTATAGGAGATAGATAGATAGATAGATAGATAAATAGATAGATAGATAGATAGATAGATAGACAGATAGATAGAGAGATAGACAGACCGAATAGAATGTGCTGAGACAACATGTTCCAAATTTCCGTCAAAAGAAAAACACATGAACAGGGATTCTCAGTTCCTGTGAAATAATAATTCTGAAACAACAAAATAACATCACACAAAACAGACTAAGCACTATTACCAAAATACAAAGCGCTTCGCGCTATGCGATTCTAAAAGGTCTGGCACAAATGAATAGAAAGGGGAGGAAAAGAACATGACATGTGCGCGCAGACATGTGACGCATTAATTCCACGCAAAAGCAGAACACATAAACAAGTCCTTATCAAAGGTCGAAGCGGAAAGAAGCCCGACCTTTTTGCTTGTTTGTTTGTTTCTTTCTTTCCTTTTTTCTTTCTTTCTTTCCTTTTTTCCTTGCTCAGAAAGTTTGGCTTTATTGTGGTCAAACAACGTGGTCTCCAGCTGCGGGTGTAACAGAAAAGACTAGACCAGTCCCCCCAATGGGAAATAATCCATAATATCCATTCAACAAAGATCCTTTCAAAGAAAATGGAAAAGGACAGAAAACAATAAACGTAGTATTGTGCTTCTGGAACTACAACAACAAAACAACAACAACAAAACGAACACAACAACAACAACAACAACGACGACGACGACGACGACGAAGACGACGACGACAAAAACAACAGAATCTTATCAGAAATTTACGTTCATTGGAAATTATCGATTACATAGAGCTGAAAACTTCAAAATTGTACACTTCAAAACTGTACAATCTAAAAGACCATTAGAAGTATATCAATAAATCAAAACCGATAAGCAAGAAAGAAAATACACTATTATTTGTACAGGTATGCTAATATTGCACTCAAACTGCGGTACATTTGCGAAAATGAGTTTTGAAATTTGACGCAATCAACAAACCAAAACTCCGTCCTTTTCCCTTTGTCTGTCTGCTTGCTTTTCTCTTTCTCTTTGTGATGATCTGTTTTTGTCTATATTCGCTAGTAAGTGGTGGCAAGTAACAAACCTAAGCATTGTAGTAAAAAGAAGAGAGTACGTTCTTGCAAGTAGCAAACACTGAGACGTTAGAACAAGCTGACACCCAGACAAACTGTAAGCTGTTACAAGAAACCAGTACATATAGAAACCCAGACAAATGTAAAACACTTTGAAGGAACAAACTCATAGTTATACAGCAAAAACATTTCCAGACACCAGTAAAATCTTGTGTGAAGTTATAACGACAGAGCATATGTAATCTGTCACCTTACCATGAAAGTGGCACACGTTACCGTCATGGAAGAAGGAGAAGAAGAAGAAGAAGGCAGTGCTTTCCAGAATGTATACATCCAAGGCTAAAAAAACAACAACAGGGGAGTGTGAGAGAGAGAGAGAGAGAGAGAGAGAGAGAGAGAGAGAGAGAGAGAGAGAGAGAGAGAGAGAGGGCGTTATACACATATATAAGGATTATGATGATTTTGCTTTCTTGGAGTAAGATATTTATCAGGAACCAGAATCTAAACTGACTTCCTCGACAGTCTTGGAACATTTGGAGAGAGAGAGAGAGAGAGAGAGAGAGAGAGAGAGAGAGAGAGAGAGAGAGAGAGAGAGAGAGAGAATATGTATGCATGTGTACATGCGTGGGTACAGGTGTTGCGGTGAGGTGTGTGTGTGTGTGTGTGTGTGTGTGTGTGTGTGTGTGTGTAACGCACACTATTTCGTAAAGCTCTGCAACCAAGCAATGATCTTGAAAAATGCAGAATACAAAAAGAAAGTCCAAAGATCTATGGTCTTTGCACACACGTCCTCCCTTATCAACTAAACTCTTCCCCTCTCCCGGCCCCTCCTCCTCCCGCTCCGTTCCCTCCACAGCCTCAGCTCACCCCCACCCCCCACCCCCACCCTGTTGTCTCTCTTCCTTTTGACAGAGAGGGAATCACTACGCATTTCAAGGGGTCCTTTTTGAGTGCCCAGATCAGCCTACCATTACGTGTCTGGCTTTGCCCACACTACGCCATCCTGCCTGCTGTTGGTGCGGCGTTGCTGCTGCTTCTGTACAATCAGACCTCATGCAGTCTCCGCCTCTGCTTCTGCTGCTGCAACCACAGACTGCTTTGGAGAGGTCTGTGGGGGCAATTGACCATTGGGACAACGACTGGTTCTGCTGTGGTATTAGAGGATCGTGGGAGGAGCAGGAAAAAAAATGCGAATGTGGGTGTGTGTGTATGTGTGTGTGTGTGTGTGTGTGTGTGTGTGTGTGTGTGTGTGTGCTGTGTGTGTGTGTGTGTGTGTATGTGTGCGCGCGCGTGCGTGCGTGTGTGTATATGTGTGTGTGTCCGTGCGTGCGCGCGCGCGCGCGTGTGTGTGTGTGTGTGTGTGTGTGTGTGTGTGTGTGTTCAAAAGTCCAAAGATCTGTCCTCTTTGCGCATACGTCTGACCCTTATCGCCCCCTCCACCCTTCCTGCACGCCCCTCCCCTAGTGCCGGCACAGCTCCCACCCCCCCTCTCCCACCCCCACCCCCTTCCCATTCACCTAAACCTCCTCCCCATGTTCTCTCCTGTTGAGAGAGAGGGAAGTAGTTCCATATGACGAGAGGTCACTTTTGATTGTCCAGATCAGCCAACAATTACGTGCCTGCCTTTCCACACGCTGCGCCATTCTGTCTGCTGTTGGAGTGGCTGCTGCTGCTGCTGCTGCTGGTGTACAATGAGACCTCAGGCAGCATTCAACACCGCTTCTGCTGCTGTAGCCACAGACCGTTTGGAGAGATCTGTGGCGGGAATCGGCTATTGGGACAATGACTAACTGTGCTGTAGTATTAGTGTTCTGCGGGTGGGTAGGAAGATGTGTGTCTGCGTGTGTGTGTGTGTGTGTGTGTGTGTGTGTGTGTGTGTGTGTGTGTGTGTGTGTGTGTGGTGCGCGCGCGCGCGCGCGCGCGCATGGGTTGTGGGGGTAAGGGGTGGAATTACGATCTCTATGCAACACGTCTGTGCGCTTTACAATACACTGCCTTTTGAAAGACACTCCCCCAGACACACACACATGAGCATGTGTGAACACACACACACACACACACACACACACACACACACACA
This sequence comes from Conus canariensis, assembly GCA_033310375.1. Lineage (NCBI taxonomy): Eukaryota > Metazoa > Mollusca > Gastropoda > Neogastropoda > Conidae > Conus > Conus canariensis. The sequence continues at coordinate 18,322,056 of CM065725.1, read as the reverse complement.
CACACACACACCTCTCTCTCTCTCTCTAGTCATTCCCATTCAATTCGCTGCTCTCCCTTTTACCCTTCCCTCTCATCCACATAAAAGTGAAGAGAGGAATAAAACTTTGGAGAGAAAAAAAATTCTAATGTTGAATTGTGTGTTTCTGTTTGTATCTGATTTCAGCTTCTGCCATCCCCCAAGACACCCCACCACCTGTTCTCTCTCTCTCTCTCTCTGTCTCTCTCTCTCTCTCTCTCTCTCCACACACTCCCCCCCCCCCCCCCAGCCTCAGCTAAAACCACGCAGCCACAGACCCCGGTTTCGTATAATACCACCAGCAACAAATCTTCAGCCAGGCGAATGCTCGGCTCCTCAGTATCCATCGATTGGGTTTCACTTTGTTCTCCAGACAAAGGAGGACTGAAAGACAATCAACACTTCCTGCTACGGTTGTCGACCAGGAAGAATGAGGCTTATTTCCATGGAGTGACTGTCTGGGGCCATGGTAACACAGCTTGGACAGGTCTGAAAGTTCCCTGCTCTCTTCGTTATTGAACTAATGTTGTTGTCGTTGCTTTGTTGTTGTTGTTGTTGTGGTCGTTGTTGTTGTGTTTGTTCGTGTGCGAGTGTGTGTGTGTGTGTGTGTGTGTGTGTGCGCGCGCGCGCGCGCGCGTGTGCATGTGTGTGTGTGTGTGGGGTGGAGGGAGAGAGAGAGAGAGAGAGAGAGAGAGAGAGAGAGAGAGAGAGAGATCTAATTAGACAAACCCTTACAATACACCCACCAAGGAATAAAAAGTTATGCAAAGAACTCTCTCTCTCTCTCTCTCTCTCTCTCTCTCTGTGTGTGTGTGTGTGTGTGTGTGTGTGTGTGTGTGTGTCTCTGTCTGTCTATCTCTATCTATCTGTGTGTGTGTGTGTGTGTGTGTGTGTGTGTGTGTGTGTGTGTGTGTGTGTGTGTGTGTGTCTGTGCATCTGCCTGTCTGCTTACCTTCCATGCTGCCTGCCTGTTAGTCTGTCGGTGTGCCTGTTTGTATCTCCAGTGAGATGACTGCTTCTGCTGCTTTACATTACTGTATTATCGATAATGATATGATATCAATCACCGTTTAGCTGATGCCACAAACAAACAAACGAACAAACTAAATGCAGTAATGACATGAAAGCAACAATGCTATACTATCATCGTGACTTACTGTGTCAATAATTGATGGATAACTTTCCGTCTGACAGAGTAGTAAATCGCAGACCAACTTACCGCTTGAAACCTGGGAGACTTCCAAATCCTCTTCATCTTTAAGACTGATTGAGGATGAACCTCGTTCCAGCTTTTGCTTTATCGCTCTGAGAAGCGACAGAAATTCATCCCAACGAAAACCGAAAACTTCCTCTCTCCCTTCATCATCCTCGATTGCAGTAGATGTGTTTCTATGCGTGCCGATACCACTGACATCTAATTTTCTCGTTCTGCTGAGAACCTTGGATTCCTGGTATCTGGTGACTCGTCTCTGTCCAAACAATGGTCAGTCATCGTTGGCAGGCAGTGCTGGCTGGCATCGCTTTGTTCATCGACGCCTCTCTGCACAGGCAAGCTGGACTGGAGAACTCTGGGGGTGTGGGAGTGGTAGGCGTGGGGTTACGCTTTTTTTTTTTTCTTTTTCAAACTGAACTTCTTCACTGGATTTCTCTCTGGCGAATTTGCGTACGTTTTATCGAAATGGAAACGTCTTCACACTTCTGCATCTGTAGCGCTGACCTTTCTATTGTAAGGTAACAGGTCTGAGCCCAGGTGGCGGGTTCAGTTGGAGGCCGATGTGTTTCTAATTTTCTTGGCTGGCACATGTGTACATTAGCGCTGCATTTTTTTGAATTAGTACTTTTTTACGTGTTTTTTTTTCTCTTTTAACTGCGAGACATCTTGCTGGTAGGTGATGACAAAAAGGTGAACGGAAGAAAGAAAAAAAAGACAAAGACAGAGAGAACGAAAGAAAGAAAGAAAAAGAAAAACAATAAAAGGGAAAGAAAATACAACGAGAAAACTATCGGCGTTATGTGGAAACTGATTTGATTGGCTTTCCATTCATCCCTGGCTTCCAACTTTAGATCTGGATTTGATGAAATTAGCATTGCGTGGCAGGTGTAATGATGGCAACGTTAAACAGGTGGTTCACACCTTGACAGAAAGTTGCAGATTTGTAGCATTCTCTTCCGAACATTTGCGAATGTGCAGACACACACATACGCATACAAACACACACGGACGCGCTCGCACGCATGCACGCACGCATGCTCGCACACACACACACACACACACACACACACACACACACACACTGACTTCCTCCGAAATGGTTTGAATAATCGACGCGCTGTAGCTAATATCACAAAAATTATGGAACGAAGCATAATTTCGGTAATGATTGGATGACATGTTTATTCTAGACTTTTTGATTGGTCAAACTCTGCCAAACTCTCGACTTGAAAGGCCTTGAAGAAACGCACCAATTTGCTAAAGTAGTGACAATTCTTCACTCTTTCTTTCACAATTCACAAATCCAGCAAGTGCTCGAATCTTCAACGGGTTGTGCTAGCACGCAAAGGACAAGGAAGACATTGTCAGAACCCTGTGAGTGTGTCAAGTGAGCAACGACAGCACTGTGGTTCGTTTGATGGCGCGTGCCTCCCTCAGTCCCACGTGGGTCCTGAAAGATCAGGGCTATCTGCAGATCAGGGCTATCTGTGGCACTAGCGAAAGGTTTGTATCACAGGACACGAAATGAGGGGAAAGGAGAGCGTCCAGCTAAACACACAATAATTACAGGGTGAGTGTAATTCCCTGTATTACGCCTCTTTTGTGTGTGTGTGTGTGTGTGTGTGTGTGTGTGTGTGTGTGTGTGTGTGTGTGTGTGTGTGTGTTGCTGCCATGTATGTCTGACAGCGTGTGTAGCAGCCCTGTGCAGGCGCCATTCTCAAGCATGTCTCTGACCATCCATTAACCTTGTGATGCTAGTCATGAGGCTCTGCTCGCTAGTTTATTGTGCAAATGCACATTCTTTGGATTTACAAACTACGCAGTCTTCTTCATGGGCTATTTCCTTTTCAGTACATTACGCAACAACCCCTGCCAAAAAGTAGTGTAATTTCTGCAGACTAATGGACAGACACGAGAAACGGAATACAGTTTTTTTGTTTTTGTTTTTGCTCCAAAAATTATGTGGAAGAGATGGGCTGAATGTAGGGCCTGTCATGGATTTTAGCGAACCAATCTTCCGTTATCTACTAGATAGATAGATGGACAGACAGACAGACAAATATGTGAACAAATAAACAGATGAATAAAGAAGTAAATAAACAAATGAATGGATGAATAAATAAATAGATATAGAGACAAACACACACACACATTGTGTGTGTGCATTAATAAATATATGAATAAATAAATGCCCATTGAGGTCTTCTTCCACTCTGAACCAACAACTAGTGCCGCCGATAGGTAAAACTGATGTTTTCCCATGAACTAACTGAAAGCAGGAATCCAGGATGCCTTCCACATTGGCGGAGGCCCGCACTCTGCCCAGCGTCCTTCTGGAGAGCGGTGCTTTTGTTCTGCCCACACGTCTAATTGTGGGCCTTGTATTGCTGCCATTGATATCAGGCCTCTGTGCTAAGTGGTTTCAATGGTGTCGACTGCAGGAACACAATACTACACAGACCGTGGACTAAAAGCAGCCCGTGGATCAAATCTCTCTATCCTTCTCTTCTCTCTCTCTCTCTCTCTCTCTCTCTCTCTCTCTCTCTCTCTCTCTCTGCGTCTCTGTGTCTCTGTCTCAGTCTGTCTGTCTGTCTGTCTGTCTGTGTGTCTGGCTCTGTCTCTCTGTATCTGTCTGTCTGTCTATCTATTTGTGTGTGTGTGTGTGTGTGTGTGTGTGTGTGTGTGTGTGTGTGTGTGTGTGTGTGTGTGTGTTTCCAGAGCCGTATTGATTCGTGCATAAATCAGTTCAATCCGTTAACATCGTATCATTTGCACAATCTGTCTGTCTGTCCGTCTGCCTGTCTGTCTCTGTCTCTCTCTCTCTTGTGAGTTGACTTTTACGGTCGGCTGGACCATAAACAACATTACCTTACCTCACCTCTCTCTCTCTCACTCTCCCTCTCTCTCTCTCTCTCTCTCTCTCTCTCTCTCTCTCTCTCTCTCACACACACACACACACACACACACATGCATGTACTCATAATAAATGCATACGCAAGTGCAGACAGGCACACACACACACACACACACACACACACACACACACACACACACCACACACACACATACACACACACAGAGAGAGAGAGAGAGAGAGAGAGAGAGAGAGAGAGAGAGAGAGAGAGTTTCACTTGACATATCAGAAAAAAAAAAAAACTGAAATTTTAAGTACGGAGATGATCTCTGAGCACGTTTTCCCAGCAGCGGCTGCGGCAATAATATGATAAAGGGTCCCACATCAACAGGACACA
>CM065725.1:18302574-18312574 GCA_033310375.1 Conus canariensis | reverse complement strand
TGGTTGTCCTTATTGTCGTCGTCGCCGTTGTTGTTGTTGTTGTTGTTCTGTTGCTGCTGCTGGTACTGCTGCGGCTGCTGTTGACTTGTTCGGGGTTTTCTAGTTATTATTTGGTTCGCGTTTTTTTTTAAATTTTGCACACTGCATTGTCGACATCAGTAATTTTTATTTAGTGTTTATTTGTTTATAATAGAGAGATAAACATATGACCATATTTAAACGTATAATTTGCTTTATGTACAAATAGCATATTAGAATACTAGTGGCAAAATGTGTATAGGCCAATACCTTTACCTTCAGATATTATAATTGTCTATGCCACTCTCTCTCTCTCTCTTGCTCTCTCTCTCTCTCTCGCACTCCCTCTCCCACTCTATCACACACACACACACACACACACACACACACACACACACGCACATGCATACATACATACACATAGTCTCTGTCTCTCTGTCTGTGTGCCTGTCTGTATGTCTGTCTGTCTGTCTGTCTGTCTGTCTCTCTCTCTCTCACACACACACACACACACCCAGAGGCTGCGCGCGCCTGCACTCACGCGTGCTCCAACGCAAGCAGGTATGGACGTGAACACACACACACACACACACACACACACACACACACACACACACACACACATACGCGCGCCCCCGCGCGCGCGCGCCACACACACACACACACACACACACCACGCACGCACGCACACACACACACACACACGCACGCACGCACGCACGCATGAACGCACACATGCACGCACTTAGGTATGCAGGCACGTACGCACGAACGCTCGCACACATTTATGAAGGTAATCACGCACGCATGCACGAAGACATACGAGTACTCATGCACGCATGCGTGCAGCGCGCGCACACACACATACGCGCGCACACACGCACGCACGCAGACACATACACACAAACACACTGAGAGAGAGAGAGAGAGAGAGAGAGAGAGAGAGGAGAGAGAGAGAGAGAGAGAGAGAGAGAATGAGAGAGCTAATGCGAATGCGAATGCTTCAATCATACCTTATCGTATTAATGGACATCTATCTACCAATCTATCTATGTATCTATCTATCTATGCATACATACAGAGAGAGAGAGAGGAGAGAGAGAGAGAGAGAGAGAGAGAGAGAGAGAAGAGTATATCGTACGGAAATCACAAGGAAGAGGAGAAGACGTAGAACAGTTTTACTATTTCTTTACTTTGCAGTAATTTTGCCGTTGCTTTTGCCAATGGTAATGTGAAACAGACTGGAAGAGTTTTCATGAAATCACAGCATAACATCTGGCAACATTTTGAGTATGAAAATGACACGGATGCCATCGATTTTCCCCGTGTAGCTCGAGTAACTCTTGATATGTGATAAACAAAATCTCTTTCTCACGTTTTTTTACGATCAAACTATCTTGCAAATTTTATTCGTTTATGTCTCACCCGATGAAGACCTAAGAGGTCGAAACGCGTTGTGTTTCGTCTTGTGACTCGTTTGTCCACGTTCTCTGGGCGGTTCGCTAACATTTATTTAAAATTTATCTTGCAAATGATAATATAAAGGATATGTGTGTAGCTTGACCGTTTTGTTTGTCTAGACACACATCTTTCAGAGTAAACAATGTCCTCTCACTACTACACCAATAGCCATTCCATTTTCCTTTCCACGTTTTCACCCCTCATTATTGAAGCTGTTCTGTTAACAATATTGTCTCTGTTATTTCTTTTCTTCCTCTCCTGTCCCTAATTCATATCTGTGTGCTAGGATTGTGTTTGCTGGTGTGCGTGCATGAACGTCCGTGAAAGGGCGCGCGTTCCTGCGTGCGTATGTGTGTTCGTGCGTGCATGCATACGTGTGTGTGTGTGTGGTGTGTGTTTGTGTGCGTGCGTGCGTGCGCGAGCGCGCGCGCGCGCGCGCGTGTGTATGTGTGTATGTGTGCGGGAATGCGTGCGCGCGTGTGTGTGTGCGTGTGCCTGTGTGTGTGTGTGCGCGCGCGCGTGCGTGCGCGCGCGCGCGCGCATGCGTTTGCCATAAAAACAATCCACCTTACATCTGTACGTGACACTGTCCAATACCCACATCAACATACACCATGGAACTGCTATGCAGTACTTCCACATACACACAAAAGTATACTTTCTTTGCTCCTGAAATGGATATCTGCCGTATACTGTGTAACAAGCCCATGCAAAAAAAATGGAAACACCAACATGTCAATACCAGATGCAGGCATACATAACACAGACACATGAGCATACACAGACACACGCAGACAGACAGCCACACACACAGACACACGTACTCACACAGACACAGACAGAAAGGCAGACAGACAAACAGACACACACACGCGCACACAAACACACGCACACACACACACGCGCGCGCGCGCACACGCACGTACGCACCCCCCCCACCCCCACCCCACACACACACAAGAGCCTACGACGACGACGATGATGATGATGATGATGATGGTTGCTCTCTTTGTTGCTGTTGCTTTAGCAAAAATCGTGTAAGAATGACATTACATCCTGTCTACAAAATTATCTCCATAATCATAAAGAAAAAGCATGCCTCACAAGACTAGTTGGTGTCAAAACTAGAATGTTGAGGATATGAATTGTTTATGTCATAGCTCAAGTAACAACTGACGTATAGTAATTGAAACCCACACGTTTATCCTTCACCACACACACACACACACACACACACAAACACACCAACCACATCACAACACACGCTGTACGCACTCACGCACGTGCGCGCACGCTCGCACGCACACACACACACACACACACACACACACACACACATGAGCCCGTGTTCTCCCACTCATGCCCACATCCACATACACGCATGTGTACACTCACACAAACACGTACAATGATAATAATGGCATAGACTGGGTTTGGTGGGTAGATCCATTCAGCGCAGGTCAAACATCTGCTGTGTCGTAACCATGACACCCTCTTCCTTGATTCTCTCATCTTCGTCATTACTTTATGTATAATCCGGTTTAAATCGTGAGGTCTCAGAACCAAGTAGAATATGTGTAGCGTATATGGACTAAGTCTGCACGCGGTGACATCTCCTTAATAAAACTGAAACTGGCTTGAAAACCGAGATGTGGATGATATTAAATGTTTATCCAGTCTCACAAGTAATAAGTAATATACGGTAACTGAATTCCACACCCCTCTTGCGCCGAATATGAGAAGACAAATGATTGCTTGTTCTTCCTTTGTTCTGTATGTTTTCTATCTTGCCGGAGGAAGACTTAAGAGGTAGAAACGCGTCGTGTTTTGTCTTGCAGTTTGTTTGTCCTTGCTGTTTGGCTTAAAATTTGAAATTCGCACATTCATCCTTTGCACCGTTTTGCAACTTAAAAAAAAAGTTTAAATATCTTGACCATTCTGTTTGTCAAGAGTTAGATTCATTACCTGAATCTGACTATTATGGCATTTTCTTCCCTTCTTATCTCCCATTGCAGCCATTCCCATTCCCATTTTTGTTACCATTGTAAAACTATTCTGGGAATTCTCTTTTCTCGCTTCTTCATTTTGTTTCTGCCATGCTCCCAAATCCCTCTGTGTGTGTGTGCGGTTTGTTTCAGCAGTTTGTTTTCTGTCGGCATACTGCCATCGATTTTTAGACGTCATTGAAGATCAGCCACGACGCCATGTCGGTACAGACCATGATAATGCTACTTGATCTTTCCACGTTGAGCCATAAATAACTCTTGTGAGCTCCCTGAACAGGTCAATACCTTGTACCTGCAAACAAATGCGTATATAAGTGTCCCTACACATAAATAACCATTAACTCTCTCTGTCTCTCTCACCACACACACACACACACAGCAGCAGGAACCTTCACGGAACAAGGCCTTTTCAACTACTGGTAAACGTCTCCATAGATCTTCCCATGACGTAAGTACCAGGTTTGACGTCAAACAAAAACACTAGCACAACGCGATTCGAAAAACAAAAAGGAAAAACAAGGTGATATGGGGACAGATTGAGGAGGTCATACCATTTCAAAGCCTCCATGAAATAAACCCTACTCTGACCGACGTGCAGAAATCCCTGAAAGCTGTCAGCTCCGACTCGAGAAATTTAAATGTTGTCATGCACTCTGGGATCAACGATTTGAAATCTAAGAACAGCATGGAATTAAGTAAGTCATTTGCAACTACCTTTGAAGGAAGCTGCCAAGAAAAAAACAAAAAAAAACAAGAGTTTGTAGTAAGCAATGTCACCTCTGTCAAAGACCAGACGCTGGAGGCAAAGGGAGAGTTATTCAATGCTGCCACCACGTCCGAACTACTGGAGGTTGGGAACATATCTTTCATCAAATATGTCAACATGAAGAAGCATCACCTCAGGGACGGCATTCACCCCACTACAAGAGGCACCAGCATACTGGCTGGCAACATTGGACGTCGTGTCCGAAACCTGGTGTGGGAAACCCCGAACGGCCTGCACGGCAGTCTAGATTCCACCGTCCCCAGTCCTACCCTGGCCCTCAACACCACGCCTGGCATAACCGCTTCCTTGCTCTGAATGACAGGGAAATGTTTCATCAACACTTGTTATAACTTTTGTCCTAGAGATCCAGATTCACTGACATTAACGAAGCGGAGCATTACCCATTGTTCTTCGCCATTAATGACTTTATGCCTACTAGACATCTGTTTCTAATTAGTATTGATAGAATGAGTTGATTTAAGCTATTGTTAAACACATATAGAATTTGTAATTTTTTGTATATAGTTCTCTACTTTTTCTTCCTTGCTTCACTTTTTCTTTATAAGCGTACTCCTCCCAGTAAGCCTATATGCAAATCTTTGAGATTACCTTGATTTCTCATTTAACATAAAATGATTGTTCAACAATAATGAGTAGAACAAATGAAAATGTTTTTGATATATTCCAGTGGAACTGCCGTTCCATTATTAAAAAATTAGACTGTTTAGTTCAACATCTTGCACAATACCATTACAAGATTCTCTCTTTTCAGTTCTTAAATGTCAAAAAGAAAAGCTGCCAAAGAGAAGTAATTACTATTATTCACAAATCCATCGAAAGGATGATACCACTGGAAATGTATTTTCGCCTATTTATGTACGTGAGGGGGTTTCTTACACTCTTTGCCCCAGTCCTGCACCATCTGATATACCTAATTTGAATTCTTGTGCTGTTACTGTTGGATTGAATTCTTCACTGATAACCACTGTCTCTGTCTACCTACCCCTTGGCCCAAATGAGCAGAACACTGAATGGATTCGTATGCTACAAGCAGAACAAAACAAACACTTCTTAATCACGGGTGACTTTAATGCTCACTCACCTTTCTGGGAGAAGGAATGTCAAACAGTTACAAGCAACCGTTTTGTTGAAAATCTTGTGGATTCCTCCCTCTGTCTTCTAAATGACGGGGCGAATAAAACACATACCCGATGATGCCATTGGCTTAACACTGGTGTCACCTGAGTTAACACCATTTTGTACCTGGAACCCAATAGAAGATCCTCTGAACAGTGATCGCATACCACTTGTGACCAGGTTTGAAGTAGATCAACCATCAGTTACGGACTCAACAGAAGACAAGGTTCCAAAATATAATTACAAACGTGCTGACTGGAACAAATTTACAAACATATTCCTTTCTTATAATGGGTTCGAAACTTCCGATCAGGATGCTGACACCTTATAAATGATGTTTACTAAAGCTGTTCTGCATGCCGCTGACGAATCCATTCCCAAAGCCTTTGCCGACATGTTTGCAAATAATAACCGCAGCGATGGACTATCGGTCAAAGATAGAAAGTATAGAGCAGCACATGAGTTACATCTTAGTGATGAAGACTCGGAACAGACCAGAAATCTATCTATTAATGCTGCGATTACGATAGAAGAATTAAAAGAATGTGTCTGTAATCTCCGTAGCAAGAAAACATCAGTTGGGCTGGATCGAATTTCTAACGAAATGTTAGGTCATTTGTCACTAAACGTGTTGAACTTTTTACATTTTATTTTTCAAAAATGCTGGGATAGTGGTCAACTACCAAACGTATGGAAACAGTCAGTTGTTGTACCCATTCACAAACAAGGAAAGTCCCGAAATGATAATGACAGCTATAGACGAATAGCGTTAACGTCACATACATGTAAACTTATGGAGAGAATTATATTAAGGAGACTTAATTATTATTGTGAAAAGTATAAGGTTATTCAGATTAATCAGGCAGGCTTCAGAAGAGGTAGATCAACAATTGGTCACCTGATAAAATTAACCACTCAAATTAGGCAACAGTTTGCCAGACGAAAGAATGTTCTTGCCACTTTTTTTTTAACGTCAAAAAGGCTTATGACCAAGCGTGGCACAATCGACTACTGACAAAGTTACGAGAAGCTGATATTGTGGGTAATACGTTTGATTTTATTAAAAGCTTTCTCCTTAATCGATCAATGCAGACAAGGATTGGGAGTACTTATTCCAGTACGAGATATCTTCATATGGGCCTTCCTCAGGGATCGGTCATTGCCCCTATTTTGTCCAATATTTTAATGTCAGATCTTCCTAGGGGGTTATCAAAAGATGCAGTTTTAGTTCACTATGCCGACGACATATGTCTGTGGATGAAAGTGTCAATGAAAAGAAAAATTTCCACCAGAGCTCTGAATTACACCAAGAAGTTATACCAACATGAACTCGATAAAATAAGTAAATATATGACTGAAGGCGGTCTTTCTTTGTCTCTTGAAAAAAACAACAACAACAACAAAAAACAGTATGATGCCTTTCAATTCAGCATATAACCCTGAAAAAACTTCCTACATTTTCTATCCATGGTTCAGTCTTACGATATCCTCAAGCAACTAAGTTTCTGGGTGTTTATCTCACGTCAAAACTTTCCTGGACCAGCCATACTGAGGATATGCTAACTAAAGCACGAAAGAGCTTAAACTTCTTAAAAATAGTTAGCAAACAAAAGTGGGGACAGGATACAAAAATATCAATAATATTATCAACGTCACTTGTGCGTTCCAAATTGATGTATGCTCAGGAGGTATTTTTCAGTGCTCCACAACATTTATTAACTAAAATACAAAGTGTTGACTGCAAAGCCTATACACTTTTCCTAGGAGTTCCATTTCATGCATCAAATTTAGGAACCTATAAAGAAACAGCTGTTTTAACCGCTTGATGAGCTAAGAACTATTTCTGCTGCCAAATATGTTTTACAAAGTTCTACGTTCGAAAATTTCACAGAGGCCGAAGTTTGTATGAGGTCCGATCTTCATTTTGCAAAAAGAGCTAAATCTATTCAATTATTAAAATCCATAAACACATTTACCTCAGATCTTTTTTTTTTTTTTTTAATCAAATTTAAACAGAAAGGAAATAGCTACCAAACCTTCCTACTCACCTTTACCTACATGGGAGATGAACAATCTGAAGCTTGACATAGATCACACAAACTTATCCAAAAATGATTAACCTAATATCCTTAGAACTTCCGTCTGCTCCTATAATGATAACAAGTATTCTGAACATTTAAAGATTTATACTGGCGGGTCTGTGTTTGGGAACAGAGAAGTAGGAGCTGCCATCGTTATACCAGCTTTAAAATTAGCGAAACGATTTCACGTATGTGAAAATGTTTCTATTTTTACTGCTAAATTATTCGCAATTTTGAAGGCCCTGAACTACACTTTGGATTTTCCGAAAAAATATATTTCAAATTTTATTATGTGTTGATTCTGAATCGGACTTACAGGCACATAAAATCTCTAAACCAGAAAATGCGATCAGAATTAATAATTGAAATTAAATACACTGTTCATCTTTTATCATTGAAAGGCACAAGCGTAACTTTCTGTTGGGTGCCTTTCCATTGTGGATTTGTTTCAAATGAATGGGCTGATCGAGCTGCAAGAAAAGAAGCAAACAATCATGATGGTTCAGTTCCAGTTAAGATACGGTTAGATTTACAGGAAGGTTATAGATGTTATGTAAATGTATCATACAGAATGTTTGACGTGAAACTTAAAATTCTAAAGTGTTACTACAGTCAGCACTACATAAATGCTAACAACAACACCAACAACAAATTAAACCTCTTTTATTTTTTTGTCCGGATCTTATTCCAGGTCAGTTTCCAGCCTGATGTATAAGTTTCGTTTAAATGCTCTCCGCACAAAATACGGCACAAAATGTCCAGTCCATGCGTGGAAGAGAAATAACGATAAATCATTTACTCGTCCATTGCTCCAAAGTCAAAGAATTAGTATCTCAAAGAGTGGGACGACAGTTTTTATCCGAGTCTTCCATCTCTCTTGAAACATGTTGAACTTGTCGTTTTTTTTCGGAGTGCTTGATTCATTGTCCAGTTGGTATCTTCCTGTGATTGATTCAGTTTCCATCATCCCCAACCCCCATTTTTGTGATAGTACTGTCACTTTTAACACACACACACACACACACACACACACACACACGCCACACACACACACACATGCACACACACACACACACACACACACACACACACACACACACACACAATATGCACATACACATACACGCACGTACGCAAACACGAATGCAAGCACGAACGCACGCACGCATACACACACGCACACACACGCATGCACGCACACGCACACACTACACGCACATCCATTATTGCACACACAACACACACACACACACACACACACACACACACACACCACACACACATTCTTTCTTTTCTTTTTTTTCTTTTTATTGACATGCAAATGCATGTATTGGCTGTTGCTTTCTTAGTATATTATTTGTTAATTCGATGTTTAAGGATTAATGCGTTATTGTTATTTCACATTGGGTAGATTCTCATTGATTTTCATATGTTCGTAGCTTTACCTATGTTGATAATTATCCAACATTTTTACCCATTTTCCCTATGCAATAATCATATTTTAAACACTTGTACACACTCATGCAAGCACCGACAAACACACGTACGTTCATATCAAACTTTTACATGCAGTCAACTCCTTCCCACTCTCCCCATCCCTTCCCTTCTCCCCCATCCTTTCCCGCCGTCTAATATCACTTTTAGTGAACAGACGTTAAACAGACTAAAACAACAAACAACAACAACAACAACCACACACACACACACACACACACACACACACACACACACACACACTGATAATAGTTTGAGTCAAGACAGCTGAGCGCAAGGTAGGATAGTACATCTCCAAACACTAGAATAACTAGCAGAATCCCCTGCACATCCCAAAACCGATTTTACACCCCACCATCACCATCACCACTCCTCCAGCTTCCATTCCCTCCCCTTAAGTTTATTCTTTTGGCCTTTTTATCAGCTCAAATTGTTATTGATGATGTTTGCTCTCAGAAGTCAACCATGCGATCAGCCCCCAGAGACAGCCGCAGAGACCTTGAAATAAAACCTGACGCCAAATCAATGGAATTAAATATCAAGGACTCTACGCCGGCTGGCTGTCTGTGTAGAATGAGGGTTTAAATGGATTGATATTCCAACAAACAAACAAAATTAAAATAACAGTTTTTAGATGTGTGTGTGTGTGTGTGTGTGTGTGTGTGTGTGTGTGTGTGTGGTGCGTGCGTGCGAGAGCGTGCGTGCGTGCGTGCGTGCGTGTGTGTGTGTGTGTGTGTGTGTGTGTGGCGCGCGCGTGCGTGCGTGTGTGCGTGTGTGTGTGTGTCTGTCTGTCTGTCTGAGTGAGGAGAAAAAAATGGCGAGGCCTCGAAAATGAAGATATAATTGCGTGTCGAGGGATTCCCCACGTCCTTCCCGTCTCTCGTTATATTGCAGGGTGGTTTCGCAGCTAAGCATTACAATGACAATATTGGACGGAAGGACGGACGTGGTGGGTTTGGTTGACAGTTGGAGCTATTGTGCATGGTCCACAGAGTGCTATGGTTATGGAAGCAGGGGTGGGTGAGGGGAGGAGGGGA
>CM065725.1:18272574-18300074 GCA_033310375.1 Conus canariensis | reverse complement strand
TTATGAGGGAAACAAATTGCATGAACCATGGCCTCTCTGAGTGCCATCCATGTGGAGGATCCCAAGAGATAAGGTTTACACCCAGTTCAAAAACCGCCAATAAAATCTAACAGTAGATCAATGCAATACAATGGGATTAAATACCAGACCCTCCTGTCAAGTGGATTGTGTGGTGGGCTTTAAATAATAGATACATCGTTTGTGTGTGTGAACGGATAGAAAATGCCTCCGAGACAGAAAGATAGTGAGAGAGAGAGAGAGAGAGAGAGAGAGAGAGAGAGAGAGAGGGAGAGAGAGAGAGACAATGACAATGACAATGAGACAGAATGAGGGGGAGGGGGATCTTTCGTTTGGGGCTGGTTTATAGTGACAGCAAGAATGCAGCTTCCCGCACATGTATGTAAAGGGAAAGGCAAAGGATAGAAGGTTTGGTGAGAGAGAGAGAGAGAGAGAGAGAGAGAGAGAGAGAGAGAGAGAGAGAGAGAGAGAGAGCGAGAGCAGTGGCATCCCTTTGGGACACCTTATCTGATTCATTGTGATTATCCTAAGATAATGTATTCCAGTTCTCCACGCACCTGTTGTACAAAACATTTCACGCCACGTCAAAATGAACACAAACTGTCCTTCTGTAAGAGACCTGCTTCGAGGAGCGGAAGACGTGGTCGGGGAAGATAACGTCTGTATTTCTATACCGGAGAGAATTACATTTCGTCAGTTTCTGGAGACAGAAGTTCTAGAGACAGAAGAATTTGGCTGGGAGCACACCAACGTCTCTCTCCTCTCTCTCTCTCTCTCTCACTCGTGCTCCACGCAGCCCTTTATCTGTTTCTTCTCACTATATCCCTACCCCATCCCCCAACCTCCTTTCCCTTTCTTTATTTCTCGCTCTCAGTCTCGTTATGTAATACCTTTTGTTGCTGCAGCTTTTTTTCGGTGTCGTGCGTCTCTCTCTACAATAATTATACTTTATTTTATTTCAGGTTTTTCCTCCCTTGTTATTTTTCTTTCTCGTCATCATGATCATCATTTTCTCATGATTATCATGTCCATCGGCATTATCATCATCATCATCATCGTCGTCATCGTCATCATCATCATCATCCTCACCATCATTATCCATAACAGCAGAAGCAGCAGCAATAGCGGAAGCAGCAGCACAGTAGTAATAGTAGTAGTAGTAGTGGTGGTGGTGGTGGTGGTGGGGTACCTTTTTTTTTAACCATCGTTTTGGTGACCTTACCGAGTTTCAGGCAACCATCCCTCAATGACTGGTTACATACTGTGTGACTGACCACCAACAAGTAAGGTGACAGGCTACTGCAGCCAGCTTTTTGTGAATGGCTACTGTTAAAGTGACATGCCACTCGATGTTAACAGTCTACTCAAAATTTTGCCAACATCACGTCTACTGAACGGTGACGTGCTACCAGATGTGGACTCACGTTCTTCATCTGCTACCCCTCTGCCCCAAATACGCCCCACCCGTGTCACGCACGCCCTGCATTCATGCCTTTTCTGCCCCGATACGTCCACCCACGTCACGACCTTCATTGGCAAACCCATACCAATGGAATACCTACATCCACATACATCCCTTATCCCCCCCCCCCCCCAAACACACACACACACCATAGTTTTCATTGCTCCTTTCACCGACCCTTTCATAAACACCTATGTATAAGACACCCTACGTCCGCACTTTTCCATCCCTCCATCTCTCCCCCCGTTTGGCCATCCATGTCACGCCCTGCTTACTAGCTCCCCCCCCCCCCCCCCCCCGCCATTACGCCCACCGAAGTGCATTAACACCCCCCACCCCCTCCCGCACACGTGCCCGCCCATTTCTCATGCCCCAATACGCCCACTATGTCACACTCTTCTTTCGCGCCCCCTCTGCCTCAGTGCGCCCACCATGTTATACCCTTCATCCGCTCCCTCTGCCCAATAAGTCACCCACGTCACGCCCTTCATCTGGGCCCCCTCTGCCCCAATAACACAACCACATCAAGACTTTCATCTACACCCCATCTGCTCCAACACGCCCACCATGTCACGCCCTTCATCTGCATCCCCTCTGCCTCATGTTATGCCTTTCATGCGCGCCCCCTCTGCCCCAATAAGACTCCCACGTCATACCCTTCATCGGCACCCCATCTGCCCCAATATGCCACCCTGACACGCCCTTCATCCCCGCCCCACCTTCCCAAATACGCCCACCCACGTCATGCCCTTCATCAGTGCCCCCTCTACCCCAATACGCCCACCCACATCACGCTCTTTATCCGCGCCCCTATTGCCCTATACGTCTACCCACATCACGTTCTTCGTCCGAGCCCCCTCTGCGCAAACACACCCACTCGTGTCATGCACGTCCTGCATCTATGCCCCTTCTGCCCTGATACGCCCACCCACGTCACGCAACCCCATACCTATGCATACCTGTATCCACGTCACGCAACCCCATACCTATGGCATTCCTGTATCCACGTCTCCTGTACCCCACAGGTCATCCTTTTCGTTTGCTTCCACCCACCACCCACCCTCCCCCTCCTTCTCACGTGCACGTATCCATAACAAGCCCTGCGTTTGCACAATTTTCCATCCCCTGCCCCCCATCTCCCCCCGTTTGGCCATCCATGTTACGCCCTGCTTACAAGCTCCCTCCTCCCCATTTACGCCCACCCATGCACATCAACCCCCAACCCCATCCACATTTAAGCCCATCCATTTTCTCATGCTGCATCTGCTCTAACCCCCCCCCCCCCTCCCCCAAAGGTTTACCCACTCACGTCACACCCTTCATCTGCGCCCCCTCTTACCCAATACACTCATCATAGCACATGCCTTTCACCCGCTCCCCCTCTGCCCCGATACGCCCTCCCAAATGACGCCCTTCATTCGCGCCCCTCTGCCTCAATGCATCCATCCATGTTTGGCTCCTCATCCGCGCCGGCTCCACCCCAATATGCCCGCCACGTCACATCCTGCATCCATGCCCCAAATCCTTCCACCCATGTCAAGCGCTGTATTTGATACGCTGTATCCACGTCTTCCATACCCGCCAACATGTCGTACACTGCACCCACAACCCCTATCCATGTCACTACCTACATCCACAACCCCCTCACCCCTATCCATATCACACCCTGCATCCACAACGTTCTACCCATGATATACCCTGCATCCACATCACCCATACCCGACATGTCTTATCTTGCATTAGTCCCCCCCCCCCCCCCCCCCCCCCCCTCCACGTATGCCCATATATGTCGCGCCCTGCGTGCGTGCCTCTCCTCCCTTACCCTTCCCTTTCCTACGTTGGCCCCTCCATGTCGCATCACACATCTCCCCACCCTTGTGCACCCACCCTCCTCCCAGGTTTACCCACTCACGTGTATCCACGCTCCCGCCCCCCCCCCCCCTCCTCCTCCTTATGCCAATCCATATCACGCCCTGCATTCGTTCCTTCCCCCTCCAGTCCGTCCAGCCATGTCATGCCCAGCATCTGCGCCCCTCTGTCCCAATATGCCCACCCATGTTATGCCTTACATCCGTGCCCCTTTGCAATACACCCACTACGTCACGCCCTTCATCCCTGCCCCCTTTCCCCAATACATCCACCACGTCACGCCCTTCATCCGCGCCCCTCTGCCCTAACGCGCTCAACGTCACGCCCTTCATCCGCGCCCCCTCTGCCTATACACTTTCAATGTCACGCCCTTCATCTGCGCCCCCTTGGCGCCAATAACACACTCGCATCACGTCTTTCATCCACCCCTCTGCCCCAATACGCCCACATGTCACGCTCTTCACATCCGCGCCCCTTCTGCTCCAATACATCCACGATGTCAGTCTTTCATCCGCCCCCCTCTGCCCCATTACGCCTACATATCACGTCCTTCATCCAATCCCTCTGCCCCAATAAGACACCCACGACACACACTTCGCCCCTGACCCCTGTGTCCTAGTAAGACACCCATTTCACGCCGATCATCCGCGCCCGCTCTGCCCCAACGCCCGTCCATGTCACGCCCTCCATCCACACACCCCCTAGCCCAATACGCGCACCACGTCACGCCCTTTACCTGCCCCGCCCCCCCCCCCCCCCCCAATACGCTCACCCACAACACGCCCTACATGCGCGCCTCCTCTGCATCAATACGCCCACCCATGTCACCCTCGTCTACATCCTTCTGCCCCAATACTCCCACCATGTCAAGCCCATCATCCACGCCCCCTCTGCCCCAATACGTCCGCCCCTGTCACACACTTCATCCGCAGCCCTGTATCCATGGTACCTTCAATCCAAGTCTTCAGTACACCCACACATCGTACCTTTCATTTGCTCCTCCCCAATCCATCCCATGTACGCCCATTGGCGCGTTTTCCATCCACCCACCCCTTCCCACGTTTGACCATCCATGTCACGCCCTGCTTATGGGCTCCCTCCTCCCCATTTTGCCCATCCACATGCAATTAACGTCCCCCGACGCCCCGCCCATCCATTTATCATTTTGCATCCTCTCAACATCACCCCCTCCGGTTTGCTCACCCACATCAACCCTTTGTCTGCGACCCCTCCACCCCAATATGCCCACCCATGTCACCAGTTTCATCTGCACCCACTCTACCCTAACATGCCCACCATGTCATGCCCTTAATCTGCACCCCCTTTGTCCCAATATGCCCATCCCCCCAACGCCCTTTATCCGCGTCCCCTCTGCCCCAATACGCCCACAATGTCACGCCCTTTATCCGGCCCCTCTGCCCAAATACACTTGCCCACGTCACGCCCTTCATCCACGCTCCTTCTGCCGAAAACACCCACCATGTCATGCCCTTCTTCTGTGCCCTCTCTGCCCATATACAAACACCCGCGTTACGCCCTGAATCCATGCCCCCTCTGTCCCAATACGCCCACCCACTCCACGCCCTTCATCCACGCCTACTCTGCCCAATGCACAAACATACATCAGGCCATTCATCCGCCCCTTTTGCCCCAACAGGCTCACCGACGTCATGGCTTCGTCAGCCCCCTTTGCCCCCAAATGCCCACCCACCCACACATTCTGTACACTGACCCATGTCAAGCCCTGCATCCTCCCCATCTATGTCATGCTCAAAAATCCGTGATTCCTGTACCCAAACCCACGTCACGCCATGAAATCAGCCTCCCCCACCCTTCTGCTACCCCACCCATGTCAGGCGCTAGAAATCCCACCCCCTAGAATCCTACCCACATCACGGCCTGAAAATTGACGCCTCCCCCCACCCTTATCTGTATTCCAACCTTTATCATGATCTGAAATCCGCGCCCCCTGTGTGAAGCCCAATGATCTGCACTCCCTGTACTCCTACCAATATCACACCTGTATCCGCGCCCCCTTCACCCATGATACGCCTGCATCCACACGCTCAACCCCCCACCTGTATTTGCATTTCTCCTCTCTCTGCCCCCCCCCCCCCCCCCACCTCATGACATACCCTGTATTCATAACCGCCGTACTTGCACCAATATCATACTGTATCCGTGTCCTCCTTAGCTGCCACCATGTCGATCACAGCATCCGCGACCCCCCTCACCCCCCTCCGTGTCACATCCTGCATCCACAACTTCATTTCCATGGTATACCATGCATCCACGTCCCCCAGTATCCCCACACCTCATACCCTGCAGTGGTGCCTCTCTACCCCCTTACACGTATGCGGATACATGTAGCACCCTGTGTACGTGCGTCTTCTCCCTCCTTTCCGTTTGACATCCATGTCACATATAACCGTGCTTACCTCCCCCCTCCCCCCCAAATCCACCCATGTCAAGCCTTTCATATACGCACCCATGTGCATCCACTCCCCCCCCCCCCCCCCCCTTTACGCCCATACATTTCACGCGCTGCATCCGTCCTCTCCCTTCCAGTTCGCCCAGCCATTTCATACCCTGTATCCTCGCCCGCCCATGTCAAACCCTGCTATTGCGCCCCATCTGCCCCAATACACCCACCCATGTCACGCCATGCATTCGCGCCCTTCTGCTCCAATAAACTCACCATTTCACACCCTTCGTTCGTACTCCCACTGCCCCAATAAGACACCCATGTCACGCCCTTCATCGGCCCGTATAAGACACCCAGGTCACGCCCTTCATCCGGCCCCTATAAGACACCCATGTCACGCCCTTCATCTGGCCCCTATAAGACACCCATGTCACGCCCTTCATCCGGCCCTTATAAGACACCCATGTCACGCCCTTCATCCGGCCCCTATAAGACACCCATGTCACGCCCTTCATCGGGCTGTAATAAGACACCCATGTCACGCCCTTCATCCGGCCCTTATAAGACACCCATGTCACGCCCTTCATCGGGCCCTTATAAGACACCCATGTCACGCCCTTCATCGGGCCCTTATAAGACACCCATGTCATGCCCTTCATCCGGCCCTTATAAGACACCCATGTCACGCCCTTCATCGGGCCGTAATAAGACACCCATGTCACGCCCTTCATCCGGCCCTTATAAGACACCCATGTCACGCCCTTCATCCGGCCCTTATAAGACACCCATGTCACGCCCTTCATCCGGCCCTTACAAGACACCCATGTCACGCCCTTCATCCGGCCCTTATAAGACACCCATGTCACGCCCTTCATCCGGCCCTTATAAGACACCCATGTCACGCCCTTCATCCGGCCCTTATAAGACACCCATGTCACGCCCTTCATCCGGCCCTTATAAGACACCCATGTCACGCCCTTCATCCGGCCCCTATAAGACACCCATGTCACGCCCTTAAATCCGCATCCCACCCCCACCCCATCTTCCTCTTTTGCCCCCATCTAGGTCAGGCGCGGGAATCTGCGCCCACACCCCACCCATATTCCCAAAGTGTCACGCCCTGAATTTTGCACCCCCCCCCCTCCCCCCCAAAAAAAAACAAAACAAAAAAACATGATGTTACATCCTGCATCCACACCCCCTGTACTCGATTCATGTTAACCCCTGTATCTTCATCCCGCCTCCCCCCCCCCCTCTTCTACCCATGCCAAACCCTGAAATCCGTGCTCCCTGCACCCCCACGCATGTAACACTCTACATCTGCACCTCCTCCACGTCATCTCCACCCACCCATGTTATACGCTGTGTCCCTGTCCTTTATATCCACTGCCATGTTGTCCGCTGCAACCGTTGAGCCCATACCCATAGCATAGCCTGCATCCGCACCCCACTCTTCCCACACGTCAAACCCTGTATTCGTTTCTCCCCACCCCACCCCAACCCGTGTCACGACCAGCATCCGCGCCCCTTGAACCCCCACCCACGTCACGCTCCGCATCTGTGCATCACCGTACGCCCGCCGAATGAACGAATGAATGACTGAACAACCGACTGAACGAATAAATGACTGAACGACCGACTGAACAACGGACCGACCGACCGAACGAATGAATGACTGAGCGACCGACTGACTGACTAAATGAATGAATGACTGAACGACCGACTAACCGACCGAACGAACGAATCACTGATGACCGACTGAACAAATGAATGACTGAACGACCGACTGAACATACGATTTACTGAACGACCAACTGACTGACTGAACGAATGAATGACTAAATGACCGACTGAATGACTGAACGACCGACTGACCAATTGAACGAATGAATGACTAAACGACCAACTGAACGATCGAATGATGTCTGAACGACCGACTGACCGAATGAATGACTGAAAGGGCGACCGACCGAACATATTTACGAATGAATGACTGAACGACCAACTGAACGAATGAACAAATGAAAGAGCGACCGATCGACTGACCGACGGAACAAACGCACGAGAGAAAAACATGCAACGAACGAACGAACGATCAAACTAATGTCCGAAAGAAAGGAATGAAGGAAGGAAAACATAACAGAACGAGAACAAAGTCACAAATAGTGTGCCAAAGAATGAAAAGAACATAAACGAGTGTAAAACAAACTCGTCTAAAAACATTGCGGGGGATGGGCGGGAGGTTACACACACACACACACACACACACACACACACACATATCCAAAGAACCAACCAACAACCACGTGTGTGTGTGTGTGTGTGTGTGTGTGTGTGTGTGTGTGTGTGTGTGTGTGTGTGCATACATATTCATGCTTGAGTTTATTTCGTTACATAATCAAAGCAATTTATTTTTCTCATCTGTTCAATGAACACTTAAATTTAGTTGTTTTACATTACTGTCTTTCATTTCCTAAAAATGTGCATGTTTCGATGGAACAGTTTTCTTTTGAAAATGTCTCTTTGTCTCTCTTTCTCTCTCACACACACACACACACACGCACGCACGCACGCACGCACGCACGCACGCACACACACACACACACACACACACACACACACACACACACACACACACACGTAATGTTGCTTGGTCAACTGATTGTTTTTATGACGAGAAGTCTTACTCGGTATTTGAACTATCTGGTTACTCAGTATTTGAACTATCTAGTATCAGACAGCAGGATGCAGGCAAATGTTCATTGCTGACTTTAATGACAGACTGATAAAGTGCGTGTGCGTGTGCGTGCGTGCGTGTGTGTGTGTGTGTGTGTGTGTGTGTGTGTGTGTGTGTGTGTGTGTGTGTGTGTGTGCATGCACACGCGTATATGTGTTTGTGCGTGCGTGTATGTGTGTGAGTGTATGTGTGCGTGCGTGAGCGGACGCAGATCTGTGTCTGTGTTTTGAGTTCGTGCGTGAGCATGTGAGTCGCGCGCGCGCGCGCGTGTGTGTGTGTGTGATGGGTGTGCAAATACAGGTTCAATGTTAACAAGTGATACTTTATTTGATCTTAAGTGTAAATGCGTATCTGACATTAGTGTTAATGTAATTTCTTCAGTAATTTCGCACGCACGTACGGAAATCGACAGTTTCAAATTTCTGGAAAAATCAGTGTCTAAATCTCGACCGGTTCGTAGTGTGGTCCAGATACTAGATCCAATACGCATATATAAATATCTATTTATGTATCTATCTGTCTATATAGAAATACATGTATACGTATTAATATGCCCATCCTAACAACGTAGGCTACAGGGCCCTTTACAAGTTTTAACAAATAATTAGCATCTAACACACCCACACACACACACACACACACACACACACACGATCACGCGCACAGCATTCACACACACACACACACACACACACACACACACACACACACACACACCGTTAAGTGCGTCCGTGTGTATTTGTATACCTGTTTTTGCGCGCACGCGTGCGATACTAGATCCAATACACATATATGAGTATCTATTTATATATCTATCTGTCTGTCTAGAAATATATGTATACGTATTAAAGCGCCAATCCTAACAACATTGGCTACAGGGCCCTTTACAAGTTTTAACAAAATTTCATATAAAATACACACACACACTTCTGCGTTCACGAGTCATAAACACATGCATGCTCTCTCTCTCTCTCTCTCTCTCACACACACACACACAAACACACACACACACACACAGACAAACACGCGCACAGCATACACAAACACACACGCAAGTGTGTCCGTGTGTATTTGTGCACCTGTCTTGCACGTGTGTGTGTGTGTGTGTGTGTGTGTGTGTGTGTGTGTGTGTGTGTGTGTGTGTGCGCGTGCGCGTGTGTGCGTGCGTGTTGCCTTGCGTGTGAACGTAGCCGTGTATGTACAAGTATGTGTGAGCATATGCGTGTATCCATTTAGTTATTTCAATAAAGTGGCTAATCATGTGATATCAATGATAGTTACTTACCAGACAAAAATCAACACTAAATCAAATAAACTAGACAAAAGCATACAATCATAGAAAGAAACAGGACTGCATGAAAAAAGTGCAAAAAAAAAAAGGCGAAATAGGTATAAAAATGATTCTTGACTGTGTCTTCAAAACACTTTCCCATTATATCTTCTTTTTGATACTCGTTCTCTCTCTCTCTCTCTCTCTCTCTCTCCTCTCTCTCTCTCTCTCTCTCTCATTATTTTTCTCTTTCAGCCATGTTATCTGCCTTTGTCTTTTGTTTCGCTTCTCTGTCTGTCTGTCTGTCTGTCTGTCTGTCTCTCTCTCTCTCGACCGAGAGAGAGAGAGAGAGAGAGAGAGAGAGAGAGAGAGGAGAGAGAGAGAGAGATGATGATGATGATGATGATGATGAGAGAGAGAGAGAGAGAGATGATGATGATGATGATGAGAGAGAGAGAGAGAGAGAGAGAGAGAGAGAGGAGGAGGAGGAGGAGGAGGAGGATGATGACGATGATGACGGCAATGATGGTGATGATGAGGAGGAGGAGGCAGATGAGAATGAACGAGAGGAAGACACCTCGAGAACTATGAATGACAGACGAGATAGCATGAGCAGAATGTTCGAAGGATGAATGACAGACAGGAACGGATGTGCAAAACGTAAAACCGATGAGCGGTGGACCGGAGAAAAAGAGGAGAACGTGGTAATGAACAATAACGGTTGAGAAGAGACGACGACAACGACTGGAGAAGAATCAATGATGGACCGGAGGGGAAAAAGAGAACGCCAGAATGATAAATGAATGATGGGACTGGGAGAAAAGTAAAGATCGTGAACATGAGGACTGTGCAGAGAACTCGGGAACGATGAATGATTAACGGCAGAACTGTAAGCATGACAAATGACGGACAGAAAGAGAATAGGAGAACGTGGTGACTGTGAATGGCAGACGGGACAGGAAAGGAGAAGGCAAGTGTGATGAATGATGACGAGGAATGAGGAGTGGACATGTGATGAAAATGAATGACGGACAGAATGAGGAGAGAAGAGGATGCTCATGGTGAATGTTAGACGGGATGAAAATAAGATCGTTAACACTTTAATTAAAGTCAGCACCACTCAGGACAAAGACGTTGACTGTCTCATGCAAAACGAAATCACTGGAAGACGGAGGAACTTTGCTTTGAGCTCTAAAACAGAGCAAAAGAGATCCAAGTATGCTGACTATTCAGGATTCAGCAAACTGAGATTGCTTTCCAACACTCTGTCGAAGAAGTCGTAGTAGCAGTAAAGTCGCTGAAACACGGCAAGGCTGAATGCATTGACAACATCGCTCAGAACACTTGAATATGGCGGAAGGGCAGTAACTGATATATTAACTGCCATCTGCAACAAAATCTGGCACACTGGCGAGTGGCTAACGCCAAAGAGACTCGATCACTAATCGTCACACTTCCAAAGACAGGAAATCCTCAACACTGCCAGAACAACAGCAAGATCACGTAGATTAGTAATGTAAGCAATGTAATGTTTAAAGTATTTCTGAATAGATCACAGTTGCAAACAGGCACCGCTGTCTCTAAAAGGCTGAAGTATCATGGAACAGGTCTTCAACCCTTCGCCATAAACTCCTGCAACACTAGGAGGAGTTCTGTCGTGTCTTCAAAGACTTCAAAGATGACGTTTGACAAGGTCTGTCAAGAGATGCTATGCTGTTATGAAGAAATTTGGTTTCGGGACAAAGTTAATCAACATCCACCATGTATACGTCAAAGTGACCAGTGCAGTACTCAAAAAGGGCGCGACTGGAAAGTGGTCCCCATATCAGTTAGGATTCGTCAGGGCCCCTTCACTCTCCAATACTTTTCAACATAGTCCTGGAATGCACCATGAATGATCCACTTTATGATCATGTCAACACAATCAGCACTGCAAGAAGTCTTGTCACAAACCTTCACTGTGCAGATAACTTCGATGGCCTGGCGGGCCCTGAACAAGAACTGAACAAACTTGTTAAAACACTGAATGAAACATCCGCGAGACATACTATGGATATCAACACCGAGAAGACTGAGCTAATGGCCAGCCACAACACCACCTCCAGCACCGATATAACCATGGATAGAAGCTAGGTACTGTTAAAAAGTTCATATATTTGGGATACATTTTCAGCGATTTGGGATTTCAATCAAATACCCTCTCAAGAGCAGCAAAGACATCAGTTCTGTCCAGACTGAACCCTGTATGGAGAGACAATAACATCTCAGTGAAACACAGATCTGCTGACACCAGCAAAGCAAAGAAACTAAGTTGGCATTGTCATGAAGATCCAAACTGCCCTGCTAGAATAATCCTCCAGGAAGGTGTTGAAGGAGCGAGACCAAGGGGAAGGAGACGATGGACTGACAACATTGATGAAGGGACAGGGAAACCACCTGTAGAGCCTAAGGCCTCTGAACATCACCGACAGAACTGGAGGAATGTGGTGAACACTTCTTCAGTGCCATGCCCCAATCATTTCACACGGACCTGGCATAACCGACAGAACTGGAGGAATGTGGTGAACACTTCTTCAGTGCCATGCCCCAATCATTTCACACGGACCTGGGACAAAGAAACAAATATTAGTGATACCAAGACAAAATTACTTTTGTATTTCAAATGACTTTTTAATGCAGAACGTGTGCGTGAATCTAGGACTGTGCCATCTGTTAGCATGTTTCTAATAATTTGGATACACGGCTTTCAAATGTTCTTGAGTGTCAAAATATAAAATGTTCACGTTACCATCTTTCTCGGCTAATAAAATGTTAATCTTTTCACCTGTCGTCAGTGAAATATAATTATTATCAAATCTGACCTGTCGGTTCTCTTAGTGAGGTATGACAGGCACTGTTTGGACCCTGTGTAATAGATGAAAGAACACAATTAAAAAAAATCATTTTTATAATTTACAACTGGCTGGGGAGAGACAGCGTATGTTTAGCTCTTTTCAGGTACTCGTTACCAGAGCCTAACAATACTTTCTCTGTTTCTGAATTCAAGAACAAAGACTTCGAATAAAAACGATTAGCTTTTGACAATTTACCTTATTCTGAAAAAGATGTTAAGCCAGCTCCATGGTATGAATGCAATACGTTTGTATGTATCAGATTGCCAAGAACTAATTTAACAGCTCTGCTGTCTGTAGACATTTCAATCAACAAGCCGTGCAGGGTCACAAAATAAACTTATTCATACATCAATTTTGATCGGACGAGGCAAGTGACTGTGGTAACGGAGGTTTATTGTTGTTGTATGTATCTTGATCCCATGGTTAAGAATCAACTGCTCTAAAAAAAAAATCGGCCTTTTCCTTGCTGTCGTTATCACATTCTCAATTGCCAATGTGATTCTTGTCAAGTGAGTATCCCAAAACTTCGTCTTGCGAAAGTTGCGAAGTTTTGCCATGTACACTTAATGTTGTAGCAGTAATGTCGGATTCTCCCCGTTAAAGAATCATTATTAGTGTTTTCTCTCCTGAATGCGTCAGCCCATATCGCTCCATGTGCAAGGTAAATGTATTTATCTCCAAGTGATAAATATTTTGTGCTTAATTCATCTCCCTAGTCTTCTTAGATTTGCTTTTGTCTTAATGAAAATATCGTCGGAATACTATTCTGTATGTCTTTTTTTATTTTTTGATGGTACCTTAGGAAAGTCGAAAGTAGTAGCATACACAACAGAAGTAAAATGACACACTGAAGGGTATGGATATTCTGAAAAGATGACTAGATATTATCGACGTTTACACATTCAGATTGTCCAGATTAACAGAAATTGCTGATACAAAACTTCGCTTATTCTACTAATTTTCACATTTTAGAGCAGGTTTGCAAGTTATTTGTTATTGTACACTTTTAATGATAATAGGACAATTTATTATTACAACTCAATTAAAAAATAGTAAAAGCAAGGTTTATGACCTTCAAAGTCAATGCCACAAAACATTAAAGCATCATCCAGGAATAATAGTAAACACAATAGAAGGGTATAAGTACACAGAGAGAGGGAGGGAGGGAGGGAGGGAGAGTGAGAGAGACAGAGAGACAGAGAGAGAGAGAGAGAGAGAGAGGGACAGAGAGAGAGAACTGGGAACTCGGAAAATTTTAATTGCAAAGGCCACCGACCTATCTGCAATGAGGTCAAAAAACAAAAATGAAATCACACACACTGACACTGTAACATTTCTACTGATCATGATCATTTACAAAACTTGCTCACACCAACTGTATAATCGTCAATTGAGTATACCGAAAGATACATACAAAATCACACCCGTATGTAGCACTCTCCCAGACTCGCACAGCTCGCACATACAATTTCGCTCGCACTTACAATTGCGCGCGCGCAAACCACACACACACAAGCATACACACACAAGCATACTACACACACACACACACACACACACACACATACACGAAAGAGAGAGAGAGAGAGAGGGGGGGGAGGGGGGGGGGACACCGCGATCTACACCAAGTGAAGCCGTATTCCCAGCAATGTGCAAAACAACTACATGAAAAAAATGTGATCGAGACCTGTTTGACAAAGTCAATCAAGAACAGTACACTTGGTCAAAACAACACAAAACGTATTTCATTCGACGCCTCTCCATGCCTATCTTTTCCCCTATCCTCCGGCTCCTCCACAAACACATCAATTTACATGGTTGCTCGAAAGTGTCAACTCACTCGCTGCCCCCTCCCACCCCCACACCTAAAAACACAAAAACACGAGCGCCCGCGCACACACATACAACGCATGCACACACACACGCGCGCCCGAACACACAAACAAGCGCGCGCACACACACACACACAGAACAACGCGAGTGAGCACACAAACACACGCGCGCACGCACACACACACACACACACACACACACACACACCACATAAGCACAAGCGCGCGCACGCTCACGACTATACTGCGCGCGCACTAATTATATAGCCATGCGCGCCCGCACGCAAAACACACACATCTCACACACACAGACACGCGCACATAAAACACACACAATGCGCTCGCAAACAGACACACACATATACACGCACGCGCGCTCGCGTCTGCACATATACACATATACAACCATGCGTGCGCGCACGCACACATTCATATTCAACCATACGCGCGAGCACGCTAGATGTATGTATCACACACACACACACACACACACACACACACACACACACACAGGCACGCAAGCGCGCGCGCGCACACACACACACACACACGCACGCGCGCACACACACACACCACACACACACACACACACACTCTCTCTCTCTCTCTCTCTCTCTCTCTCCACAGCACAGCACACCACACACACACACATACAAATACATACGTGGAAGCCAGTACAGAGTGTGGAACATCACTTACTCTTGGCTCGAGCTTTGCAGCATGATTTTGAACTGAATGGACTTCTTGACGTCAAAAAAGATTGCTAACCTTTTTCTTTTCAAGTTTATTATCTTATGTGCGCCAGCCTTTTTCTTTAACGGGCATGATGTACTATATATACTTTTCTTTTCCAGAGGCTTATCAAAGACGATCTTCTGGCATTTTTAACAATAAAAACAATTCCAGCAACACTTTTACGCGAAAAGAAAGACTTCAAATGTCTGTTAAATTCCTTGTATGTAATAAAAGAATTTGGACTTTGATGAACAGATATAGTCTCATCTTTCTCTCTTCAACTCTTGATATCAGAAGTGAGGCTTGACTAGAAATTGCTCTCCAAGAATGGCTTACAAACGTCTATGCTTTGTCAAAAGATATGCTAACAATGCTTCCCGATTTAATAGGCAACAATGGCAGTTTCTTATTATTATTCTTAAATTCTTTTCTTTTTCCACACGTGCACATTTTTGGATTCGGATATTTCAGAATGAGGAAAATCAGAAAGTAATACAATTCTGGTTTTAGCAACAACTTTGTTGCTGTGATTTAACGTGAAAACGACGAATGACTGGCGGGAGAAGAATGTGAAAATGATCAATGAATGACCAGAGAAGAGCGTTAAAATGGTAAGTGACTAACTGGAGAATAGCATGAAAAAAGATGAATAACCGACTGGAGACGAACCTGAAAACGATGACTGACTGGCTGGAGAACTTGAAAACGATGACTGACTGACTGACTGGAGAAGAACTTGAAAACGATGACTGACTGACTGAAGAAGAACTTAAAAACGATGACTGACTGACTGAAGAAGAACTTAAAAACGATGAATGACTGAGTGGAGAGGACCTGTTAGCGACGAATGACTGATATCAGAAGAAAGTGAAAATGACTGCTGACTCGAGGAGAATGTGAACACAATAAATGGCTGATGGAACAAGAGTGTGAGAATGACGAATGATGAACGGGACGTGAAGACAATGTGACAATGATAAGAAAAGGGAAAATGATGAATAAATGACGGGGAAAGGAGAGGAAGATGAAAGTGAGATGGGAGAAGAACGAGAGAATGATGAAAAAAAAATTGTTCGGATGAGGTAATAAGAATGTGAAAAGAACGCAGAATGGATAGGGTTAAAACGGAACTTAAGAATAGTGAAGGAGGTATGAAAGGAGTAAACGTGAACGGTGAATAACAGACAATATAAATGATAGGTGGGATGAGTTGCCATTACATCCATGAAGGAGAGGAGAAGAGGGGAATCTGACAATGATGTACGGTGCACAGGACAGTAGCAGGAGAAGGTTCAGAAGAGTGAAAAGACGAGAGGAGCGTGACAATGACAGATTCAGCTAGATGAACACAGAACAGCCTGAGAACGATCCAGTGATGGACAAAGTGGGGGAAAATGAAACGAGAGAACAATACTTTTTTCACGAGGTGAAAAGAAGAAAAGGTAAAAATGATGTACAGGAGACGGGACACGGACAGAGAGAGAGAGAGAGAGAGAGAGAGAGAGAGAGAGAGAGAGAGAGAGAGAGACAGAGAGAGAAGCGTCAGGACGATGGACTACATAAAATAAAATATTGTCAGAATGATTCAATAAAGGAAGAAATAGATGAAGTGATGACGAGAATGATGGACGAAGTGAGGAGATAACACGAAATGGACCAGATGAATAGAGAAGAACGTGAGAACGATGTATAATGGACGGGGGAAGAACGTAGACATTTCAGTGACGGATGTAATGGGACTAGACGTAGCGAATGATAGACAGGATTAGAAGAATGAGAAGATGTTAACGGAAGGACTGGTTTATGAAGGACAAGAACAAGAGAACGTAAGTTTGACGAAGGAAGGAAAGAAGGAATATGGATAACAGATACAATGAAAACAATGAACCGGGAAGGTTTTTAACTAACTGAAAAGAACGAGAACACGGTGCATGATCGACGGGACTAGAACACGATCAGTATGAGCGGATTGAAACAAGAGCGTGAGAATGACGAAAGAGGAACAACAGGAGAAGGAAAAGGGGTCAATAACGGACGGAAGAAATCCTAAAGAACGGTGAAAGACGGGAGAAAAGAAGAACGTGATAATGATGAAAGAAAGATGGCAGAAGAACGAAGGTGAAAATGATGAAAACGTTACGGGAGACTAACATGTGAGTGATGAAGGGCAGTTCGGATGAGACGGCAAGAGACTGAGGACGGCGCATCTGGCCCCGATTGGAAGAAAACAGGCAAAGGCGAAAAGGATAAAAGGATGGACGAAAGGAGAGTGAGATGAATCATGATGGAAATGATTAAACCATCAGCATCATGAATGAGGGCAGGATGAAAAGTTAAAGTGATATCTATGAACGAGAGGTGAAAAGAAGAATGTGAGAATGACAGATGATGTATGAAAGGAGACGGACAGAACTGTGGACGGGAATACATCGTGAGAACGATGAAGGACGGGATCAGAAGGACATGAAGAAAGCAGTGTGAGGCAATAGATGAATGAACACCAGACAGCGTGGGAACGGTGCAGTGATGGCCACAATAAAAGAAAGGAAACAAGGGAAAGACGAGAGTTTACACAAAGAGAAAAGGAGAGGTGAGAATGATGAATAGGAAACTGGAGAAGGGAGATAAGAGGGAGGAAGGTGGGGAGTACATGAAAATCGGACATCGTAAGTGTAATATAAAGATGAATGGAATGAGAACAGAACCGGAGAAAAACGAATGCTGGATGCGATCAGAAAAG
Organism: Conus canariensis; assembly: GCA_033310375.1. Lineage (NCBI taxonomy): Eukaryota > Metazoa > Mollusca > Gastropoda > Neogastropoda > Conidae > Conus > Conus canariensis. The sequence continues at coordinate 18,282,092 of CM065725.1, read as the reverse complement.
CAGAATGAAAGAATGACGAATGACAGACGAAATTAGAGAAGAGAACGGTGAATGGCGAACTTGATGAAGAGGATGACGCAAAAATGATGAATGTTGAAAGAAGGGAAGCGTAAAAATTGTGACTTGCGGGAAAGTTGTGAACGACTAATATCGGACAGGGAAAACGTGAGAATAAAGCATTTTGGAGAGCGGGGAAACGTGAGAATGATGAATGTTTGACGGGAGGAAAACGTGAGAATAATGAATGTTCGATCAGGGAAATGGTGAAAATAATGAATGTCGGATGGGGGAAAAGGTAAAATAATGAATGTTGGACTGAGGCAAACGTGAAAATGATGAATGTTGGATGGAGGAAACGTGAATATGACACATTTTGGAGTGGCGAAAAACATGAAAATGAAGAATATTGAGCGGGGAAAAACGTAAAAATAATGAATGTAGGACAGGGGAAAAAACGAAAAGGATGAATGCTAGACAGGATTAAAATGTGAGAATGATGAATGTTGGAGTGGGGGAAAAGTAAGAATAATGACTTTAGGACAGGAGAAAAAAGTTGAAAATGATGAATGTTGGACTGGGGAAAATGTGAGAACGATGAATATTGAGGTGGGGGAATATGAGAATGATGAATGTTTGAATATGGGAAAACATGAATATTGAACAGGTGGGGCGGAGTGGGGAGGAGGGAGGGAAGGGGGGGGGGGGGCGTGACAATGAATAATGCTGATTGAGGAAAAGGTAACAATGATGAAAACTGGACTGCACGAAAAGGTGACAAGGGTTAATGACGAAGTATGGTAAACATGCGAATGGTAAATGTTGGACGGGAGGTGCGCGCGCGCGGTGTGTGTGTGGTGTGTGTAGGAAGGGGAAAGGAGGCGGGGGGGGGGGGGGGGGGTGATATTGGGAGGGGAGGCGGGGGAGCGCGTGAAAATGACCAATGTTGGACATGAGGAAAAGATGAGAACTAGAAGTGTTGAACAGCGGTAAAACGTGACAATGAGGAATGCTGGACTGGGCAAAAGGCAAGTATGATGAATGGACTGCGGGGACTTGAGAGGGGTGGGGGGTTGGAGTGGGGAGGTAAAACGCGAGAATGGTGAATGCTGGACGGGAGAAAACTGAGGCAATGATGAATGTTGGACTGGAGGCGAAGAGAAGAACGCAGAACAGAGGAATAACAGATGGAAGGCTGGTGCCACGCTGGTGAACGAAGGACGGAGGAGGAAAGAGGAATAACAGATGGAAGGCTGGTGCCACGCTGGTGAACGAAGGACGGAGGAGGAAAGAGGAATAACAGATGGAAGGCTGGTGCCACGCTGGTGAACGAAGGACGGAGGAGGAAAGAGGAATAACAGATGGAAGGCTGGTGCCACGCTGGTGAACGAAGGACGGAGGAGGAAAGAGGAATAACAGATGGAAGGCTGGTGCCACGCTGGTGAACGAAGGACGGAGGAAGAAAGAGGAATAACAGATGGAAGGCTGGTGCCACGCTGGTGAACGAAGGACGGAGGAGGAAAGAGGAATAACAGATGGAAGGCTGGTGCCACGCTGGTGAACGAAGGACGAGGAGGAAAGCGAAGGAATGAAAAGGGCGTGAGAATGATGGCCGTAACGAAAACAGGATGGCGACACAGTAACAGTGGGCACAATCAGCACAGAATGATGGCGACACAGTAACAGTGGGCACAGTCAGCACAGAATGATGGCGACACAGTAACAGTGGGCACAATCAGCACAGAATGATGGTGACACAGTAACAGTGGGCACAATCAGCACAGAATGATGGCGACAGAGTGACAGTGGGCACAATCAGCACAGAATGATGGCGACAGAGTAACAGTGGGCACAATCAGCACAGAATGATGGCGACACAGTAACAGTGGGCACAGTCAGCACAGAATGATGGCGACACAGTAACAGTGGGCACAATCAGCACAGAATGATGGCGACACAGTAACAGTGGGCACAATCAGCACAGAATGATGGCGACACAGTAACAGTGGGCACAATCAGCACAGCATGATGGCGACACAGTAACAGTGGGCACAATCAGCACAGAATGATGGCGACAGAGTAACAGTGGGCACAATCAGCACAGAAGATGGCGCACAGTAACAGTGGGCACAGTCAGCACAGAATGATGGCAGAACAGAGTAACAGTGGGCACAATCAGCCACAGAATGATGGCGACACAGTAACAGTGGGCACAATCAGCACAGAATGATGGCGACCAGTAACAGTGGGCACAAATCAGACAGAATGATGGCGCACCAGTAACAGTGGGCACAACAGCAACAGAATGAATGGCGACACAGTAACATGGCACAGCAGCACAGAATGATGGCGAACAGTAACAGTGGGCACAATCAGCACAGAATGATGGCGACACAGTAACAGTGGGCACAGTCAGCACAGAATGATGGCGACAGAGTAACAGTGGGCACAATCAGCACAGAATGATGGCGACACAGTTAACAGTGGGCACAATTCAGCACAGAATGATGGCGACACAGTAACAGTGGGCACAGTCAGCACAGAATGATGGCGACAGAGTAACAGTGGGCACAGTCAGCACAGAATGATGGCGACAGAGTAACAGTGGGCACAATCAGCACAGAATGATGGCGACAGCAAGTAACAGTGGGCACAATCCAGCACAGAATGATGCGACGGTAACATGGCATAACAGTGGGACAATCAGCACAAGAATGATGGCGACAGAGTAACAGTGGGCACAATCAGCACAGAATGATGGCGACACAGTAACAGTGGGCACAATCAGCACAGATGATGGCGACACAGTAACATGGGCACAATCAGCACAGAATATGCGACACAGTAAAGTGGCACACAGACAGATGTGCGACACAGTAACAGTGGCACAACACACAGAATGACGACAAGTACAGGGGCCAATGCACAGAATGACGGTGAAGCGACGTCAGTAATAGATGTTGACACATGAGATGAAGAGACACAAAACGCTGAGTGAAAGACGGGGCAGAACATGACAACAGTAAATGAAGAACTAGGTGAGAAGAAGAGAACATGAGAATGACAACAGATGAAAGGAACGGTAACTGAGGAACGTGGGAAAGATGAATAGTGGGCGAGTGACGATAAAAAAAAAAGTCAAACTGAATGTTGATGTTCTGGAGGAATTAAGGAGTTTCAGAGAATGAATGATGGATGTGAGAAGAACATAAGAACGATACATGACGGGCGAGATGGGAAGGGGAGAACTAGATGTAGTTGATATGGTACGTCCATTCCACTGTTCCAATACCGCCGAAAGGCCGAAAGAGAAGTAAAGGGGTTGCGACGGAAATGACTGTATCATAAGTTCGTAGCAATGCAGAATAATAGATCAGCAGTGTATGAAAGAAACTGTTTGTATGACAGAAGAATAAAAAAAAAAGGGGGGGGGGGTGGGGGGGGGGGGGACTGCAGGGGTTCAAAGGTCGGAGATGTAGTGGGAAAAGATCAAATATGACATAAGAGAATGAGGAATATGGAAACATGAATCATGTACAACAGCGGGTATGGCGTTAATGAATGGACTAAAAAAATTCAAGGGGGATCGGGGATGTGGGGAGAGAAAGTGATGGGTCTCAGGTTCAAATCCATTAAATATGAAACGAAGACATCTCGGAGGAAAAGCGAGAAATGACCACTGGACGGGGATGGAAACTGGTGTGGTGTGTCCAATCCTCTCAGCACGACAACAACATGTGAATGCGATAAAGTGAAGGGTCTCTGGAGAACATCAACGATAAAACTTGAAAAGCAGGGAGTGGAGAGAAAACTGGACTGAAAAGTACAATATCCTGGTGTGAAAGAATGCAAGTGAGAAGCAAAGGAAGTAAAAACAAAAGTGTTGTGAGGAGCACCAGAAAATCGTACGTGAATGAGAATTGGGGAAAAGAGGAATATTTATAGAATCATAAGCGGCATGTCTTTTTTTGAGTAGATGAGACGTAAACCATATCAGGGCCGTACGAATTTATAAAACAATATCATATCAAGTCGCCAGACTGAAGATCAAGACATGCATGGCTCAGTATTTTTTGAAAAGGCCAAAGTTTTTTCTTTAATCAACGTGATTCAACATAGTTGCTTCAGGTACCCCACCCCACCCCTTTCCCACCAATACACATACTCATCCCCTTAAATAGCAAGTTCAGGGTAAAGCACACAGGCCGATGTAAGACGAGTTCACAGACGCCTGCGGCTTTATGTATTGATATATTGATGTTCCGATGGTATCGGTGTGGTGTTCCATCAACCCTCTACCATCCCTCTCTTCCTTTCCATCCCCCAACCTTCCGACCTGCCTTCCTGTTGCGGTTATCCCGTCCGCCCTACCACCTTGGTGAGTGTCGACGCTCAACCTGAACATGACCTCACACCGAACGTGGCTCGGTTGTCACTTCTCTGCACAGGGTCTACACTGAATCAGTTTTCATACTGGTTTGACGGATGCGCAAGAAATCTCAGCAACTAAATATTGTTGGATACTACCACCGGTATCACGAAATAAATCGCAGCAATGATGAACTGTTGAATACTATGAGCGGTATCACAAGCAAAGTGTTTCACGAAACGGCAACGAAATAACCTTGAGCTGCACATTGGTTACACTCAGAAAGAGTGAACAGCATGAAGCTTGGAGAACTCAGAAACAAAGGCTAACTCAACCAGATGCAGAAACGTGGTCACTGTGTAAAAAAAAAAAAAAAAAAAAAAAAGCAGCAAAAGTGTACGGTGTTGACTACCTTCAGACAGGAAACGGTGAACCAGGGGCACTTACATGGCAGCCTGTTTGTTGACCTATAGCACAGGGACCAAAACGGAACCTAACCCTTAGGCAAAAGTGTCACGCAAGAAGTGAACATAGCACGTAGAACGTACAACGGAGAAAACGGTCAGAACACTGTGTGTGTGTGTGTGTGTGTGTGTGTGTGTGTGTGTGTGTGTGTGTGTGTGTGTGTGTGTGTGTGTGTGTGCGTGCGTGTGCGTGTTGTGTGTCTGTGTGTGTGTGCGCGCGCGCGCGTTCCACTGCGTGCACTTATAATAAATTTCAGTTTAAAAGGAAAGCGTCTTTTACAAACGGTAAACGACAGCTCCAGACATAACCGGACACTGGATGGCTGGATACAAACGAAGGTAGTTCTTGTCAGACCGAGCTCGTCCAGATATGTGGTGAAAAACAACAAGGTCTTGGCATACTGGATTCCCCAATCACCAAGAGAAGAATGCTCGTGTTTTGAGGAGAAAATAATTAGTAAAAGCCGAAAGCATTGTCAGAAACAAAACTGAGATGCCGGTGTCGGAGATGGGCACGGACAATGTCTGTTTCAGTACAGCTCGAACAGACCACAGAGAGCATTTCCAGGGCTGTCAACTCGTACTCAAAAAACAGGCGAACAAAACATAAAGAAACCAACAAGTAAAATAAAAACAAACGAACAATAAAACTAATAATTCACTCCCGTCGAAGGAACACTCAGATTTACTTATGCTTTACAGGTGTACTTTTTTGCTTTATAAGCATTTTTAAAATTGATCAATTATATGTACATAAACAAATCATTCAACTGAAGCAGCAACAAGCAATAATGTATGGGGTATAGGTGCACTTCATAATATTTCCATGCTGCAGTCCTTCAGTCGGATAAAACTAAGCCATCTCAAGTGCACTGGCCACTCTAAGTATTTCTCTCAGATTTTTCTTTAACAACACCCCCCCCCCCCAAACACACACACACACGATTAAAAATCATTTTGAGATACTTCCAGTGCAACAAAGACACATCAAAAAGCCTAATTAATGAACAGCATCGCATAATGAACAACAAGTGCATGTTCCAGTGGTTAGGATCTCATTATCTATTTACCAGATAAAAAATAAACTTGTATCTTACAAAGTTTATCAAGAAAAATTGCTTTCCAGACCACAGCAAGATGAACAGACCACAAATGCAAAAAAGCAACAGGACAAAGAAAAAAAATTAAACCCAAATTTAAAAAGAAAGCAGTCAAGGAGACTAACACACGCACACACGCGCGCGCGCGCGCGCACACACACACACACACACACACACACACACACACACACACACAAGAAATCATTAGCACCGGATTTCTATGAGACCGGGACACAAATTACATTGAAAAATCCTCACCCACCCAAACCCTCTGTTCCCTGCATTCCTGTGGAGCGATTTTTTTTCAAGTATGTAGAGCCTTCAAAACGCAGATTAAAGAACGGGCCACAGACGCAGAAAAAAAATAGTGAGGAAACGGAGACCAAAAAAAAAAAAAAATTAAAGGAAAGAAAACGAAAGAAAAAAGAAGGAAATTAGGAGCACAATATCGCCAGAAGACTGGAAACAGTTTGTACTAAAACAGCCCTACCCCACCCTACCCACCCCTTTATTTTGGCATGGGGTTTCCTCTGTACAAGGTGAATTCTATGTGCGCGGTGTGCCGCAGATTGGCTCACAGGACGACCAAGATGACGAGATGAAAAATGAACACATCAGAGGGACGGTAAAAAAAAAGTATCACACAGAAAGTCCTCACAGAAGAACTGTGTTCACATGTTGGCAACACTGGAAAGTTGTTGCAGGATACTCGGAGAATGTAAGCTGGTGCAGGAAAGAGTTTCGTGGGACCTCTAATGTCCTGTCCTCTAGGATGCTGTGAACGTCCGTTTCACTCATAGAGAGAAAGGAAGCGAGGGTGCATCAGTGAATGAGGAGCCATGAAGGCACTGAGGGGAAGGGAGGGGAGGGGGGGTGAGGAAGGAACAGACGTTCGGAAGGGATAATGTGGGCTCTTAGATAATGAGAGATAAACGCTTGTAGCATCAGTTAAACAACTGGTAGGACAAAGACGAAAGACCAAAGACGTTCGACATTATATAAAAAAGTGATCAGGATGAAATGTTATAGCATGTAGATTTTGAACATAAGACGTCCATGACTTGAAAAATACATCGCTTCGTAAAAACATTAACGATAGTTCTATTCACACGCTTACAGCACAGCCGCTTGCAGATTCGATACTGACCGCCATTGCCGTATGTATTGTCAAACAACAGGAGTGTTCGCGCGGTCTTTGCGCGCGCGCGCGCTTAGTGTGTGTATGGGGGGGGGGGGGGGGGGGGCACGCACGCGCGCGTGTGCTTACGTGCATGTGTGTGAGGAGTTTGGGGTGGAGTTGATGCGGGGAAGCACGAACGGGGAAGAAGGCCACGTGACACCTCCAATTTCTTCTGAGAAGGCAAGGCGGGTGGAAGGGAAAGAGGGTGTGGTAGAGAGTCAAAGAAGTAGCAGTAAGGGGCGGGTGGAAGGGAAAGAGGGTGTGGTAGAGTGTCAAAGAAGTAGCAGTAAGGGGCGGGTGGAAGGGAAAGAGGGTGTGGTAGAGAGTCAAAGAAGTAGCAGTAAGGGGCGGGTGGAGGGGAAAGAGGGTGTGGTAGAGTCAAAGAAGTAGCAGTAAGGGGCGGGTGGAAGGGAAAGAGGGTGTGGTAGAGAGTCAAAGAAGTAGCAGTAAGGGCGGGTGGAAGGGAAAGAGGGTGTGGTAGAGAGTCAAAGAAGTAGCAGTAAGGGGCGGGTGGAAGGGAAAGAGGGTGTGGTAGAGAGTCAAAGAAGTAGCAGTAAGGGGCGGGTGGAGGGGAAAGAGGGTGTGGTTGAGAGTCAAAGAAGTAGCAGTAAGGGGCGGGTGGAAGGGAAAGAGGGTGTGGTAGAGAGTCAAAGAAGTAGCAGTAAGGGGCGGGTGGAAGGGAAAGAGGGTGTGGTAGAGAGTCAAAGAAGTAGCAGTAAGGGGCGGGTGGAAGGGAAAGAGGGTGTGGTAGAGAGTCAAAGAAGTAGCAGTAAGGGGCGGGTGGAGGGGAAAGAGGGTGTGGTAGAGAGTCAAAGAAGTAGCAGTAAGGGGCGGGTGGAAGGGAAAGAGGGTGTGGTAGAGAGTCAAAGAAGTAGCAGTAAGGGGCGGGTGGAGGGGAAAGAGGGTGTGGTAGAGTCAAAGAAGTAGCAGTAAGGGGCGGGTGGAAGGGAAAGAGGGTGTGGTAGAAAGTCAAAGAAGTAGCAGTAAGGGGCGGGTGGAGGGGAAGAGGGTGTGGTAGAGAGTCAAAGAAGTAGCAGTAAGGGGGGTGGAAGGGAAAGAGGGTGTGGTAGAGAGTCAAAGAAGTAGCAGTAAGGGGCGGGTGGAAGGGAAGAGGGTGTGGTAGAGAGTCAAAGAAGTAGCAGTAAGGGGCGGGTGGAAGGGAAAGAGGGTGGGGTAGAAAGTCAAAGAAGTAGCAGTAAGGGGCGGGTGGAGGGGAAAGAGGGTGGGGTAGAAAGTCAAAGAAGTAGCAGTAAGGGGCGGGTGGAGGGGAAAGAGGGTGGGGTAGAAAGTCAAAGAAGTAGCAGTAAGGGGCGGGTGGAAGGGAAAGAGGGTGGGGTAGAAAGTCAAAGAAGTAGCAGTAAGGGGCGGGTGGAAGGGAAAGAGGGTGGGGTAGAAAGTCAAAGAAGTAGCAGTAAGGGGCGGGTGGAAGGGAAAGAGGGTGTGGTAGAGAGTCAAAGAAGTAGCAGTAAGGGGCAGAAGAACTGTTAGCAGATGTCTCCAATGAAATATCATAACAGATCATTGCGTGGTTCTTAATCACATCGTCTACGAACACACGTTTACTCTATTATTACTATTAACACCATTATATTAATCACTAGCGATATCATTATCATCAACAGCAACAATAGCAGTTGTAGTAGTAGTTTCTGTTCTTATTGTCATCAGTCCATTACCGCTCTGACGCCGTCCTGGCCTGATTCCCTATTCTCCCTCCACTGTGCAACAGTTCAACAGAATATGCTGAGGTAGAGGGGTGTTCACTTTTTTTTTCAAAGAAAATACGAACCCAATGGTTCAATCAGATGTACGACACATGGTTGTGAGATCGCGCTGACGTGGCTTTCGAAGTCTGATGGAAATAATGTTAACAGCGACCAAGAATTTGTGACCATACGACTTGCACTCTAACACACTTATACACCTTGAAAGAAACTTTCGAATCAAACTGTCTCCGATCCCACCCAAAGCACCACCCAACCCCCAAACCTCGCCTTCCCCTCCCCACCCCTTCCCTCCCATCCTCGGTGAACGCGAACAATCATTTATCACCAAGACCGACCTTTTTCCAAGTAGCGGACCAAGCTAAACCAACTAGAAAGTCAAAGAAGTAGCAGTAGGGGCGCAAGAACTGTTAGCAGATGTCTCAATGAAAATATCATAAAAGATCATTGCGTGGATCTTAATCACATCGTCTACGAACACGTTATACTCTATTATTTACTATTAACACCATTATATTAATCATAGCGATATCATTATCATCAACAGCAACAATAGCCGTTGTAGTAGTAGTTTCTGTTCTTATTTGTCATTGTCCATTAGCGCTTCTGACGCCGTCCTGCCTGGTTCCCTATTCTCCCCTCCTCTGTGCAACAGTTCAAAAAGAATTTGCTGAGGTAGGGGGT
>CM065725.1:18267797-18272474 GCA_033310375.1 Conus canariensis | reverse complement strand
AAACAAAAAGGCATTGGTGTAGCCAACGATCTGACACGGCAACAAGCTAAAATTGTGTCACAAGCACGTAGGGAGGGGAAGAGGGCCTTCTTTAGAAACGGGGAGATGGTAATGGGACCAGCCGGAGTAGATCAACACACGCGTACAAAGGCGACAGCAACGGAAACGACAACGGCGGGCGACACTGACAACACGGCTGTGTCATCAGCAGACCGACTGCACGGCAGAGGGGGCGGGACGTCATCGGGTCACGGCCGACTGAGCGATGCTGGTGACCGGTGCGAGATGTTCTGCCATGGTGCTGAGACCACGTGCGGCGACCCGCTGACCCAGTATGCAGTGCAGCGAGACGAGGATGTGGGTGGTGGAGGTGAAGGTGTCTCTGCACGGGATATCCGTGCCTCCTCCCTCCACCAGCCAGCTGACAGTGGCAGTGACGGTGCGGGGAGAGGTTCCCTACACGTGGATGGTGACTCGTTGATTGGCCACGCCTTGCGGGAATACAGACGTGGTGACGGGACGCCCACTCAACAAGACCGTGACGTCACAGGCAAGCCCAGCAACTCCGTGTTGGGTAAGCCAACCTCTGGTGCGGAGAGGAGCAGCGGGGAGTCCCCACGTTATGACACAACCGGCAACCCCAGTGATGTGCGTGGTGGTAGACGAGGATCGGCAAGCAGACAGAGCGGTCTTCGTGGGTACCTTGGTAATCAACATAGTAACAGTGCTGGCCACAGGCCACTACGCAACAAGAAATCCAAATAGGACAAGTTCGATCATTCAACGTCCTGGTCCTTTCTTAACTATAATGTTGAGAACTTATATAACAAATTAGATAATTCGTCATTCATTGATTATGTTAATTTATTTGATTTTGTATGCCTTACAGAAACATTTGTGGACAAGTCATTTGATCTTTCATGTGTGTTTAATGATTTTCTTAAATTTGTTGCTCCAGCTCAAAAACTGTCACACTTTGGGAGAAACTCTGGTGGTGTACTGCTGCTGGTTAGAAAGTGTTTAGAACAGTTTGTAGAAGAAATAAGATTAGACTGTGCAAATGCTATAGCAATTAAGCTGAATAAAGGTGTGCTTGGTACTGACAAAGATGTAGTCTTAGTATGTTGTTACATTGTACCTGAAGGTGGTCCTCTGTACAATAATACCGATCTGAAAGATGGAGTAGTTATATTGGAAGAAAGTTTGCTACGAGCAGTGGGTGATGTGGACTTTCGAGTCATGATTTGTGGAGATTTGAATGCCAGGACAGGTTCTAGCCAGTCGAAATGCGAAGATATGGTAAACTTTGAGTTTTTTTTACTGGGTTTTATGATGACCATTTAGAAGACAGTTTCCATAGGAACTCAAAAGATGAAAATGTAAATAATTTTGGAAGATCTTTGTTGGACCTTTGTTTTTTGTTTGATCTTGACATTTTGAATGGATATTGCAATGGAGACAGAGGTGGAGAGTATACGTTTGTTTCACCACAAGGATGTAGTGTTATTGATTATTTTCTTGTTCCAGAATGTTTTTTCTCAAAACTGTAATATGATTGTTGGTGATTGTCTTGAATCCTGGCATTTACCAATAGAAATGATATGGCAAAACGAAATGACAAAAAATACCCAAGCTCAAGAACCTGTTGAAGAAAAAATCTTTTGGTCAGAGGAGAATGCTGGAAATTTTGAAAATGAGCTGAATTCCAATAATTTTAAAGAACAGCTTGAAAATGCCTACCAGTTGTTAAATGTGGATGTCAGCAGATGTGTGAATATTTTTGTTCAAGCAATGTATAGTGCTGCTGCATGCATGGTGAGAATGGTTGGTAAAAGAAAGAAAAATCAGGATGAGTGGTTTGATTATGAATGTGATCAGAAGAAGAAAGAGGTGAAGAAGCTACTCAAAACTTTCCAAAGGAACAAAGCAAAAGACAAAAAAGAAGAACTGAAAGAAAAATATGCTAGTGAGCGGTCAGATTATGTTAATTTGAAGCGACAAAAGAAACGTGAATTTGAGCAAACAAAGATTAAAAAATTAAAAGACTCTGTTAGTGATTCAAAATTATTTTGGTCAACAATTAGAACAATTAACAGAAAAAGGACGACTTATAGCAATATAACTATAGAGCAGTGGTTTGAGCACTTCCGCAATATTTTTAATTACCCTGAGAATATAATTGAAAACAATGGAAGCGTTGATTTAGAAGCTAATGACTTTGAAGAACCGTTATTTAATGATCCAATATCTAGAGAGGAGATTGTTAACAGTATAAAAAATTTAAGATTTAGAAAAAGTGCAGGTCCAGACATGATCTTAGGAGAAATGCTAAAACATTCTAATACACTTGTAGTGGAATTTCTGATAGTTTTGTTTAACAAGTTATTTGATGAAGGAACTTTCCCGCTAGACTGGGCTAAATCTATTATAATTCCATTGCACAAAAAGGTGACATCAATAATCCGGACAATTACAGAGGTATTGCCCTTACCAGTATACTGGGAAAAGTTTACACAAATATTCTAAACAGACGATTAACTAAATGGGTAGAATCAGAAGAAAAAATAATTGAGGAACAAGCGGGATTTAGATCAGGCTATAGCACGATCGATCATATTTTTACGTTATTTTCTCTGGTTCAAAAATACCTTCTCAGACACAGCAAATTGTATATAGCATTCATAGATTTCCGTAAAGCGTTTGATTCTGTTAATAGAAACTTGCTGTGGACCACATTGCGCAAAGAAGGTGTAAATGGTAAAGTGTATAGGGCCCTTAGAAGTGTATACAACTCGGTGCTTGCTTACGTCCGAGATAAAGGTATGTATTCTGACTTATTTGAATGCCCACGTGGAGTTAAACAAGGATGCCTGCTAAGTCCCTTGCTGTTCTCATTTTGTATCAATGAACTGGCTACGGAAGTAGTTAAAAAGGGAAAACATGGTGTTCAGTTAATCCCAGGTGCTATTGATGTATTTCTGATGTTGTTTGCGGACGATGTTATTCTTTTAGCAGATACTACAGTGGGACTACAAAATCAATTAAATGCACTGAAAGAAGAAGCTGATAGATTAGAGCTTACAGTAAATCTGGACAAAACTAATGTAATCGTTTTCCGGAAAGGGGGTCATCTTTCAGCCCACGAAAGTGGTTTTATGGAAACAATGAGATTAGTGTATCAAATTCATATAAATATCTTGGTCTTTTCTTCACCACAAAGTTGAGCTTACAAAAGACATGGGTTGAAACCTATAGAAAAGGAAAAAAAAGGCACGACAGAAATCTTAAGATCTTAAAAAAAAATTAAATTGTATTGATTTCTCTCTTTTTGGAAACTCTGTGACTCTCAGATTGAACCAATGTTAACGTATGGTGCTGAAGTATGGGGTATATTCAACAACAGTGAAATGGAGAAGGTTCATACATATGCAATCAAACGTTTTCTATCGGTACCATTGCATTCGCCAAATAAAATGTTATATGGTGAAACTGGTCGGTACCTCTTATATGTTAGAACCTACATAAAATGTATTAAATATTGGCTTAGATTACTACAACTTCCAATGAAAAGATTGTGCAAACAAGCTTATGAAATGATGTTGATTCAGATGGAAAATGGAAAGCGAAATTGGGCATATTCTGTAAAGAACGTGTTAGCTACACATGGGTTCGGGATTGTTTGGATGTGTCAAGATGTTGGACATGGACAAGTGTTTTTGTCCGAATTTAAAGATCGGTTAATCTCGTCTTATAAACAAGACTGGCATTCTCATTTGGAAGAATCGGACAAGTATACATGGTTCTTTTCTTTTAAGAATGTTTTTCAAACGGAAAATTATACCAGAGTTGTAAACAATAAATGGCACAGATCCATTTTCGCTCGATTTAGAACAAGAACATGAGGTTTACATGCCAGTGTAAGATGGTTCTTAGCTGGTACATCTGATTCCCCCTGTCCCATGTGTGGTGCATCAACTGAAGATGAGACACATTTTCTATTCCATTGTAAATTTTACGAAGACATCAGGAAGAAATGTTCCGTTCTCAATATGGACTCTCCCAAGAATTTGGACATTGTCAGCATACTCTCAACAAATGACAAAAAAAACATACGGTCACTCGCTAGGTTTGTTTCCCTTGCTTGGGACAGTCGGAATAAAAACTTAATGCCAGAAATATAGACTTAAAAAACCACAGTTATTCTTTTTAGTATAATAACCGGTAAAACGTAATTATTATGATTTCTTTGATGTTTACGTTGAGTGATCGATTTTCCTAATACAATTCCTATTTAGCTCGTGATGTATCGCTAAATGTGGCACGATCAGTTCGTGCGCACGCTGATGCCTTTGTGTGTGTGTGTGTGTGTGTGTGTGTGTGTGTGTGTGTGTGTGTGTGTGTGTGTGTGTGTGTGTACGCATGTGCAAGCGGTGTGTGTTTTGTGTGTATGAGGGGGTGTGTGTACGCGTGCGAGAGTGAGCGTATTATATGTGTGAGTGTTTATATATTTTGTATATGCATATTTGTAAATTTTGTTTTTCATTATGATATGTGATTGCTTTGAAAATATTGCTAAATTTCTAAATGTTGAATGTAAAAGCCTAAATGAACCAGTACTGTTTCCTACACACTTTGTTGTATTTCTTCCCTGTTGTCGCTGAAATAATGGCGAAATGT
>CM065725.1:18247797-18250297 GCA_033310375.1 Conus canariensis | reverse complement strand
AATAGCAAGCAAGGGGATGCTAAATGAATCTCTAGTATTTAATCGTTCTTGACAAAACGATAGGAGAACAGCTGGAGTCTCATATCGATTAAAGAATGTGACACTGGCAGCCGTTTGTACTGATTCAGTTGCCTGAAGGAAATGATTGTTGAAAGTGTTAGCAGACCACATAGTCGCAGTATTATCTGATTTCTTTCTCGACTTGTCAGTTATTTCATTAACAGCACGCCATAATGATGCTGTATCCCTGTTTGCGTTTATCAGCTTCCTAAAATGCTCAGATTTTGATTTTCTAACCAGATCTGATACTCTGTTTCTCTGCTTTTTATATTCATCTACTTTTTTGCGGTTTTAAGTGCATCCCTTAGTGCCATTTCTATAATAATGTCTTTTGTCAGCCAGCTGGGAAGTACTCTGTGTTTTACCCTTTTTCTTCTAAGTGGGGCATGTTTATCAACGATTGAGAGAAAGATATTATACCAGGTATTATACGCTTCATTTGGATCTGTGTAATTGAGTACACTGTAGAAAGGAGCTAAGCTTAAGTCGAGGAAAAATTCATCCTTACTGAAATTTTTGAAGCAGCGATATTGAATAGTTGTGTGACCCTTATTCTGTTGCTTTGGAAGTTTACAAGACCAAGTGCACAAAATGAGACAGTGGTCGCTTATGCTTTTGTTGCCCACCGTTATATTGGATACCATGGCTTTGTTGTTCGTGTAGATATGATCCAGCAATGCAGACGATGTCTTTGCGATTCTAGTTGGACTATGAATAAGCTGATGCAAGCCAAAAAGTGTGGTGGTCGCATCCCAGGCAGGCTGCCGTTTTAACAGATCAATGTTAAAATCACCGAGAAGAATGACATTTGGATAGCTCTTATATACATCATCCATCATGTGTACAAAGTTGTCATACCAAAGGAAAGTGGCAGCGGGATTCCTGTACACATATCCAACTAGAAGAGGGGCTGAGTTGGAGGGTTTTACCTGCAGCCACATGCATTCAACATTATCAGGCTCAAGGTCACGCCGCCTTTTTGTACAGTGAGCGATGCTTTGATGAATATATATTCCAAGTCCTGTTTCACCAGAGTGATGTGCATCGCGTCGGACAAAGTTATAGTTAGTTATGGATAAAGCTGTATCAGTGAAACGGGAGTCAAGGCGAGTTTCACTAAGACCAAGCAGATGAATAGAAGGGGATTCGTTTAGAAGAAAACAGACATCATGAATCTTATTTGGCAGATGATAAACATTTAGGTGACCAATGCGTAATCCAGTATCAGTATTAATTACATTACAATGGTCCATTGCATTAATTCTAGAGCAAAGTCCTGAGCAATAAAACAAAATAGATATACTGTTACAATAACAATTAAAATATAAAATCAGCAATCATAAAATATCCAAGAACACACAAAATCCAAAAAGCAGGGCAATGAAGTTCAGTCCAAAGGACAATTCAAGTATGTGTATGATAACAATATTCAGGAAAGTATGACCAACCAAGACAAATGTCGCTTTCAAGCTGTCCGGGTCACAATAGTACAGTCATCCACAGTAACTAAGCAATACCGGGTGGGGGGGGGGGGGTCGGGGGGGGGGGGCAAGACTCACAGGGTTGGGGGAGGGGGGTAGGGAGGAGGAGTCGGTGCGTGGTGGGAAGGTGAAGGTGAGACGGAACAAGCAGGAGGGAAAGAAGACACGGCTGGGGGTGAGGAGGGGGGGGGGGGGTGGAGCTGAGAGGCAGGGGATGGGTAAATTTGGGCGGGGGGAAGGGTTGGCAAGGGCTCGGGCCTGCACTTGGAAGGCGAGACAGCAAGCTGTTATCTGAATTCCAGATACCGGAATTTCTGTTAAGCAGGGGGAGAGGGAAGATAAGGGTGCATTTGTGTCCAAGGATTGAAAGGCAGAGGAGGGAAGGGGGAGAAAGGCCACATGGGGGGAAACATCGGCACTGATGTAATGGGGGGTCTGTTAAAGTACGGCATGGGTGGCATTGCATGGTGGGAAAAGGTTTCATTAGAAGAACAACTGGATTTCTGGTGGACAATTTCAGGAGCACTGTCCAAGTGATTGTTTGAACTACGTTGGACTGTCTCTGGGGGTAAATTTGTAGGATAGGAATCAGGACGATTTCCTACTGACTGGGGGAACATGGGCTGCACACTCCGACGGAACTCAGTAGGGACAGGCTGCTTGTCTTGGTTTTCTTTTAATTTTGAAGACTGTGATCTGTTACGGTTTGTTGCAATGGGCTGTTCCTGACATAGCTCTGGGTGTGCCCCATTACCCGTATTCTTAGAGAGAGAGAGAGAGAGAGGAGAGAGAGAGAGAGAGAGAGAGAGAGAGAGACAGAGACAGAGACAGAGACAGAGAGACAGAGAGAGAATGTGCACTAGTATGAGTGTGTCAGTAAGTAAATACAAATGTGCATACGAGAAAACCAGATTGTCAGAGAGAGAGAGAGAGAGAGAGAGAGAGAGAGAGAGAGAGAG
>CM065725.1:18237797-18240297 GCA_033310375.1 Conus canariensis | reverse complement strand
GCAGCGAACTTCCAGAAACAGACATCTGTGATGAAGTTGTAGAAACATGTTCAACACAGTCAACACAATCCCTGCACAACGAACGTTTATTGTTTCTTTTACCTTTATTTTATTTGAAAGGATACTTGTTGGATGGATATTATAAATTATTTTCCTATGAGAGACTGGTCTGGTCTTTTTTTTATTACGTCTGTGGCTCGCAACCAAAGACCTTTGAGCACAGTGAAGCCAAATGCATTGGCCAAGAACTAAAAACCTTGTTTATGTGTCCTGGTTTTGCGTTCAGTCAGACCACGTTACATTTCTGCATGCACCTGTCATTGTCTTTTTCTCCCGGTTCAATTGATTGGCGCCATACCTTTGGAATCGAATTGAAAAGCACATTGTATTTCCGTTATAATGCTTGGTCTATTTTGTCTGATGTGATCTTGTATTTCGTCTGGTTTCTAGTGACAAGACTCTAATTTTCATTTTCAAAATGAAATTCTTGAATTTTTCAACTCCGCATTGTGCCGAACGTAGAACAACAACACCAACAACAATAATAATATTAGTAATAGTGATAATGATAATAGTAATAATGGTAATAATAATAATAATAGTAGTAGTAGTAATAATAATAATGATATGCTGCCTTTGTACATTACCAGTTACAGTCCATGTTCGTGTATCTCATGTGCGTGTGTGTGTGTGTGTGTGTGTGTGTGTGTGTGTGTGTGTGTGTGGTGTGTGTGTGGTGTGTGTGTGTGTGGTGTGTGGTGTGTGTGTGTGGTGTAGATAATAGAATAGAAAATCTCTCAAATTATTTTTTTTTAATCCACAACGATCACTTTATGACTTCTCTTTCTCTGAAAACCAAACCAATGTCTTCAGTCATTCATTGTATTTTTTTTAAAGATACCCGTAGTCTGTTCATAGATCGTGGGACAAGGAGAGGGGCGAGGAGGGTGAGGTGGGTATGTTTATGTGTCTGATGGGATTCCTTACAGGTTTCAAGCTTACACCAAGGATGACAGGGACATGTACATCCTTGTCTGATTTCTATAAATACGTCAAATGGCTCGGAGACCCATCCATGGTGTTGCACACAGCTCTCGGTGCATTTCACTGAAACTGAAATTCATTCACGAACATCTGGACCAGACCAAAGATGGAAAATACTTATGTCAGTAATGTTTTTGTTAGACCATTAAATGCTTTTTGTAAAATGCCGTGCGAGTAAATAACCAGCATTGTTTGTGATATTTGGATAATTAATGACATAATATTTCACCAGCTGCCGTTGCGCAGTGATCAGCGTCGTTGGTTCTAGGTTGGTATATGAATTCCACAGTAAACCCGTCAAATATTTGAACTAAACCATTCCTAATTTGTTTTAGAACTTACAATGTTTCTCCAGAATAACAGTCCCTTCGTATATAGCTGCCATTATGTCAACGAGGCGTAGGAAGAGTTTTGCTTTGTACAAAAGAATTTGCTTTGCTTGCACCGTCTTTTCTTTCCCTGTGGTACCTGCTCTGTACGGCTATATGAAGACTCCGGAGAATAGAATGAACAGCAGCGCTCTGCACCAGCTGTAAAATCATCGCGAAACCAAACCAGAATTCAAGCCATAATGTCAAGGACATCCACTGTGACTGCTAGGCTGTATAGAGTTGTGATGCCAAAACTAGAAAATCCACATCCACAAGATGCCATCCACAAGATCAAAAGGAGATTGGAAGAAATTCGATAAAAAAAAGTCTGCAAACTGGATGCGTTTATTGGAAAGATCACAGGAGAACATGTACCAACCACATTTGGAGACACTGGATGCAAAACCTAAAGGTACACCTACGGAGTAAAGCAACCAAAGGCAAAGACACTATTTCAAAAATACAGGCACCAGCGAGCGGTGGATAACATCCCGATGAGGAAGCAAAAATCTCAAGAGACAGAGAAACACTGTCTGGAAAACTGAAAGGAAGGATTCGGGAGGCTCTTAGAAGACCTGAAAGCACAACACAATTTCATCAATAACAACGAGAAAGAGCAGAAACAATGAAGAAAAACAAACAAACAAACAAACAAAACCCTCCTCACTCAGACCCTTAAATTTCATCATGAAACAGTTTGAGCGGCCAATATCTGGGACACTCACAGGGGAATAAAAACTTAACCAGCATCTCAGGAAAATATACTTTGATCCCCAGAGTGAATGCCACACGGAATCCAGGGCTTTCTGTGGCCTGCAATGCCGGAGAATAAGCTCAGTGAGAATCCTTCAGCACCGCATGGAGTGGATAAAGTAGTTCAGAAAAACAGAGCTAAAACTTCGCCTAGATCTGATGGAATATCCCCCAACCTACTGCACAAGAGATGTTCCGGTGTCCTTGCATAACTCTTCAAACTGATGAGATCATCGTGAAGAAACTTGGAGGTCAGCTTCCAATGGATGATAGCTAATTTACTGTTCATATCTAAAGAGCAAAAGTCGAGGATGCGTCAATCAGTTTAGGCC
>CM065725.1:18230297-18232797 GCA_033310375.1 Conus canariensis | reverse complement strand
TTATTATAGCAGTGGAATTTTCAACCACATAGAGATTTCGTTTTTTAGTAAGCAGGGTGTGATTTGCAATAATCTACACTGGAAAGAATGCATGCACTTTGTGTAAAGGTTTACCTAGCCTCTTGTTTCAGGCATTGATGGATGGAACTGATGAGTCTGAGTCCACCAGAAGCAGCCTGACAAGTTTTGGTGGCGTCCTGGTTCTTAGAGATCCTGCTCACGGACAAAGAGTCACCCACACGATCAAAGAAATTAAAAAAAAAAAAAAAAAATGGTGGCTACTTCAAACGAAACAGCAGAGGGCTAATGCACAGAGTTCACGTTTGGAGAAAAGCGCTGCATGGCTAGTTCTGTTGATTAATTTAAGACTGTTGCTTGATATCCATGTTCAAACATTAGAGAAAGTTCCACATAAAAACGAAAAAGACAAATGGTCTTACCTAGGACCACACACTCATACCACTACTCAAAGAGAACTCCTTCTCTGTCTGTCTGTCTGTCTGTCTCTGTCTCTGTCTCTCTGTCTCTGTATCTGTCTCTCTCTCTCTCTCTCTCTCTCTCTCTCTCTCTCTCTCTCTCTCTCTCTCTCTCTCCATATACATATATATTTGATGAATCTCGTTCAATGTCAGCGGGGTTTTCGTAGCAATATATTTTATTCCTTATATTGCGATTCGTTTGGCGTTCAGTGTGCTGTTAAGGACATACAGCGAAATGAATGACACATTCTTGTCACACTTACAATGCACTAGAACTGTTTAACACCAGAGCCTGCATTGATTCAGATGAAAATATTGCACGAGAAAATGGCCACACCTTCGGTCATTGCTCTTGTTGTTTTTATGTAATTAGCCTTAACATTATGATGCTCCTGGTAACTTTTCAAGACAACGTCAATAATCTTATGTGTCTATGTGTGCTTGAGGATTTCTTTATACAGAGAAATGGATACATGGAAGTGCGCGCACGTGCGTGCGTGTATATGTGTGTGTGTGTGTGTGTGTGTGTGTGTGTGTGTGTGTGTGTGTGTGACTCTTTGTCTGTGAGTCTGTTTGTCTCTCTGATTGTCTCTTTGTCTCTGTCTCTCTGTCTCTCTGTCTCTCTTCTGTCTGTCTGTCTGTCTGTCTGCCTGCCTGCCTGTCTCTGTCTATCTATCTGTCTGCCTGTTTGTCTCTCTGTCTATACATTTGCCTGCTTCTCTATCTATTCATCTCTCTCTCCTCTCTCCCTCTCTCCTCTCCTCGTCCTCTCTCTCTCTGTCTCTCTCTCTCTGTCTCTGTCTCTCTCTCTCTCTCTCTCTCTCTCTCTCTCTCTCTCTCTCTCTCTCTCTCTCTGTCTTCACAAAATAGACATCCTGCCAAGACATCTTACTACTTACTTTTCTGTGACGGGATGCTTACCACAGTGCAGACACTGCCAGTGAAAAATACAGTCGAACTTCAGATGCGTTCAGATTCAGGTTCCACCTCTTTCTTCTCCACCTCCATCTAGATCAATATAGAGATCTGGAAGGACCTTGGACAGGGGAAGGGGATGATGGGAGCGATAGCGGTGGCTGGGACTGTGCATCTGTGCGTGCATCGTATTCCACTCTGACAACGGCCTTTCCCGTCTGCACAGACCTCAAGCCAAGATAAATGGATGCGAAGCGTTGCTGCGAGAGGTCTTCTTTGTGAATAAATGACAGCGCACTGTCTGACATTCCCAGTGGACGTAAAGAGGACGCACGGAGCATCTCAGTCTGCTTTTCGTGAAAGCTTTGGCCTGCTATCGGTGCGGATGAGACAGGTCATGTTTCACCAATCGCCTTTACCATCGGCCTGGACAAGACAGGCAGCAATTCACCAATCACTTTTATCACTGGGGTGGACAAAACAGGCAGTGGTTCAGCCATCACTTTTACCATCAGGCAAAACAAAGAAGGTATAGATTCAGAAAAAAAAAGAAACGGTGGTACTTCAAAACAAACGGCAGAGGGCTAAGGAACAGAGTCCACTATTGGAGAGAAACGCTGCATGGCTTCAGTTCTGTTGATTAATCTAAGACTGTTGCTTGAGATTCATGTTCTAATGTTGGAGAAAACTTCATAGAAAATAAATAAAGCAAATGCTTTTACTTCAGATCACACATTCTTACACCACTACTGAAGCAGAACTCTTCTCTCTCTCTCTCTCTTCTCTCTCTCTCTCTCTCTCTCTCTCTCTCTCTTTCAAATTACTTCCACAACATGAACAATACTTAGCAGCCCGTTGTGTAAACGAGTGTTGATTGTAAAGCGCTTAGAGCTTGGTCTCTAGCCGAGAATAGGCGCTATATAAGTATTCATTATTATTATTATTATTATTATTATATAGATCAGCTCTCACCGGATTCAGATTAGGCATACATGATTTAATGATAAATAGATGCTACAGGAAAAAAGTATTCAGCGAATATGCTGTGCCCATTTTGTAAGAATAGTGAAGATGAGCTACATTTTTCTTTTGATGTGAAGCTTACG
>CM065725.1:18205297-18215297 GCA_033310375.1 Conus canariensis | reverse complement strand
TGTAGCGTGTTTCTTCTATGTTGCGAGGTGCTCTATTGTGCTGTGATGTATTTGATTGTATACGTGTTACACTATGTTGACTTCCACAGTGCTGTGTGTTCCACATACTACTGTGCTGCATGCTACTGTTTTCTTATGCTCCTGTTGTGTTCTTATGTGTTTAGTGTTGTAAGGAATAGTTTGTTGTTATTGTTGTTGTTGTTGCTGCTACTGCTGCTGCTGCTGCTGCTGCTGTTGTTGCTGCTGCTGCTGTTGTTGTTGATGCTGTTGTTGTTGTTGTGTTGTGTGCATTCATGTGAATTTTTAACACTTTCAATGTGTAGAGTTCCTTGGCGTTGGTATAATGTCTATGTGCTATTATTATGTTCTACGTGTTGCGTTTTATAGTGCTGTTTTGTTCTCTGTTGCGTTGTGACCTGTTGAGCTGTTATGTATTCTAAACTTACATGTTTTTTTATCATGTGTTTTATTGCGAGGTTTTCTGGTTCTGTAGTGTTTGACCTGTTTTGTGTTGTGTTATGTAGAGTTGTTTTGTGTCGCTGTGCGATGTGTTAAGATCTATTTGATTGTGATTTGCATGTTCTGATGTGGCATCTGCTCTCTTGTACTGTGCAGTGTTGTTTTGGCTTATTTTTGGATTCGCTGCATTGAGCCGTGTTGTGTATTGTTGGTGTGTGTTTTGTTATGTTGTGTTATATTGTGTTTTTTTTTCGAGCCGTATTTTGCCTGATGCGATCGTGGTGTGTGTGTGTGTGTGTGTGTGTGTGTGTGTGTGTGTGTGTGTGTGTGTGTGTGTGTGTGTGTGTGTGTGTGTGTGTGTGTGTGTGTGAGAGAGAGAGAGAGAGAGAGAGAGAGAGGAGAGAGAGAGAGAGAGAGAAGAGAGAGAGAGAGAGAGAGATGAGAGAGAATGTGTGTGTATGTGTGCGTGCCTGCGCGCGCGCGTGTATGTGCGTGTGTATCTTCCACCGATTAT
This sequence comes from Conus canariensis, assembly GCA_033310375.1. Taxonomy (NCBI): domain Eukaryota; kingdom Metazoa; phylum Mollusca; class Gastropoda; order Neogastropoda; family Conidae; genus Conus; species Conus canariensis. The sequence continues at coordinate 18,214,324 of CM065725.1, read as the reverse complement.
GTGTTATCGCATTACGTCGTTGGCTAAGCTACATGTCGGTTTGTTGCGTGTTATTTCATGTTATGCACGATCCATCTTGTTCTCTTCTTTTGTATTGTAGAGCACACCACGCCAGATATCTCCTGGCGACATCAAGACCACTATCCTCTCGCCGTACATGGGCTCGGCTGTTGTCTCAGGTGTATTGTGTGGACAGCACCACACTGTGGGTCCTGCTACCGTCAGTGTCTGCCACGTGCTGTAAGTTGATGTTGCAAGCAAATCTTCATAGTGTCGTCTTGAACCACCCTCACCCCCACCCTGAAAAAAAAAAAAAAAACCTGCTCGGTATTTGGTCACCAGAAAAAATGGAGTGGAAAGAGACGATGAAAAAAAAAAGACAAACAAACAAACAACAAAGAAAAGGAAAAACAACAACACAACAACAACAACAAACAACAACAACAACAATTCCGCTCACTCTAGCTGAACTCGGTAGAATCACTAGATATAAGAACACACAACAAAACAACAACACACACCACACAAAACACCACACACACACCACGCACGCACGCACGCGCGCACACGCACGCACACACACACACACACACACACACACACACACACACACACACACACACACACGCACGCGCTCACGCACGCACGCACGCACGCACTCACACACTATTTAGAGTGCCAGGCTGGGTGGCAAAGAATGACCGCATTATCTGGTTTAATATGATGTACCAGACTTGACGGCCAATGAATAAGTCTATCATGTACTTTGGCATAATATGAGAGGCTTGACGACCAACGAATGGCCACATTATCTCGTTTGATATTCTCCTTCTTCTTCTTTTTCTTCTTCTTCTTCTTCTCATTATTATTATTATTATTATTATTACTATTATTATTATTATTATTATTATTATTATTATTATATATATTATCATTATTATTATTATCATTCTTCTTCTTCTTCTTACTATTATTGTTGTCGCTGTTGTTGTTGCTGTTATTAGAATGACGATATCATCTGGTTTGGAATAGTGTAACAGGCCTAGTGGCCCAAGAATGACCACACCATTTGGTTTGGTATAGTGTACAAGACTTGAGTGACCAAATAATGGCCAAATTGTCTGGTTTGCTATGATGTACCAGGCTGGACGGCCAAAGAATGGTTGCAGTGTTCATGCTAGATGTGATGCATTGCGTTGAAACGCCCAAGTGTAAATACAGTATCCACATCGGTCATGTTCCACGTCGACGTGCTTAAGAGCCGCAACAGTGCGCGCGTCAGACATGTCTCCCTAGGCTGGAAGGTCAGGGAGTGGACGCAGAATATCTGTCAGATATATATAGTGAAGCACTTTGCATGTCCATAAAGTGGCTGAGGTGCACTTTTACCTGTCCCTATGTAACGCTGTTACCGCTTTGATACTGCGGTGCTGGTCCCTGTTCTCCGTAACACTGTCACCACTGTGACACTGCTGTAATGTTCCCTGCTCCCTGCAACATTGTCACCACTGTGATACTGCTGTACTGTTCCCTGCTCCCTGCAACATTGTCACCACTGTGATACTGCTGTACTGTTCGCTGTTCCCCGTAACACTGTCACCACTGTGACACTGCGGTACTGTTCCCTGTTCCCCGTAACACTGTCACCACTGTGACACTGCGGTACTGTTCCCTGTTCCCCGTAACGCCGTCACCACTGTGACACTGCGGTACTGTTCCCTGTTCCCCGTAACACTGTCACCACTGTGACACTGCGGTACTGTTCCCTGTTCCCTGCAACACTGTCACCACTGTGACACTGCTGTAATGTTCCCTGTTGCCCGCAACGCTGTCATCACTGGGACACTGCGGTACTGTTCCCTGTTCCCCGCAACGCTGTCACCACTGTGACACTGCGGTACTGTTCCCTGTTCCCTGCAACGCTGTCACCACTGTGACACTGCGGTGCTGTTCCCTGTTCCCCGCAACGCCGTCACCACTGTGACACTGCGGTAATGTTCCCTGTTCCCTGGCAAGGTCAGCGACTGTGGACGCGAATTCTGTTCCAGCATTAATAGTGAATGCTACTGTTCTGTCCTCAAACGCTGTCAATGTGACACTTTTACCTGTCCCTTGTCAACGCTGTCACCGCTTGACACTGCGGTGCTGGTCCCTGTTCCCTCAAACGCTGTCACCACTGTGACACTGCGGTATGTTCCCTGTCCCTGCAACATTGTCACCACTGTGACACTGCGGTACTGTTCCCTGTTCCCCGAACCTGTCACCACTGTGACACTGCGGTACTGTTCCCTGTTCCCTGCAACACTGTCACCACTGTGGCACTGCGGTACTGTTCCTGTTCCCTGTCAACCTGTCACCACTGTGACACTGCGGTACTGTTCCCTTTCCCCTGCAACGCGTCACCACTGTGACACTGCTGTACTGTTCCCTGTTCCCTGCAACGCTGTCACCACTGTGACACTGCTGTAATGTTCCCTGTTCCCTGCAACGCTGTCACCACTGTGACACTGCGTAATGTTCCCTGTTCCCGTAACACTGTCACCACTGTGACACTGCGGTACTGTTCCCTTTCCCCGTAACACTGTCACCACTGTGACACTGCTGTAATGTTCCCTGTTCCCGCAACGCCGTCACCACGTGACACTGGTGTAATGTTCCCTGTTGCCCGCAACGCTGTCATCACTGGGACACTGCTGTGCTGTTCCCTGTTCCCCGGCAAAGCTGTCACCACTGTGACACTGCTATAATGTTCCGTGTTCCCGCAACACTGTCACCACTGTGACACTGGTGTGATGTTCCCTGTTCCCTGCAACGCTGTCAACACTGTGACCCTGCTGTAACGTTCCCTGTTCCCCGCAACGCCGTCACCACTGTGACACTGGTGTGATGTTCCCTGTTCCCCGCAACACTGTCACCACAGTGACACTGCTATAATGTTCCCTGTTCCCCGTAGCACTGTTACAACTGCAATACAACCGCACTGTTCCTTGTCGCTGTGTAACACTGTCACCACAGTGACGCTGCTGTACTGTTAGCTGTTCCCCTGTTATACTGTCACTACTGTGAGACTGCTGTACTGTTCCCTGTCGCTGTGTAACACTGTCACCACAGTGACGCTGCTGTACTGTTAGCTGTTCCCCTGTAATACTGCCACTACTGTGACACTGCTGCTCTGATTCGTGTCGCTCTGTAACACTGTCTCCAACGCGAGACTTCTCCACTGCCCCTCTGTTCCCTGTATTACTGTTACCGTTGTGACACTGCCGCACTTTTCCTCTGACACTATAACGCTGTCACTATGGGACGCCGCTGCACTGTTTTAATGCAAGTTTGCTTCTAAAGTTTCACCGAAACCTTGTTAAAGTCGCCTGGCTGTTGGACCAAGCCATTAACACGTCTGTCCCTCGGCATAATGTCATCTCAGAGAACACGCCATAGACTCAGACTCATCCCTCCCCCCCCCCCCCTCCCCCTTCCATCCTTTTTATCAACTGCAAACTTTGATTTCTAGAACCAAGGGCAACGTTTTTTGTTAGTATCATTTTGGAAATGTGACAATAACAATAAGATAAAAAAAGCCTCATATTCCTTCGAATCGACAGCGTTCTCAAGTACCAGCTGTCCTCCAAGCAGTTCACAGCTTCAAACCGTCTTTGCATAGAAAACTGAAAGAGTTGAAGATGATATAGTTCAAATACAAACACACACAGAAGAAAGAAAGAAAGAAAGAAAAGAAAGAAAGAAAAGAAAAGAAAAGAAAAGAAAAGAAGAACGCGGGTTATTGTTTTGGGACTTTCGCAAAAGTTTATCTGGTAGAATTCAGGGCAGAAAAATAAATGCTGGAAAACTGTGTAACAATGCTAATCAGGGTGTCCTCGTGGTGATCAGCATGAACAATAAGGCCTAATCCCCATTTCTAATCACACTTTCAACATCTAACATCTTCATTCTTCACACCCGCACCCAACTACTGTAATAATATACATTCATGCATACATACACATACATACATACATACATACATTCATAATACATACATATATGCTTACATACATACACGCATACATGCATACATACATACATACATACATACATATACATACATACATACATCATACATACATACATACATACATGCATACATACATACATGCATACAAACATACACACATGCATACATACACATACATGTAACATACATACATACATACATACATACATACATACATACATACATACATACACATATAGACATACATCAATAAATACAGAGATAAATAAGCAAACTATCCAGCAAGCAACCAAATTATAAAAAAAAACGTAAATAAAGCAAGTAAACAAATAAACAAACAAACCAACTGATACATCAATCAAGCAATCAATCGATCAATCGGCGCTTCCACACACACACACACACACACACACACACACACACACACACACACACACACACACACACACACACACACATCTACCTACGTACCTACCTACCTACCTATCTATCTATCTATCTATCTATCTATCTATCTATCTATCTATCTATCTATCTATCTATCTATCTATCTACCTATCTCTATACATAACTGTAAAGATCTCACTCTCTTTCTCTCTGTCTGTCTGTGTCTGTCTGTCTGTCTGTCTGTCTGTCTGTCTCTCTCTCTCTCTCTCTCTTCTCTCTCTTCTCTCTCTCTCTCTCTCTCATAATATCCCCGGGTGATTTGTTGCCAATTATTTCGGTTTGCTTTCAGAGGGGGACGGGCTCTGTAATTCAATCTCTCTCAACTTGAAGCAAAACTGCGCAGACCATGACCTGTCTGATTGCTGACCATGTGATAGATGAACAGAGACCAGTTCTCTTGAGAGGATTTGAAATAAAACCTGATGCCAGATCAATAGAATTTAATATCACACTCTCTATCCAACTTGAGGGTGGCGTGGTCGTTTACACTATAAATTATCTTCATATGCCTCACAGCAGATGTTAAGGAGCAGACCGTGATTAACATCGGAGGGTTGATTACGCCTCGAAAGATTTTTTTTTTTTTTTTTTTTTTTTTTTTTTTTGCGTGGGTTTGGTGTGCATGTCTGCAGGTGGCTTGCTCGCACATACATCTTACTGAAGACAACAGGAAATGATGGAGAAGACTGGTGTGTGCGTGTGTGTGTGTGGGGGGGGGGGGGGTGCGGAGGCATGAAGCAAAACAAAAAAAAAACTGGGGGGGGGAGAAGAGAAGGGAGAAAAGAGAGGAGAGAGGAGAGAGAGAGGAGAGAGAGAAGAGAGAGAGAGAGAGAGAGCGGAGAGAGAGAAGAGAGAGAGAGAGAGGGAGAGAGAGAGAGCGAGAGAGAGAGAAAGAGAGAGAGAGAGATGCAGATGCAGATGTTTATTCGTAAAGGCCATAACCCCTTAGAAGGGGGGTAAATAAATGATACATCGCGCAGTTCATCAATGCAAACTCAGTTTAACAAACTTAACATTTGTTATCTTTATACAAATACAAAGCGAACTGTTTGCTAATGTTTTCATTCGATGATGCCATTAACATAATGAGTTTGAAGAAACAAGGTTTTCTTAGATACTTAAGTGGGAATAATTGCTGTCTAATAAGTTGTAGTACAGGTCAAGACAGAACAAAGTGAACTTCATTTTCATCACCTTCATGACAGAGCGGACATGTAAAATTGCGATCATTATAAAGGCCGATAACGGTTAGAATGTACACAGATATCCGATACACCAAATCTAAATTTAGTGACAATATATTTAATATGTCTGCATTGACAAGTACTATGGAATACAATGTGCAGGATTTAACACTCTGTAAACATCAAATCGACGACTGTCCTCGATATGAGAATTCCATCCCTGCCAGTTACAGTCAATTAACCTTTGCGGGAACATACGAATAAAACGATTTATGTCATCTACCCTTGATTCCCCCACACAAAGCCAAAACCAAATTTGTCCAGTTTTAACCTCACTTTAGGAGCCCAATTACTTTTACCCCTAGTATCTGGTTGTACTGAGAGAGAGAGAGAGAGAGAGAGAGAGAGAGAGAGTCGATACAAAATGGCGTGGGAGGAAGAACTGAACGATGATAAGGGAAGGAACGATCACTCACACTGACGAAGACAAGAAAGATAGAATAGTTGAGGTCAAAGAAAAATGAAGAAGAATGGTGAAGAAGAAGTGGAGGGAAGGAAAACGAATGCCAAACTATAGTTTTGCTTTCCGTTCAACAAACTACACTTACCACCGATTCATACCACATTACAGCGAAAGACCAAGAACAGATCAACTCAGATAGGGAAACACAGACTCAAATGCAATTTCCCTGCGTGTAAACCCGTCAAGAAACATTAATATAAAAGAATTCCTTAGCGCAGCGGAGAATTATTATAAACAGAAAGGGCAACTCATTGTCCGTGATGACACAAGAAAATGTACCCGATGCCAAATTAATAATTTCTGAACAGTAAACAGGTGGGGTAACTTTTGTTCCCATAAAAAAACCTAACACAGAGTAACTTTTATTCAAGACTGGTACAGCCTTTTAAACTTGAATAAAGTCAGACAAATACAAAGACGAAATTTATAATAATTTCTGAACACATGCAGACACGAGACACACCGAACAAACAAGGACACCTCGTTCACTTTCGCATCGATTCACAAACTGACAATGGAAATGACAAGTTGTCTGCCCATGCATTCAGGGCACTGCCCACATCCCTTTAAAAGTGATGAAAATACTAAACAATTAAAACAAATGAAAACTGAATGATAAGTTAAATGAAGCAGAGATAATCATCTCACGACAACCAATACACATAATTATGCTGACAAAGTCATACTGCTAAACAAAACACAACTAAACCCAATAGCACTTCGAAGATAACATCTCTCTCTCTCTCTCTCTCTCTCTCTCTCTCTCTCTCTCTCTCTCTCTCTCTCTCTCTCTCTCTCACACACACACACACACACACACACACACACACACACACACACACACACACCGCGCGCGCGCGCGCGCCGCGCGCATGCACCCACGCACGCAAGCATGCACGCACACTCGCATGCACGCACGCACACACAAAATGTACTGATTACGTAACCAGACATCGAACAAGAAATACAGGAAATGCAGGTGAATTGAACTTTCGTGTTACTGATCGCTTGTAAAAATCGGCAGTAACATATTTTAAAAAGCATGATGACAGTATTTTGTGTTTAATTTCATTTATCTATCAATTATTTCTTAAATTTCAGGAGAGAGGTCAGGGTCATTTACATGTTAGTGTGCCGGATTGTTTTAAATTATCTGATTTAAAAACAATGTTAACATAATCGAATAACGTGAAATCGAAAAATGAACGTTCAGCATATTTTTAACTTAATCTTCATTTACTTATCAGTCTATTTATCTATTTATTTATTTTAATGATTGATTGATGTGTTTATTTGTTTATTTATTTATTCATATATTAACTTATTTATGTGTGTATGTATGCATCTATCAATTCATCTAGTCGGTTAGTTACTTAATTATTTTGTTTTTTTTTTTTTTATTGATTTTCATTCATTGCTTTATTGAGTTTTCTATTATTTCTTTATTTATTGATCTGTTTGTTTCTTTATTTGTATATTCATTCGTTTATTGATTTGCTTATCTATGTATTTATCTACTCATTTATTTATTCGTAACACAGAGATGACAGGCATGTTTCTATGAAATTGTCGAAAATGTGTTGCCGGATACGGATTTCAAGATTGTTTTTCTTAAAGACATTTTTCTTTTCCAATTTTGTGTTCTATAGCTGGTAGTGACCTTCAATATTCTAGACGACTGTGTTTTGTACACCCTGTACACCTTGCTCTGCCTAAAACTACCTCTCTCTCTCTCTCTCTCTCTCTCTCTCTCTCACACACACACACACACACACACACACACACACACACACACACACACACACACACACACACACACACACACACACACACACACACACATGAAAACGATTAAAGATGTTAACAAGCAGACGTAGGTCTTTTGAAAAAAAAAAAAGAAAGAAAATTACAAAAGGTAAAACTGAATAAGAAAAGACAATTCCCTTGTAATATCACACAGACCAGAACGTCTTTCAAAGCCACTATGCTGCCTTGTTTCAAAGATAGCCCAGTACCAGGCAATGTTGTGTCATTTTCACTGTATGAACCTCTTCCAGAGACAAAGCAGATCCCATGTTTCCGCCTTCCCCGCGTCTTCAACCAATGGTTGGGGATGCCCACATATTCCATAGTCTCACCCAATTCTGTTCATCTCTCCCAGGCTGACTGTTCCCATGGTGTCAGACTTCAACTTCATAGGTTTAATTCTGCCCATATCTCAAAGAAATTGACAAATCAACTTGGATGTTAGTAATTCTCTCGTTGTAAAGGAACCCAGTGGACACAGTATGCAGCTTTCACTCATAACCTAAATCATTACGAGTGGCCAGTAATTGAATAAAGATGGGATCTTGGTTGTATCTGACCTTCTGCATTGAAGTAATTAAAGTAAGGATGCATATTTTTCGAAAAATAGCTATAGCTATTTTTATAACACCTTTACTGTAAATCTGTTGTCTACGCTGCCCCTGTTCGATCTCCTCTTAGGTTCATAATAGCATTATAGTAAATCTGCTGTCTGCGCTGTCACTGTCAGTTTGACTCAGTGGTAGTTTCCTGTGACTAACCAGAGAGGTTTCTTGTCTGTGAAAGATCAGTACAAATGGTTGTCGAATGACCTTTTTAACTTCTAAATTCACAACTAAGATGGAGAGAAGTGTATCATATCTTTTACACACTGAGGGTTTTTTTTAGACGGAAAATATTTGTTATGACTATACGGTGATCACTTGAATATCATGGGTGACTTATTTAAATGTACTCACGATGAACGTCCTGATGCAATTCAGTTCCACTCACAACTGCAGCATTTCCCGTCCCAAACCATTATCAACCAGACCGGAATCCATCACTGCTCTCGC
>CM065725.1:18187797-18200297 GCA_033310375.1 Conus canariensis | reverse complement strand
TCCACATCTACCCATCTCCATCTCGGCCTTCCCCACACTCAAATGTGGTACCCTAAATACTTCAGAATAATGAATAAAATAAAACAAGAAAAGTTTTTAAAAAAACCAGAATCGAATGAAATTATATTGAATAGAATAAAAACAATGAAATAAAATGAACTAAACTAGACCAAAATGCAATATGATAAAGTGAAATGAAATAAAATAAAACGACATTAAACATATATTTGGTGGTGAGAATACCACTGAATTGTAGATTGTGGTATAACTCCATTAGATATCAAGGGAGCATGGGCACAATCAGCTATGTCTCACTGATGAGTCAGAATGAGCGGACGAAAGGCCTCTGAGCAGGTGATATGAACGATTGTGTTTTCAAGATGGACTATGGCTGTTTCCGTATGCTGCTAGTGAAGACAGACAGAGACAGAGAGACAGACAAACACACACACACACACACACACACACACACACACACACACACACACACACACACACACACCTCTCTCCTCTCTCTCTCTCTCTCTCTCTCTCTCTCTCTCCTCTCTCTCTCTCTCTCTCTCTCTCCTCATGTTTGCGAGAAAAAACATTTATCAAGATTCTATTCCTATCAAAATGGCGATTGTTTAGCTTCTTTGATGCAATCAGAAAACATGTTGATCCTTAGAAATGTGGCAATGTATATCTTTTATGCACTGACAACTAGACATGAACTTATGAACGGAAACTAGAAACGTAATAACTATGTGTTGTGATTGGTTTCAAGCGCAAGTGAAAATCTTTTTCATTATCTTTGTTTGTTTCCTTGAATTATTCCCCCTTGCAATTGTTAGCTTGTGTGTTTCTGAAAACAAGTTACTTCCTTTTGTTGATGACCCGTACTCATTTGTATTTCATTCACAGCAAATGTGTACCCATTGTATACAGTTGGTGGCCTTACAATCAAATTCTTTTTCAGAGTTTCAGGGAGAGAGAGTTTCAGAGTTTCTCTCCCGCCCCGCCCCCTTCTCTCTCTCTCTCTCTCTCTCTCTCTCTCTCTCTCTCTCTCTCTCTCTCTCTCTCTCTCTCTCTCTCTCTCTCTCTCTCTCTCTCAGGCTTACAGGAATAAAAGAGCAGTATACAAAGAAACAATCAGAGATAAGAAAAAACAGTATAAAAAGCAAACATACGACACACTAGTACAAAATCGCAAGGACAGCCGAATTTCTGGAGCACCATAAAAAGTGTTAGAAGGAAGAAGAACACATTACCATCTATTAATATTACACAGTGGAAAACGCATTTCGAAAGCATTTTGAATCCACATGACACAGAAATACTAAACGATAGAGAAGAAGGACCACAAGAAGAAGACGAAGTGTTAAACGAAATTCAAGTACAAGAATTAGACGAAGAGATAACCGAAAATGAAGTAAGATCAGCTACAGACAAATTTAAAAAAGGCAAATCACCAGATATTGATGAAATCCCTCCTGAATTTCTTAAAACCATAGGACAAAATATAGTGCCATTCTTAACGAAATTATTCAACAAGTTATACCAAGATAGCTACTTCCCCATAGAATGGTCAAGGGCGGTGATTATACCACTACACAAGAAAGGAGATAGACAGAATCCAGGAAACTATAGAGGAATATCCTTATTATGCATCATAAGCAAGATCTACACAGCAATATTAAACAGAAGACTATATGATTGGGCAGAAGCAGAAAATAAAATTAGCAAAGAACAGGCAGGCTTCAGGAAAGATTTCTCAACAGTAGATCATATCTTCACACTAACATCCATGATAAGTAACTGCCTATACGGCAGAAGAAGAAGTAAATTGTATGTAGCCTTCATTGATTATCAGAAAGCGTTTGACACAGTAAATAGAGAAAAACTCTGGGAAATCCTACAGAAACACAAAATATCTACGAAGATGCTTAACATGCTAAAAGCTATTTATAAAACAGTACAAGCATGTGTAAGACATGGAACTGAACTAACAGAATTCCTTGAATGTCACACAGGAGTGAAACAAGGGTGCTTACTGTCCCCCCTAATCTTTTCATTACTAATTACAGAAGTTGCAGACAATGTCACAGCTAAAGGAAGACACGGATATCAATTCTTACCCGGAAAGGCAGAAATATTTTCACTTCTATTCGCTGATGACATTGCTTTAATATCAAGAACACCAGCAGGTCTGCAAAACCAAATTAAGAACCTACAGGAAGCCTCGGACCGCATTGGACTAAAGGTTAATTTCCAAAAAACAAAAATCATGGTCTTTAGAAAAGGAGGATACCTTGGCAGACTAGAAAAATGGAATTACAAAGGGGAAGAAATTGAGGTAGTAAACAGCTACAAATATTTAGGTTTTACTCTAACGACTAAACTCTCAGTAGATATTTCACTTTCAGAATATGCAGGAAGGGCGAAAGGGAAAACAGGTGAAATAATGAAAACAATGTATAGTTTAGGACACTTAGATATAAATATATTTTTTAAGCTATTTGATACACAGGTCAAGTCACTGCTACTGTACGCAGCAGAAGTATGGGGTTTGACTCGTTATTCAGCGGTGGAAAATATACATTTATTCGCATGTAAAAGATACATGGGGGTAGGAAGAAAAACGCCAAACAACTTAGTATACGGAGAACTAGGAAGATATCCGATGAGTATAGATAGTTCAATAAAAGCAATCAGATATTGGTTCAAAATAATGAAGATGACTCCAGACAGGATACCTAGACAAGCATATGAAAGAGAAAAAAACAGAAATTGACAAACCACAGAACTGGGCGCTGGAAATTAAACGCTGTTTGGATATGTATGGCTTCTCTGAAGTCTGGTTGAATGAAGGCGTAGAAAACGAGCAAAGATTTATCATAACACTAAAACAAAGAATCATAGATTGTTACAAACAGAACTGGCATAACAAAATAGCGAATAGTGAACGATTTACAACATATCATACGGTACATATCATACGTTTAAAACTATACACCAAACTGAAGAATACTTTCGCGCAATCACAATCGCGAAGTTTAGAAAAGCATTGACAAGATTACGATTAGGAATAAACGAACTGTATGGCAATAAAAAATATACAGATAATCAAGCTATAACAACATGCCCCTTCTGCCCAACAGTAGAAACAGAAATGCACTTCTTAATGTGGTGTCCCAATTACAGGCAATCGCGAACAAAATACATTTTCAAACATTTTAGTAATAGAAACGCAATCACACTGGAAAGTCTGCTACAAAACGATAATACTGAAATCATAAGAGATATTGCAATGTACATCTTCTATGCCTTAAAAACGAGATAAACCCATATGTAATAGTAATACTGACGATATAGGAAAAATAGAAATTCTAAACAGAAAACAAAATATTTTACAATCAACGTTTCAATCAATGTTTTTGTTGTTGTCATGTTGTAATGTATGTTGCGTACTCCTGTGGACGGGCCGAGGGCCCCACAATAAATGTCGCGGCGTGAAAGCGCGCGTCAAGCGTCAAGCGTCAAGCTCTCTCTCTCTCTCTCTCTCTCTCTCTCTCTCTCTCTCTCTCTTCTCTCTCTCTCTCTCTCTCTCGATATTCCCCACGGCAATCATTAAGTGTTGCTTCAAGAAGTCTCGCTTCAGTGAGGTGGGGTTCTGTTATTCAACCTCTGTCAACTTGAAGCAGAACCGCACAGATCGCGATGTGTTGTCAATCATAAGATAGGCCAACAGAGACCAGTTCCAGTGAGGCAGTTTGAAATAAAATCTGATGCCAGATCAATGGAAATGAATATCACACTTTCTATCCTACGTGAGTGTGACGTGGCGGCTTACACTGTAAATTGTTTTTGTATCCCTCAAAGGAGATGTTGAGTAAGATACCTTGGTTACATCGGAGAGTGGATTACGCGTCAAAGGTGTTTTTTGTTTGTTTGTTTGTTTCCCCTGAATGTGGGTTGGGGTGCTTGCCTGCGCGCAGCTTGCTCGCGCATTGATCTGATGCATGGGAGAGTAAGGGGGATGGTGGAGGATATCGGTGTATGGGGGTACGAAGCAAAATAATGAAGAGAGCGACAGACAGACAGACAGACAGAGACACATATAAAGACAAACAGACAGAAGGATGAAAAAGCAGCCAACACAGTGGCAAACAGTTAACAGACAGACAGACAAAAGCGAAAATAGCAGCATTACACACGTTGAAATGTCATGTGTAAGTAATTGTCCTAAACGCACCCTGACACGTCTTTGACCCATTGAAAGCTGCGCTTAGTACATATTCAACACAGGTATCTGCTCTGTGTGTCTTGTTGCTGAATTTGATATTGCAAGTTGCTTCCATTCTCAATTCCTGCTCGAAAATTTGTCTGTGTTTAAACAACAGACTCATTGCTTGTCTGTGCAAGCTGCGAAGGCTTATTTCATTTGAGAAAAAGTTAATCATAGCAGACGTTCAGGTCTCATCAGCTTGGGGCGATTGAATCTTGATCCCCTTCACTGATGGAAATATTACGTAGTGATCACATTCACTGCATGTAATAACAATAAGGCAAACCATTCTTTTATCAAAATTATTTGCAAATAAAGTTTCTTGCCCTAATCGGTTTGTCTGCATGTTCCAGTAATTTTTTTGTTTTGTTTAGATAAATGAAATCAATCAATCAATCAATCAATCAATCAATCAATCAATCAATCAATCAATCAAAATAAATATATAGATAAATGCATACATGAATACCAAAACAAATACCTAAAGAAAAAAGTAGATAAATAAATATACAAGTAAAATAAATAAGTAAATAAACCATGTGATGAAGAACAGCAAAATAAGAGAAGGAAAGATAACTCGTAGAGACCAAGAGAAGAAAGAGAGAACAGCTGATGGCAAAGAAGAATGAAGAATGGGTACGAAACAGAGGCAGAGTCAAAGGAAAACGTGCACCCCCCCCCCCCCCCCTCCCCCCCCTCCCCCCCCCCCCCCCCCCCCTCCCCCCCAAATCAATTCTTCTTTCAGTCCTTGCACCTTTCAATGACATTTGTTTACCACTTATTTATGCAAGTAACAGCATAAGAACAGGTCAGTCCAGCCGGAGAAGCACAGTCGTAAATGCCCTTTTTCACGTGTAAAAACAACCAAGAGAAATCGGTGGGAAAGAAATCTGTAGTTTGACGGGGGAATGTTAATAGTAAATCATAGAAAAGAACAAAAGGCGACTTGATGACATTGTCCATGATGACACAAGTAAATGTAAGCAACGCCAAACTCATATTCTCAGCACTCATGCTCACATGAAGCATAATAAATGAACAAGTACACTTTTGTCATTGAGCTTTTGTCATTTGTCATCGTCACCTAAAAACAACAACGATTAAGATTTTGTCTGTGCATACACTCACATCTTTTCTCACAGTGTTTCATAAAAGTAAGGAAAATAATTACTAATCAAAACGAACGACCTATTATAAGTGAAATAACAAGATAAACAAAATTGAAACAATCACTCTTCGAACTTCAGGAAAAATATGCAAACAAACGAAGCACAACTAAACCAAAGCACAACTAAGGCGACAACAACACACACACACACACACACACCCACACACACACCACACACACACACACACACACACACACACGTAATATCACATCCCCTCACTCCTCGGCTCCAAATACGCACACGTGCGTGTGCTCGCACTCACATATGCACACACGCATGCACGCGCGAACGAACGCACGCGCACATGCAGACATGCTCGCACGCACACACAAACACACGCGCCCTCCCGAGCACTCACACACACACACACACACACACACACACACACACACACGCGCGCGCGCGCGCGCGCGCGCACACACACACACACACTCACGTACACACACACACACACACACGCGCGCGCTCGCGCGCGCGAGCGCGCACGCACGCACGCATGCACGCGCGCACGCACGCGCACACACACACACGCACACACACACGCGCGCGCGCGCGCGCCATACGCGTATGCGCGCGCATATGCGAGCATTATTTTATCGGTTTGATCAGACATGGAGCAAAAATATTGAACGCAGTTGAACTTTCTTGATATCTATCATTTGCAAAAACACAGAGTGTCTTCTCTTCAAATGTCAAATTATTTCTATATTGCGTAACGGTAAGCGAATATGATCTTACCTAAACGTTTATATATCTATATCTATGTGTGTGTGCGTGTGTGCGTGCGTGTGTGTGTGTGTGTGTGTGTGTGTGTGTGTGTGTGTGTGTGCGTGCGTGCGCGCGTGCGTGCGTGCGTGAGTGCGTGCATGCGTGCGTGTGTGTGTGTGTGTGTGTGTGTGTGTGTGTGTGTGTGTGTGTGTGTGTGTGTGTGTGCATTTATTTACTTATTTACTTATCTACTTATTTATTTAGAGAAAAAAACAAATTGGAATTTCCCACTGAAATTGTCGGATATATGTTTTAGGATTCATTAAGGAGTCTTTTTTTTCTCATTTTATTCTTTCACATCAATCTGTTCTATGGCTGGAGGTACCCTTTCAATATTCAGAGGATCATGTTTTGTACGCCCCACTCTGCCTATCCCCACAGATCTCTCTCTCTCTCTCTCTCTCTCTCTCTCCTCTCTCTCTCTCTCTCTCTCTCTCTCTCTCTCAGCCACACACACACACACGCACGCGCGCGCACACACACACACACACACACACACACACACACACACACACATACACACACACACATACAAACACACGCGTGCGCGCACGCACGCACGCGCTCGCGCACACACAAAGTTGAGTAAAGAAGAAAAGGTTCAGGCATAGGTCTATTGGAAAAGAACATTAAGAAACATAACAATGATCAAGAAACGGCAACCATCTTGTAATGTAAGATAGAACCAAAGGTCTTTCACGACTACAATGCTCTGTGATGTGTCTTAGACCGCTCAGTCCCAGGCAACACCGTGTCATCTTCACTTTAGGAACCTTTCCCAGAGACAAAACTGCCCCCTCCCCCCCCCCCACCCCGTCTGCTGACTTCCATGTATGTCTTCCCCACTTCTCCAGCCAATGTAGGGGGATGTTCTCATATTCTGTAATCTCACCCAATCCCACATTGATCTTTCCAGGTCCATTATTCCCTTGCTGCCCAATTTCAGGTTCATTGTCATAATCCTGCCCATATCTCAATGTTTTATTGTCAGATAAAAGGCAAATCAGCGTGGACATTGAGGGATTTTTTTTCTCTCCAGGGGAAGGGACGCAGCTCATACTGTAAAGACAATGCACACGTGATCTGAATTATAATGAGAAGCCCAATGATTGAATAAAGATGGGAGCATAGTTGTAGGTTTACATATCTGACACAAAGGTAGATAACCAGTGGCCATGTGGATTCCTATTGTTAGCAAAATAGGTGTAGATTTTGTCCATATCATAACGATATCATTATATAAAGCTGCTGTGTCCACGGTCCCCGTCATTTTTTTCCTCACAGATAAGTTCGTATGAATACACAGACATACTCTTCTGGAACAGACTCATTTTTCCCCAGTGAAAAAAAATCAGATGGCTCTTAAATGTTTTTGAGTCCATAGCAATGAATCTATAGCAAAGATGAAGGAGAGATGTGTAAAATACCTTTACACACAGGGTTAATGTCATAAGAAATGTTTTTTTTATGACAATACAATGACCATTTTAATATCATGGGTGGCTTATGGAAATGTACTCGTGGTGAACGTCCCAGTACAATCTACTTGCACTCACAACTGAAACATTTCCTGTCCCTTATCCCCTACCAGCTGGACCCGAATACATCACTGCTCTCGCCAGTACTCACTCTTCCCTTAGGGCCAGACAACGAGTTAACGCATAGTGCTGCCTTATCTGATAGAAGTTGCTGACAGATCTGGATTCATTTTTAAGCTGAAGGCCTTTTCTTTCTATATGGATATGGATAAATTGGTCGCTATCTTCAAATCCCCAGACAGAATATTACAGCTTCGTGGCTACCAGTTTCAGTTTCATTTAGGAGGTGACACTGTGTACAGACTGGTACATGTCTGCTGCACCATATCTGCTAAGCTTCAAGACAACACTGTGCACAATTCACAGCTGATAGATAGATGAATTAATGACTAAGATGAGAAAATTTAAGATGAGGGTCTCATGAAAACAACTTAGCAGATGCCTGATGTGCCCGTTAGCACTGCTCGCTGGCCAAACGTTCGGTACCTAACTAACGTTGTCGGTTGTAGGTGTGTTTGGTGCACTCACACACACATGTGTGTGTGTGTGTGTGTGTGTGTGTGTGTGTGTGTGTGTGTGTGTGTGTGTGTGTGTGTGTGCATGCGTGCGCATGCGCACAAATGCGTGCACATGCGTGTGTGCGCATGCATGCGTACATGCTGGTGTGTGTGTAACATGTATGTATCTATCTATCTATATATCTATCAATCTATCTATCTATCTATCTATCTATCTATCTATCTATCTATCTATCTATCTATCTATATCAGAAAAAAGTAGGTAAACGTGATTGAAAGTCACCCAGGGATGAAAGAGCGAAAGTGTTAAAAGTGGACGACTAACCAAACAAGCAGTAGTACATCTGTGCGAAAATATGCCGTTTTTGTTGTTCTTGTTGTTGTTTGTTATTTGATTATAATTATGTACAGCTGTCTCTCTATTAACTAAACTTTTGCTTTAAACAACACAGTGTTTTTACCCCCATGTTCCCATTTTCAACATACACATGTGCGTGCACCCAAACACATGTTTAAGTACACACAAAAAACGCACGCGCGCACACACACACACACACACTCTCTCTCTCTCTCTCTCTCCTTGTGTGTGTGTGTGTGTGTGTGTGTGTGTGTGTGTGTGTGTGGTGTGTGTGTGTGTGTGTGTGTGTGCCGTGTGTGACAGAGAGGGTGTGAGTGTGTGTTTGAGACAGAGTGAGAGGAGAGAGAGAGAGAGAGAGAGAGGAGAGAGAGAGAGAGAGACAGAGAGAGACAGAGAGAGAGAGACAGAGACAGACAGACAGAGTTTATGTGTGTGTGTGTGTGTGTGTGTGTGTGTGTGTGTGTGTGTGTGTGTGTGTGTGCGTGCGTGCGTGCGTGCGTGCGTGTGTGTGTGTGTGTGTGTGTGTGTGTGTGTGTGTGCCTGTATTCCAATCGTTCTGCACACTGTCCCCACACTGTCACCACTGTGATACTGCTCTTCTGTCTCTTGTCCCTTGTAACACTGTCACCACTGTGATACTGCTGTACAGTTTCCTGTCCCCGAGTGACACTATCACCACAGTGATGACGTGCTACTGTTCCCATGTAACAGTTGTTACTACTGAGAAATAGACAAAGAATACTACAAAGAAATACCATCCTACTGAGTTAGAAGTCACCAAATAGGTGGACCAAGCCACGGACACGTGTTCTCTTAATCTCTGTCCTTCTGCATGATAGCATCTCACTTTCAGAACAAACCATAAACACAGCTGAACTGAATAATTTTCTCGCTTCTTTGCTGTAAAATATAATGATATACTTCCTCGAAGACTGAAAGGCAGAAATATCTTTCTAAAATCAATGACGATGTTCTTGTTAGCATCATTTTGGAGACGTGGCACACGGAAAACAATAAAGAACATAATAAGCCTCGTATTCTTTTCAATGGACAGCGTTCCCAAGTACCAGCTATTCTCCACGCAGTTTAAAGCATCGTTTTATCTCTGCGTAGAAGTAGCAGAAGATCACCGGGTTGAAAAACAGAAAATGATTAACGCGGGCAATTATTTGGGGGAGGGAGGGTGGGAGGGGTCGCAAAGATTTAACTGGCAGAATTTATGGCGGGAAAAATGCTGAAGAATTTGTAACAATGCTAATCAGTTGCGCTCGTGTGTAATCAGCATAACAAAAAGACATTAACTTCTTTCCCTGATCTTCACTTCTTCCACACCTGACCATCTCCATTCACGGCCTTTCACTCAGCCTAACCCGCATCCCCAATCTAAAAATGTACATATTTACTTCCCTGATTAGTTGGTACACACACACACACACACACACACACACACACACACACACACACACACACACACACACCACACATGCATGCATGCATAACAATGTATTGATTATTCAACAAGACCATCGAGCAAGATTTGTTTTTTTTCCAAAGCAGTTGAAGTGAACTTTCTGGATATCTTTATCACTTGTGAAAATTGGTAATAACGGATATTTATGAAATATACGTATGATGACAGATTCACAACGAAGTGACTGAGGGAGGAGAATGAAGCAAAATTTAGACAGAGAGGGGGTTAGTTACCGCCAAGGACATTGACAAACAAAGCACAGGACAAGACACAGTGTTTTGTCCTGTGCTTTGTTTGTCAATGTCCTTGGCGGTAACTAACCCCCTCTCTTTATAAATTTTGTATGATGACAGGTTTTTCTTTTCAGTTTCATATAGCATCAATTTATTTCCATTTACAGCAGGTGGGCGAGCAAGGAAGTCATTCAAAGCTTAGTCTTCAGTCTAGTTTTAGAGTATGTACGTACAACAACATAAACGAATCAAAGGATAAGAAATCAAAAATCAAACGGTAGGCAAATCTCCACAATTAGTTATTCAATTATTTGTCTATTTATGCATTCATGTATGTACGTATTTATTTGTTTATTCATTTGTTTGTTTGCCTGTTTGTTGACCTATTCACGTATTTATTTACCTATTTATTTTCTTCAATTGTTTAGCACAAAGAATACAGGAAATCTCCGATTTGTTTATTCATTTATTCATTTATTTGTTAAACAAGAAGAATACAGGAAATCTCCAATGGAACTGTTGCAAGTGTGTTCTTGGATTCAGATGTCACTAATTCGTTTCGAAGATATTTTTCTTTCATGATGTTGTGTTCTATAGTTGGAAGTAACCTTTCGATATCCCAGACGACAGTGCCTTGTACACCCTGCCTCGCCCACCCCCACAACTCTGTGTGTCTGTCTGCCTGCCTGTCTGTCTGTCTGTCTGTCTCTCATTATTATTATTATTTTTTTATATTATGGATGTGTTGTCCATAACTGATACCTATTTCTAGTACATTTTATTCTGTTCATGTATTGCAGTAACATCATGACTATATGTGTGTAATATGTTGATTCTATTGATACATTGTTATTGTCGAATTAACACTCTAAGCAGTATGTAGTATGCAAATATTTTAGAAAAGGAAAATAATAATCTCTCTCTCTCTCTCTCTCTCTCTCTCTCTCTCTCTCTCTCTCTCTCTCTCTCTCTCTCTCTCAATTTTCAGTGAACAGGATAACAAGTAGGTCTGTTTAAAACTGAACATCCACCAAGAAACCAACAAATGTTAATCCCTTGTAATATCGCATTGATCCGAACGTCTCTTACAACTACTGTGCCGTCTGTTGTATCCTAGAGAGCCCAGTTCCAGGCAAAAGTGAGGTCCTCCCCACTATAGGAACCTCTTCCAGAAACAAAACAGATCCTGTTTTCTGAGTTCCATCTTGTCTTACGCACGTCTTCAACCAATGTATGGGGATGTTCCCATATTCCATAATCAAGCTCTATCGCATTTAATTCCTCCAGGTCTGCTGTGCCTATGCTGCCCAATTTTAACGTCATTCTCCAAACTCTACCCATATTTCTTTGGTTATTAGAAATCAGCAGATCATATTGGAAGTTTATCGTTGTTTTTTTTTTTCTTGGGAAGGAACACAACTTACAATGTAAACAAATTTCGCACATGGCCTAAATTATCAATAGTAGACAATGATTGACTATGGATGGGAACATAGCTTTAGGTTTAGATACCTGTATTTCTTCACGTAGGTAGACCATCAATGGCCATGTGTTGTTTGCAAAACAGATGTAGTTTAGTATATATCCATAGCAATATCACTATAAATCTATTGTCTCCAATATCCCTCTTATTCTGCCTCAGAGGTACGTTCTTATGACTACGCAGATTCTACAAGATCAGTCCCGCATTTTTTCTTTCCTCTCCTGTAACAAAACAGGTCTTTGAATGATCCTTTTAACAGCTGAATCCATAGCAAAGATGAAGAGATGTGTAATGTATATTTTACACGCTGAGTTAGTTTTATATGAAAAAAAAACCCCAACCTTTCATGACTATGCCATGACCGTTCGAATATGATGGGCGATTTCTCGACATATACTGAGGGTGAACGTCCCGATGCAATCTATTTGCACTCACAGGTGGGCAATTTCCTGTCCCCACACCCTAATGAGCTGGACCGGAACCTACCACTGCTCTCGCCTATGCTCTGCCTTCCCTGAGGGCCAGACAACGAGTTGATGAGTGACGCTGCCTTATCAGTCAGAGGCCATTGACAGAGCTGCCGTCAAAGAATGTCCGGACTCATTTCCGGGCTGAACATCTATTTTTGTATTTCATTATCTCGGTAGCTTTATTGTTAGATGCAAATCACCAGACAGAATGCTACAGCTGCACAT
>CM065725.1:18177797-18180297 GCA_033310375.1 Conus canariensis | reverse complement strand
AAGACACAGTGTTTTGTCCTGTGCTTTGTTTGTCAATGTCCTTGGCGGTAACTAACCCCCTCTCTTTATAAATTTTGTATGATGACAGGTTTTTCTTTTCAGTTTCATATAGCATCAATTTATTTCCATTTACAGCAGGTGGGCGAGCAAGGAAGTCATTCAAAGCTTAGTCTTCAGTCTAGTTTTAGAGTATGTACGTACAACAACATAAACGAATCAAAGGATAAGAAATCAAAAATCAAACGGTAGGCAAATCTCCACAATTAGTTATTCAATTATTTGTCTATTTATGCATTCATGTATGTACGTATTTATTTGTTTATTCATTTGTTTGTTTGCCTGTTTGTTGACCTATTCACGTATTTATTTACCTATTTATTTTCTTCAATTGTTTAGCACAAAGAATACAGGAAATCTCCAATTTGTTTATTCATTTATTCATTTATTTGTTAAACAAGAAGAATACAGGAAATCTCCAATGGAACTGTTGCAAGTGTGTTCTTGGATTCAGATGTCACTAATTCGTTTCGAAGATATTTTTCTTTCATGATGTTGTGTTCTGTAGTTGGAAGTAACCTTTCGATATCCCAGACGACAGTGCCTTGTACAACCCTGCCTCGCCCACCCCCACAACTCTGTGTGTCTGTCTGCCTGCCTGTCTGTCTGTCTGTCTGTCTGTCTGTCTCTCATTATTATTATTATTTTTTTATATTATGGATGTGTTGTCCATAACTGATACCTATTTCTAGTACATTTTATTCTGTTCATGTATTGCAGTAACATCATGACTATATGTGTGTAATATGTTGATTCTATTGATACATTGTTATTGTCGAATTAACACTCTAAGCAGTATGTAGTATGCAAATATTTTAGAAAAGGAAAATAATAATCTCTCTCTCTCTCTCTCTCTCTCTCTCTCTCTCTCTCTCTCTCTCTCTCAATTTTCAGTGAACAGGATAACAAGTAGGTCTGTTTAAAACTGAACATCCACCAAGAAACCAACAAATGTTAAACCCTTGTAATATCGCATTGATCCGAACGTCTCTTACAACTACTGTGCCGTCTGTTGTATCCTAGAGAGCCCAGTTCCAGGCAAAAGTGAGGTCCTCCCCACTATAGGAACCTCTTCCAGAAACAAAACAGATCCTGTTTTCTGAGTTCCATCTTGTCTTACGCACGTCTTCAACCAATGTATGGGGATGTTCCCATATTCCATAATCAAGCTCTATCGCATTTAATTCCTCCAGGTCTGCTGTGCCTATGCTGCCCAATTTTAACGTCATTCTCCAAACTCTACCCATATTTCTTTGGTTATTAGAAATCAGCAGATCATATTGGAAGTTTATCGTTGTTTTTTTTTTTCTTGGGAAGGAACACAACTTACAATGTAAACAAATTTCGCACATGGCCTAAATTATCAATAGTAGACAATGATTGACTATGGATGGGAACATAGCTTTAGGTTTAGATACCTGTATTTCTTCACGTAGGTAGACCATCAATGGCCATGTGTTGTTTGCAAAACAGATGTAGTTTAGTATATATCCATAGCAATATCACTATAAATCTATTGTTTCCAATATCCCTCTTATTCTGCCTCAGAGGTACGTTCTTATGACTACGCAGATTCTACAAGATCAGTCCCGCATTTTTTCTTTCCTCTCCTGTAACAAAACAGGTCTTTGAATGATCCTTTTAACAGCTGAATCCATAGCAAAGATGAAGAGATGTGTAATGTATATTTTACACGCTGAGTTAGTTTTATATGAAAAAAAAACCCCAACCTTTCATGACTATGCCATGACCGTTCGAATATGATGGGCGATTTCTCGACATATACTGAGGGTGAACGTCCCGATGCAATCTATTTGCACTCACAGGTGGGCAATTTCCTGTCCCCACACCCTAATGAGCTGGACCGGAACCTACCACTGCTCTCGCCTATGCTCTGCCTTCCCTGAGGGCCAGACAACGAGTTGATGAGTGACGCTGCCTTATCAGTCAGAGGCCATTGACAGAGCTGCCGTCAAAGAATGTCCGGACTCATTTCCGGGCTGAACATCTATTTTTGTATTTCATTATCTCGGTAGCTTTATTGTTAGATGCAAATCACCAGACAGAATGCTACAGCTGCACATTTTCCTGAATAGGTGCTTAAAAAGACAGTGTTAAAAACATAACTTATTACTGTATCTTCCAATCAAACCCCACCAATCTTCTTCTTCTTCTTCTTCTTCTTCTTCTTCTTCTTCTATGTGTCTACCTTTTTTTCTCAGAAAGACAGCAAGTCCATCCTGAATATTTCTTTCCAGAGATTATTCGATAGTCCGTGTCTGCTCATTTGTTTTTGTTTGTTGATTGGTAGGTTGGCTTCATGGTTGGGGGTGAGATGAGTGGTGGTGCTGCTGCACTCTCCGCGCACCTTCCAGCTCCCCCCCCACTCCTCCCCCACCAAATGCCATTTCCTCCATTCCAGTCATTCAGACTTCCCAAAACA
>CM065725.1:18167797-18170297 GCA_033310375.1 Conus canariensis | reverse complement strand
CAAGAAACAGCCTGCACAGAAATCTGATAGAAAGATGATGAATCATGTTAGCATCCTGTCAGTTTCCTCCTCAACCCAGACACGTCTGCATCACATCACTGAGAGACGTTTGGCCAAACGTGAACCAATCCAAGACGAGTCAATATCTTCTCTGCAGGGCCAAACGTCTAAAACTCAACATCACCATCTTTGACGGACCCAAGGAAAGAGCTGCAACAAAACACAGCCAGACATTTCTATCACAGCAGTGAACAATATCGGGTTAGACTGACAACAGATGATATTACTAGCCTACAAGACAGAGAGAGACGGGAGAGAAGAGTTGAAGGAGGGTGTGTGTGCAGAGACAGAGAAAGGCGAGGATGATATTGACAATTGAAGAGAGAGAGAGAGAGAGAAGAGAGAGAGAAGAAGAGGAGAGAGAGAGAGAGAGAGATGGGAGGGGATGGGGGAGTTCAGGTTGTAAAATGGTTGATGAGGATGAACGAGAATGAGGGTACAGTCATGGAACACCCTGACTGAAAATCGTACATAAGGACATGATCAGCGTTTGCAATCTATCAGTTTCCTTCCCAACCCAGACCTGTCTACATACCATCACGAAATGCAAACCAATCCAAGACGACTCAGTATTTTTTTCTTTGCAGTGCCAAATGTCTGAATTCAATATCACCATTTTAGCCAGACTCAAACAAAGAGCTACAACTACACACATCCAGACATTTCAATCAGAGCAGTCACCAATGTCGGGTCAGACTGACAACTGACAATATCATTAATCTAAAGGGACGTACAGACAAGAATAGAAGGGAGAGAACAGGTGAAGGAAGGGCTATATATGGAGAAAGGGGGGGGGGGCGGCGTAGAAACAGAGAAAGGTGAGGATAGTATTGACAGAGAGAGAGAGAGAGAGAGAGAGAAGAGAGAGAGAGAGAGAGAGAGAGAGAAGGAGAGAGAGAGAGGATTTGGGGGATGCAGTGGACTTCAAGCCTGAGACTGGATGGTGAGGGCAAAAGAAAAGGAATGAGGAGAGTCATGAAGCACCCTGGCTATATATCTGCCAGAAAGCAAACGAAGTGTGTTTGCAATCTCTCTGTTTCCTCCCGCAAACCACATAATATCACTGTGAGATTGTTGGTCAAATGTGCACCAATCCAAGATGAGTCAGTAGTATTTTCTATGCAGGGCCAAACGTCTCCATGTTAGAGGGACCCTAGGAAAGAGCTGCAACAACACACAGCCAGATATTTCTATCAGAGCAGTGACCAATGTCGGGTCAGATTGACAACTGATGACATTACTAATCTAAAAGGACATATAGGATAGAGACGGACGGGAGAGAAGAGTTGAATTAAGTGTTATGTATGGGGGGAAGGAGGGGGAGAGGGGCGCAGAGACAGAGAAAGGCGAGGATAATGTTGACAGAGAGAGAGAGAGAGAGCGAGAGAGAGAGAGAGAGAGAGAGAGAGAGAGAGAGAGAGATGGACGACAAGGCGGAATTCAGGTTTGAGAATGGAGAGGAGAGAGAGGAGAGGGAGAGAGAGAGAGACAGGGAGTGAGAGGAGGAGGAAGAGAGAGAGAGAGAGAGAGAGAGGAGAGAGAGATGGAAGACAAGGCGGAATTCAGGTTTAGAGAATGGAGAGAGAGAGAGAGAGAGAGAGAGAGAGAGAGAGGATGGAAGACAGGCGGAATTCAGGTTGAGAATGGAGAGGAGAGAGAGAGAGAGAGAGAGAGAGAGAGAGAGAAGAGAGAGAGAGATGGAAGACAAGGCGGAATTCAGGTTTGAGAATGGAGAGAGAGAGAGAGAGAGAGAGAGGAGAGAGAGAGAGAGAGAGAGAGAGATGGAAGACAAGGCGGAATTCAGGTTTGAGAATGGAGAGAGGAGAGGAGAGAGAGAGAGAGAGAGAGAGAGAGAGAGAGAGAGAGAGAGAGAGATGGAAGACAAGGCGGAATATCAGGTTTGAGAATAGGAGAGAGAGAGAGAGAGAGAGAGAGAGAGAGAGAGAGAAGAGAGAGAGAGAGAGAGATGGAAGACAAGGCGGAATACAGGTTTGAGAATGGAGAGAGAGAGAGAGAGAGGAGAGAGAGAGAGAGAGAGAGAGAGAGAGAGAGATGGAAGACAAGGCGGAATCAGGTTTGAGAATGGAGAGAGAGAGAGAGAGAGGAGAGAGAGAGGAGAGGAGAGAGAGAGAGAGAGAGAGAGAGATGGAGACAAGGCGGAATTCAGGTTTGAGAATGGAGGAGGAGAGAGAGAGAGAGAGAGAGAGAGAGAGAGAGGAGAGAGAGAGAGAGAGAGAGAGATGGAAGACAAGGCGGAATTCAGGTTTGAGAATGGAGAGGAGAGAGAGAGAGAGAGAGAAGAGAGAGAGAGGAGAGAGAGAGGAGAGAGGGAAAGTTGAGAGAGGAGAGAGAGAGAGAGAAGAAAGCGGAAGGTTTGAGAATGAGAGAGAGAGAGAGAGAGGAGAAAGGGAATACAGGTTGATGAGAGAGAGAGAGAGAG
>CM065725.1:18155297-18160297 GCA_033310375.1 Conus canariensis | reverse complement strand
CGACATGCTGAAAGATGTTGCCCTGTTATCTACGGACGGTGATAACAGAACCCTTCGAGAAATCAGAAAGTTTGTCATGGCCACCAACAGATGAATTTCTACAGCAACGTGAAATCCTACCACACGATCTTTAGAGATTTCTTAACTATCTCTTGGCTGGCCAAACACAAGACCACACTTCAAAAATACAAAGACTCGTTACTTCACTTGGCCAGGACATCCTCAGAGCCGTCACTAAGGGTCACTGGAAGCTGCCAAAACACATCGTTTTGTGCATGACATTGCGTCACCTATTCAGAAGTGAGCAGCTTGTGACCATGATGAACAGGTTTGGACATTGTGATACTCACCGGTTCACACTTGAACTAGAAACTGCAATTGCGAAAGCCATAACTCATAGTCCAAATGAGTTATTTTCTTGGGAATAACCAGAAACGTGTTCAGCGGTCCCTAAGGTACATTGTGGATCCACTTAGGTTAAGTCCTGGGGGGGGGGGGGGTGTGCATGGTGACCAGGGTCTGCTTGGCAACTATATTGCAGGTGGCTGTGTCCTTGTATGCCCCACTCTGCCCAACCCCTCATTTCTCGGTCGCTCTGTCTCTCTGTCTCTCTGTCTCTGTCTCTGTCTCTTCTCTCTCTCTCTCTCTCTCTCTCTCTCTCTCTCTCTCTCTCACTTTCCAGTGAATAAATGTAAGAAGGAAACCTAGGTCTAATAACAACAACAATAAAAAAAAACCTGAAACAGAAAAGGAAAACAAAACAAACAAACAAACAAAATCTTCCTGTGCATGGAACAAATGTCTGTCACAATTACCGTGCCCTGTGCCCTATGTCAGACAGCTAAGTCCCAGACAACGATGCGTCATCCTCACTTTAGCAATCATCCCCTGAAACAAAACAGATTCAGTCTTCTTAGTCCCGTCCCGTCTTGCCCCACTCTTGCAGCTGAAGTATGGGAATGGTCACATATTACTTCATCCTACACAATCCCATTTCATCTTCCCAGATCCTCCGTTCCATCGCTGGCTGCCTTCACTATCTATACTCTGTCCATAATTATCTTAATGTGTTTGGTTATCCAAAAGAGGTACAATCGACTGGGGAGCTTACTGAATCCTTATTACAAAGAGAAACGGCCCCATCTGATACTGTTGGCAAATTTGGTATATAACTCCATGTTTATCCTGAGTAGCCAGTAGTGGCATAATAAATGGAAGACAATTTCAGGTTTAGTCGCCTGACCTGGACTGACTTGAATGATCAGCATGTGCACACTGCTAGCAAAATAGTTGTAGCTTCTGTCCACAATCATATCCACATCACCATGTGTTTCTCATCTCGAAAGCTACTGCCCTCTTTTCCTCAGGGATGCGTCCTTATCAATACCCAGACAAGATATAGATGGTCACTGAATGACCCTATGATGATAATAAACAAAAGAGAACAGGATGTGGGTGGTGTATCTTCCACCTGCTGGGATTTTATGGTGAAGAACCAATGCTTTGAATGTACAGCGATAATGTGAATACCACGGACGACTGATCACAATATACTGACCATGAGAGTGTGCATGCCATCCATCTGGACTTACAACTAGTCCATTTATTATCCCCTCCCTTGGACAATCTGGATAGGAATTCATTGTGTATGTGTGTGTATCTCTCTCTCTCTCTCTCTCTGTCTCTCTCTGTCTGTCTGTCTGTCTGTCTGTCTGTCTGTCTGTCTCTCTCTCTCTCTCTCTCTGTATATATATATATATATATATATATATATAATATATATATATATATATATACACACACTCAGGGAGGGTGTCATTTGCTGAAGAAGGCAAATAAAGCCGAAAATTTCAACTATAACCACGACGGCCTGTTGTTCTTGTGCTTTTTTGCTTTTGACAAGGGGGGGGGGGGGAGGGGTGAGGGTAACAGAACTTTATATATATATATGTGTGTGTGTGTGTGTGTGTGTGTGCGTATGTTTGTGTGAATATTTTCATCTCTCTCTCTATCTCTCTCTATTTCTCTCTCTCTCTCTCACACACACACTATATATATATATATATATATATATATATATGTGTGTGTGTGTGTGTGTGTGTGTGTGTGTGTGTGTGTGTGTGTGTGTGTGTGTGTCCTTCCCCCAGCCCCATCCGAAAAATCAGGTAGCGCCATAGATGAATTCGCCGGCTGGCTCATGGGTATGGCGAGCACTGGCGTGACCAAATAAATCAATGCAGACAATCGCAGTCAGAAGAGAGAGGGGAGAGAGAGAGAGAGAGAGAGAGAGAGAGAGAGAGAGAGACAGAGAGACAGACAGACAGACAGACAGACAGACAGACAGACAGACAGTGAGAGACAGAGTGAGACAGAGAGAGAGACAGAGAAAGACAGAGAGACAGAGAGAGACAGAGCAGAGCAGAGAGACACTTTGACACTTTGATATTTTATTGTCATTACCAAAGAGCTCTTTCGGCAAGGGGGGAGGGGGTAACACAACACTACAATTCCCTCTTCATTTCCTGCAAACAAATAGTACACATTCATTCTTAGTGTGCATCAAATCCAAGGTTAACAAAAGCAAATAAATTGGTAAAATTTCCTTTTGTCTGCGCACACAGGAGTTCTGCAGAGAGAGAGAGAGAGGAGAGAGAGAGAGAGAGAGAGAGAGAGAGAGAGAGAGAGAGAGAGAGAGAGAGACAGTCAGAGAGAGATAGAGAGAGAGAGGGGGGGGGAGGGAGAGAGAGAAGGCTGGGGGGGGGGGTGGCGGTGGACTTCAAGATTGAGACTGGATAGTGGGGGCCTAAGAGAGGGAATGAGGACAGAGTCACGAAACGCCCTGCCTAGAAATCTGAAGGGGGAGAAGAGGTAAAGGGGGGTTATGTACGGTGGAAGGAGGGAGGGGCAGAGACGGATGAAGGAAAGGATAATATTGACATTTGACAGAGAGAGAGAGAGAGAGAGAGAGAGAGAGAGAGAGAGAGAGAGAGAGAGAGAGAGATGGAGGTTGAGGGTCTTTTTTGGAATTTAGGTTTGAGAACGAATGGTAAGAGAGAGAGAGAGAGAGAGAGGAGAGAGAGAGAGAGAGAGAGAGAAGAGAGGAGAGAGAGAGAGAGAGAGAGAGAGAGTCAAGGAACACCCTACGTAGCAATCTCACAGAAAGGAAATGAATTTCCTCCCCTCGCCCAGACATGTCTACCTAACATCACTGCGAGGTGTTTGGCCAAACGTCAACCAATCCAAGACGAGTGAGTACTATTTGCTTTTGCAGAGTCAAACGTCTAAATTCAACATCACCATGTTCGACGGACTCAAGGTAAGAGCTGCAACAGACACACAACCAGGGATGTCTATCAGAGCAGTAAATAATACCGTGTCAGATTGACAACTGGTAATATTACGAATCTAAAGGGACATACAGACAAAAATAGAAGGGAGAGAAGTGTTGAAGGAAGGGTCGTGTGAAGGGTGAAGACAAAGAGAAAGATGACAATGTGAGATGCATTACATTTGTTTGTTTGCATTTTCGTCTTTTTTTTTTAAAACTGTTTGTTTAATCATTTACTTATATGTGTATCTGTTCATCTATCTATCTAATCTATCTTATCTATCTATCTATCTATCTATCTATCTATCTATCTATCCATCCATCCATCCATCTATCTATCTATCTATCTATCTATCTATCTATCTATCTATCTGTCTGTCTGTCTGTCTATTTTCTATCTATCTATCTATCTATCTATCTATCTATCTGTGTGTCTGTTTATCCATCTATTTATCTATCTATTTCCTATCAGAATTTCATTATCAAAGAAAGATTAGACTCTGAAAGCTAAATGCTATCTTTTGTTTAGTAACAAAGGACAGCAACAGACAGTATGTGGGCGAAATTTTAAAAAAAAGTCCTTGAAAAGCAGATGTCACATTTTACAGGTCCAGTAAATGAGGTGGGAAAAAACAACAACGGGAACGCTTGTGGGAAAACATTTTAACCCTTAACCCTTCTGCTGCTAATTTTAAACATATTGTCATTGAAACAGTGCAGGATGAAATTCTTCAGTCTAGACTGAAAAGAGAAAACTGTTCGATTACAATAATCAGAAACTCTGTCTGTCTGTCTCTGTCTCTGTCTCTGCCTCTGTCCCCCCTCTCTCTCTCTCTCTCTCTCTCTCTCTCTCTCTCTGGGACTAATCAGTCTAGACAACTACTAATGGTCACTTAGCGGATTGGTTTTAGAGTGTTTTCTTTTTCTTCCCCGGCCTCACTCTGCCCTCATTCTAGTCCTCCCCCTCCCTCTCCCCTCCCCTTCTAAACATATACGGGTTCGCTTTTATCTCTGTTTCTATCGCTTTGTTCTGTAAGGGTTGGATTCTTTTCTTTCTTTCTTTTCTTTTCACTCTGTGCAGATTGGTGTTATATCTTTTTTGCATTGTTTAGTCTGTACGATATATATATATATATATATATATATATATATATATTTCTTTTTCCGGAGAGGAGGTCAACGACGTTTGGAGAAGTCAGTTGGGTAAGAGGAAGGAGATGGGAATGGTGGGAATGGTGGAGGGTGTTAGAGGGGCGGGTGGGTGAGGGTGGCGGTGTAGAAGAGACGTGGTTATTGGAGTGTAGTGGGTGTGTGGAGGTTGGATGGAGAAAATGATATGCATATAATCCCGTTGCTGTGAGAGGATGCTACTCTTTCTCCTGTGTTCATATAATCCCGTTGTTGTGAGAGGATGCTACTCTTTCTCCTTCTGTGTTCATATAATCGCCTTGTTGTGAGAGGATGCTACTCTTTCTCCTTCTGTGTTCATATAATCGCCTTGTTGTGGGAGGATGCTACTCTTTCTTCTTCTGTGTTCATATAATCCCCTTGTTGTGAGAGGATGCTACTATTTCTCTCCTTCTGTGTTCATATAATCGCCTTGTTGTGGGAGGATGCTACTCTTTCTTCTTCTGTGTTCATATAATCCCCTTGTTGTGAGAGGATGCTACTC
>CM065725.1:18147797-18150297 GCA_033310375.1 Conus canariensis | reverse complement strand
AACAACGAAAACATCAACAACAACGACAACAACAACAACATCGACGACACCAAAAAGACTTAACGGAAAGAACAATAACACAAAACAGATAAAGCGTAAACCAAAGAGGATGAAGTAGGCACTGGACACTCGTGTAAATGACGATACACTCTCTAGTTTCTCACAGGCTCTCGGCCCATCCCACTCTCGCTCCACCCCTAACCCCCTCCACTCTCCCTTGCCACTCCCACTACCATCATATGCCTGGCCCACCCCACGCCACCCCCCCTCTCTCTCTCTCTCTCTCTCTGTGCGCGTGCGTGTATGTGCGTGTGTGTGTGTGCGCGCGCGCGCGCGCGCGCGCGCGCGCGTGTGTGTGTGTGTGTGTGTGTGTGTGTGTGTGCTGTTGACTCATATGCGTGAATGTTTCAATTTCATTGCTGACTTCATGTGAATAAAAAGAGTTAACATTACCTATTAATTCAACAATTGGCAGCAGTCTACTCTAACATCAACATTCAATGTGCACTCCATTGTTCGCCACTAACCCGCGCCAACGCCATACGCCCCATTGGAAACCCTCTTTCCTATTCTATACTCCAATTCCCCTGTCACACCACCTTCTCCACCCTCGCCCCATAATTCCCGCCCTGGGTCTTCATAGAAAGCGACCACATCTCTCACGAAATCACATGACTTCACTCAAGTCTTTATTTTGATGACTTATTTCTTGCTGTACAACAATTTAGCACGGTAATGAGTTTGTCCTCAAGTCAAACAGGACACATACTAGGGTTAGGCCCAAGTCATGATTGCTTCATTGCATCTTGTGTGAAGGAACAGCACAAGTGACGTGGGGCCAGTGGTGTCACCAGCAAGTGAATCTCTTTTGAAAGCCATGTGTGTCTGCAGCAAATACAACTCCCCCCGATACTGGCATGGACCCATTGTGTCTCCAGAAAATAGATTCGTCTGAGACCGGGGTAGAGACAGAACGATGTTGATCAACGTCTTCGTAGACAGCATGAGCCATTGCCTTCATTGAGGGTCGAATTATGACAGGGGAGGGGAAAGGAGAGAAGAGAGAGAGAGAAGAGAGAGAGAGAGAGAGAGAGAGAGAGAGGCAGACAGACAGACAGACAGACAGGCAGACAGACAGACAGACAGATAGACAGTCAGACAATATTGATCAAACACATACTGAAAAACCCCATACGAATAACGATCTAACTGCACTCCTGTATCTTTCAAATCGATAAAAAAAAATCTGCGCATAGTAAACTTGTGCTATAATGTGCTATAATGTGCCTTGTTTCTCAACGTTAATTTCAACGCTCCTGGCGATTTTTTTTTAATTCAAAATGGTATGTTATTATCATTATTTACTGTTCTTAATGTAACTCGTATTTCACATCAACCAGTTTTCAAAGACATTCCAGTCCTGTTGAACTCAAAAGATTGAATTCCAATCCGCTTCACAGACGGAATAATGAAGTAATGATCACATTCATTGAAAAAAAAAGGCAGGGCATTCTTTTAAAAACAATTACAAACAAGAATCCACTCCCTAACTGGTTTGTCATCATGCTCAATGCAGACCTATGTCCACAAAAAAGGTTATGAGAAAGTGAAGGGAAGACCAGGACGGACCAGAAAGAAGACAAGGGGGAAAATCATTGCAGGGAAGAAGGAAAGACAGACGACAGGGAGAAGAAAGAAAAGTAAAGGAAATACTGAGAAGAGCTTAAGAATCGAAATGAAATGTATGAGTATGAATGTGAAACAGGAATTCTGCTTTTCATCCATGTATATTTTTTATGATACATTAAGGTCATTGACAAATGCATATCGCAGCAAAAGACCAAGGACAGATACTCATACTGAGGCACACATTTTCCCCTGATATAACCTCGAACGGAGAAACAGTAAAAGACAAATAAATCATCAGGAGAAGATATATTTTCAAGAAGGCGTCATGATGTCAACAGCTGCCGATGAACTATGAGGCAACGTTTGCTCCTAAAGTAAATCCATTCAATGCTCATGACACCATACGGATACTCTTTACAGTACATTTCAATCTAGCACACACTCTGAGACTAGCACGCAAAACAATCGAAGACACTCACTATATCAATTTACGGAAGCTTTTCGAAGACGAGTTTTTTTTGTTTGTTTGTTTTTTTTCATTGCAGTTGGGCTACTATCACCTGTTTACTCTGCGGATGAGGATTGTTTATGTCTGATCCCGTTTCGCAGTAATGTTTTTTTTGAATGGCCATCCATCATCATGACTTTATGTTTACATGCTGAAGAAGCACTTGCCTGGAGGCTGTAATCACAGAACAGGGAGAATGGGAAAGTGCTGAAATCACGAGATATGAAGCTGCAAGTGCGGCAGAAGTAGGGAGAGGAAGACAAGGATGTTTGGAGACATAGGTTGGCAAAGAGGAAGGAGGTGGATTGGTAGGGCGGTGCAGGCTGTTGGAGGGGTCGATGGGGGTAAGGTCGGGGGTGGGGG
>CM065725.1:18137797-18142797 GCA_033310375.1 Conus canariensis | reverse complement strand
GAACATGGAGTGTGAAAGAAGGTGTCAAAGTGTTACCATAAAACCCTTCACTTGAATGAAGCCTACGGGAACTGTCGAACTCTGTCCTGTGAACGGAGCCTTTTTAATACTAGTCAAGAGCCTGAATAAGACTTACTTACAGATCTCGCTGATTGTGCTGGTCAGCCCATAGTATATACTCTAACCCTCTACAAAAAAAAAAGATAGCAGTATGCACACGAACAAGGCTACATTAACCTAAGTAGAACCCTAGAGGCTAAGCGGATAGAGGAACAAGGATGAATGTACATCAGCAACGTGATAACCACAGTCATCAAGCATATGACAAAAGCCTATTATCTCACGTGCAAGACTGAAGCTGCAGGCGTACATGAGTGACATCCAGAACAAATTGTCTTCAGCAGGAGAGGCTGTAATCAGCAGACTGGATCTGCTGGGGTGGAACTACAACATTAACAACACAAAGAAGGTGACATTAACTTGACGCAAATGCAGGAGGCTGAGTTCTCTCTCTCTCTCTTCTCTCTCTCTCTCTCTCTCTCTCTCTCTCTCTCTCACACACACACACACACACACACACACACACACACACACACACACACACACACACACACACAAAGGTTGAAGTGAACTAGACACTAACACTTTTCTTTCTTTTTTTATTTCTTCCTTTCTTCTTTCTTTTCTTTTTCTTTCTTTCTTTCTTTCTTCTTCTTTTTTCTTTCTTTTTTCTTTCTTTCTTTCTTCTTTCTTTCTTTCTTTTTTCTTCCTTCCTTCCTTCTTTGCTTACTTTCTTCCATTCTTCCTTCTCTCCTTCCTTGCTTTCTTTCTTTCTCTCTGTCTTAGCTTTGTATTGTGTTTCGATATTTGTTTGTTTATTTGTTTGTTTGTTGTTTGTACCCAGCTGGGCTGATGAAAGAGAAAAGAGAGGACAAATTGAAATTGTGTCTGTCTCTGCCAGTTAAGGATAGTGTACATCATTCTCTCTTTTTTTTTTTTTTTACAACAATTGTATTAGCAGGCAAAACTTCTTTTTCTTTCTCCCCCCAACTTATTCACCCTCTCCATCCATCCCATTCCGGACAAACTGCAAGACGGATGAAAGACTTGTCATGGAATCGGCTTTTCTTCCATTCATGATTATGCATACATCTCTCTTGTTTCCGTTATCATTTTTCTGTTTGTTAAACGCGCTTGTAAGCATGACGGCAGGCGTGTGTGTGTGCGTGTGTGTGTGTGTGTGTGTGTGTGTGTGTGTGTGTGTGTGTGTGTGTGTGTGTGTGGTGTGTGTGTGTGGGTGTGTGTGTGTGGGTGTCTGGTCGTGTCGTGCGTGCGTGCGTGCGTGAGTGTGTGTGTGTGTGTGTGTGTGTGTGTGTGTGTGTGTGTGTGTGTGTGTGTGTGTGTGTGTGTGTGTGTCCGAGCGCGCACGTGTGTGTGCGTGTGTATGTGCGTGCGTGCGTGCGTGGGGGTGAGGGTGTGTTGTGTGTGCGTGCGCGTGCGTGCGTATATGTGTGTGTGTGTGGGTCTGTGTGTCTGTGTCTGTGTTTCTGTATCTGTATCTGCGTCAGTGTTTGTCCATGTGGGTTGGTGGACGTGCGTGCGCAGAAAGTGGGAGGCGTATTTCTGTGTAGTTGTGTCTTACACTGACGGCCAGTGAGATGTTTTCCCATTCCCAGCTCTATTTAATAATGATACGAAAAGATTTCTCAAACATGGGAAATGACGTCCAAGTGGTTTCAACTTACGATCATGAGTAAAATGCTGACTACAATCACTATTTTAGAAGAAGTGTGACTAATAAACAAGTACCTTTCATATCCGTAAGCAGGAGAGAAACAAATTATCCCACGGTGTCTGTGAATTGAAACACAGTAACGCTTTATGGCAGAAACCAGAGGAGTGTGGTCATGTTCATTGTAACAACACATGTGTGTTTATAAACAAACACACACACACACACACACACACACACACACACACACACACACACACAACTTAAATATCTTCAACATCCGAACCCTTTGAAAATTTTCTTATCTTTGCTTTTCTTTTCTTCTTCTTCTTCTTCTTCTTCTTCTTCTTCTTCTTCTTGTTATTTGTTTGTTTCCTACAAATTCTTCTCTTTTTCTAGTTTCCAATCAAGAAATTAGAAAGTTAAACCATCTTTGATTTGTTTGATAATAAAGGAGGATAAGCAAAAATTGGACACCAAGCTGTACTACAAATGAAAGACAATCCAAATGAGCTGACCAGAACTCAGTTCACACTCAGAGATTTTGATATAGTCACTTTATGATAAAACAGCATTGTTTACAAACATTGCATGATTTGTATATGCTTGATACCAGGTACCATTTGCTTCTTTCCTATTTTTGTTAGTTTAATAATAGATAAAAACAAATGTTTATGTATAAAAGTTGGATTCGTAGGAAGTGGCGTAGCGGTTGGGAGAAAATGAACTGAATTAAGGAATAGACAGAACTGGTGATGGGCGGATGAAAAAGAAGGAATAAACTGACTGACCTTTTTTACTGCTTGTTTGAAAACAAAGAAACGAACAATGATTCAGTGCGCCAACTTATTATTGAAAACGTGCTGTTCATGTAATGTGAATTACGTCAGTTGCTGTGCTACAGTTTCAGTATCAGTTTCATCAGACAAGTGTCACTGCGTGCGGACTAGTCCATATACGTTACACCACATCTGCTAAGTTTTGAGACCACACCGAGCATGATGTAAAGGTCATGGATAAATGAATTAATGACTACGATGAGAGAATTTAAGAAGAGAGCGTCATGGCTACGACTTAGCAGATGTCTGACTATGCATTAACGAAGCACGCTGGTCAAAAGAAAGGAAGAAACACTAGCAGTGGCAATGGACCTGGAAGATGCATACTAAAAGTCCAGTTCTCGTTTCTCATGGAACTACTCCTTGACAATGGATTCAGCAGGACACTTACACGATAGATAGCTGCAGCACTTCAGGAGCAAGCCGTCATCCCTACGATCTGGAGACTGGGCGTCGGAACCTCGTACACTTTTTATGGGATTACCTTAAGATTCTCCTCTGTACCTTGTTTTATACAATCTTTACACTAAAGGCCTCGCAGATCTCAAACGAAACGGAACTGATCCTGTGTTGACACTAGCAGATGACGGTCTGGTCTACAAAATATAAACAAATGCTCAAGAAAGAACGAAAGTAGTTCATGAGCAGCTGAACAACATTGGTCAGTGGTGTCAAGAAACTGGATCGTCCATCAGCCCTACTAAAGCCGACACATTGGTCTGCACTCTCAACAGCAAGACATCAGGACGATTACCCTCACCAGTTTTCCTCAATGGAATATCAATTGAATCAACTGACAACTTACGCTGTTTGGATATAGACTTTGACATAATGCTAACCTTTAGAAACCGTGTTGAGAATATTGTTCTTAAATGCAAAAAGTACAATCTGACATGAAAGCAAAGGCAGCTAAAGGCATTGAACAACACCGTCTCTACTGGCTGCATCACGCACTTGTCAGCGTGATTGATTATGGTGTAGGGCTTACAAAACTGTCCGACAGCAATCTTATTAAACTACAAAGGATTCAAAATGAAGCGATGAGATTGATCCTGGGAACCACGAAGGATACACCAGTTGAAACTATGCGATACCTGCTTGACCTTCCTTCAATGCAGGCAAGACACAAGCTAGAACAGGTGAAGGCATATTTCAGAGCACTTAACCTTCCTTCAATGCAGACAAGACACAAGCTAGAACAGGTGAAGACATATTTCAGAGCACATGAAAATCCCAAAACCCCGCTACATGCGGCGGTCAAGAAAACAAAAGGCACTCGGCGAGGACGAGGAAAATCATGGATGGGAAGGCAAAGGACAATATACAGCTCGTGTGCTGATTAGCAGAACTCAACGAAATGAAGGCATGGGAAATGTGTCCAGACCTCTGCAAACTTCTTTACCAAATTGCCATCGCTCCTGACCTTAAAGGACACTGTTGAGAATGGCCAGAAGGCAAAACCACTCAGAAATTCAGATGCAGAGAGAAAACCTTGGCAAAACAGATGGCATTGCTCTATACACTGAAATTCTGTCACCAGAGGTAAGTCAGGCTGGAGATACACAGTGTAGCAAAATGGCCGAACCATCCAGGAAGACAATGGCGCGTATAGTTTAACAGCTTCAAGTCTAACAAGGGAGGTAGAGGGAAAGACACAAGCATTCCACTGGCCTTCATCCACAGACCAGTTTAAAACTCAACAAGCCATGATACTGACTGACTCCATGAACCTACTTCAAACGAGAGTGGAATGGGAAGCCTTGCTTGGCATGGAGTAATGCTCAACTTTCCATTGAAGAGACTCATATGGATGTACTGCCTGGACATGCTGGAGTTAAAGGAAACGAAAGAGCAGACACGCTGGCTGGCAAGGCAACGATAAGAACTGGATTACAGTTTGGCCGATCTGATGTGTTAAGAAATCTGAAGAATCACCTATGCAAACAAGACAAAGCCACTGTACCACAGACCATCTTACAGGTCCACTCTGCTAGTTTGTTAATTGTAGCTGCCTTGGTCAGGAATATGGGAGGAAATAGTAAAAATCGAAAAAGAACGATCATCCAATAGGTATCAGTATCTTCAGAAGTTTATTGTAGCACTGTCAAATCATGGTCACAGCTGAGCGCAAACTTCAACAAAAATCTATCAATCAATTAATCAATCAATAAATCAATCAACCAACCTACCAGTCAATCGATCAATCAATCAATCAATCATGGAGTAATCAAGCAGATCAAGTGAAAAGAATGAGGATGAAGGAGTAATTGGACACTGCTGAAAAAATCAGGGTATCACTCACGTCTCTCTATGACCTCCAAGCCATTCTGCTCCCCCACAACCTTTACAGATCCTTCACTCGAATCACCACTACTTGCCAACGTCATCCCCTCTCTCTCTCCCTCCCACCCCCCCCCTCTCTCTCTCTC
>CM065725.1:18130297-18135297 GCA_033310375.1 Conus canariensis | reverse complement strand
TTTCAGAGGTACGGAACTAGTAATGAGTGTGGAAAAGTAAAACTGGGAGGGACCAGCAAGAAAACAAAAAAAATGTAAAAGAATTTCAGGGAAGAAAGACACGGACAGAGAGAAGAAAAGAAAGAAAAAAAAAGACAAACGTATGAATAGAAATAAATAGCGAGGAGAATACATGCAAGAATAGTGTGGTTTTTCGTCCACGCATATTTCTACGATATTTTCATGTTACGTCATTAACACACCAAACGAATAAGGACAGATCGATTCAAAGGAAGCCTCATATAACATACACACATTTTCTCCCTAACACAACCTCGAAAGGAAGGGATGTGAAAATAACAAAAAAAACAAAGAAAGATTAAAAAAAAAGAACATCAGTACAAGAGAAATAATTATGTATGGAGGCTTTAAGATGTAAACAACTGGCGATTAACAAGGAGGCAATTTTCCCTCCTATAAGTGGAACGGTTCAATGCTCTTGATACTACCTTTTAACCTAGCTACTATCCAACCACGCGGCACGCGAAAAAAAAAAAAAAAAAAAAAAAAAAAAACCTTTCAAAGAAATACCATACTTGTCTATAATATACTAAACTCAGGCATGCAGCAGCAACAGCAGAATAAGCACAACTACATTCATGTATTTAATAAAACTGCCACCTCATATGACCTTGAACATTGTCACACAAAACATACGGACATACAGACAAAAGGCAGGCAGAATCGGCACGGTTAAAGTGAAATGAATCTGTTATGAGACAAAGAAACTTCAACAATGAACAATAGACAAGGAAGAAACTCTAGATCTTCTAGTAAAAGAAAATGGAGCTAGGTTTGCCCATAATTATACGGCAAACTGGCACACACACAGCAGGCAAGAACACCCAAAGGAATGTACAAACTAAAAAACAGCAACAACAACATACAAACAAAAACAAAACAGAGCAAAACAAAACAAAACAAAAATAATAAAGAAGAAAAAGAACTTATAGACTGGCATCGCCCTTTATCCTGGAATATTGTCACACATATTTCAAAAACAATTAGTTGCTATGAAATGACATTGTTAGGAATGTGGAAAAACTTCAGCAGTAAAAGTGCACAACGAAAGCAAGTTTTTTTGTGTTTTTTTTTTTCCATGGTGAAAGAATGAATGCCCAGCGCATGATATAAAAAACGAGGGTGTAAAACAAAATATTACTATGACACCCTTCATTCGCAGGCCAGAAGAACTGTTGAATTATGTTCTGTGAACAGAATCATCTGTTGCACAAGTCTGGAATCGGCCTTTCGTCTCTAGAATAAGACTCACCAAAATATTACGCTAGATGTGCTGGTCCACACATGGTGTCTATTGTATATAATCCTCCACAAAAGTAAAACAGTAACCACATGAACATGGCTTCAGTAAACTGAGCAGAACCTCATACACTGTGAGACCTGACGAACAAGGATGAAAGTACAAAAAAAAATATGGCCGTAAACATGGCTACGTCAGCCTGAGGACAAAGGTACAGATCACACACACACACACACACACACACACACACACACACACACACACACACACACACACACACACATACGAACAGTAACATTACGAGCAAGGTCAAGCGAACTTGTAACGAAAAGCAGAGACAATGAAACTGAACCTACCAGTAACAGCATTGGCATCGAGAACACGTGGACTTGTACTGGGCAGGAAAGACAGAGATCAGCAGTCTGGATCTACAAGGGCTAACGTACAACATTAACAACACAAATAAAGCAACATTAAGTTGAAGGGAGAACATGATTAACCCCCCCTCCTCTCTCTCTCTCTCTCTCTCTCTCTCTCTCTCTCTCTCTCTCTCTCTCAGAAAAAAAAATTAAAACTTTTTTTGACATTATGCAAACACTATAATTACAAGTGCAAACCTTTTTACTTCGTTTTGTGTCAATGCATTTACGTTCACATTGGTTTAGTACCAAAAGGGTAAATAATCGATAACTGCTCGTAACAGCATGTTCTATTCAGAAAATTATCCAGAAGCAAGTGTGAATGCGCGTGTTCGTGTGTGGTATAATGTAGTGTGTGTGTGTGTGTGTGTGTGTGTGTGTGTGTGTGTGTGTGTGTGTGTGTGTGTGTGTGTGAGTGTGTGTGTGTGTGTGTGTGTGTGTGTGTGTGTGTGTGTGTGTGTGTGTGTGTGTGTGTGTGATGGGGGGGCGCGTGCTGTACACCATCAAGCATGTTTCTATTCCACTGCTGGCGATAGCGAAAAGAAAAATACTGCCAGTCTCACGCAGCCATTCCCATTCTCACCCACCCCATCCCTCTCCCTCCTTCCACACTTCCCATGTCCTACGTCCTGGTTCCTTACTGGAATCCATACCTCTCCAGGAACGACAGAATCCAGAATCACGTTATTTCTTTCAGGTCTTCATTACGATGACTTCTTTGTTCTTGTGGAATAATTTGTTTCGATTATGACTTTTTCACCCTGAAATAAGATAAGGAAGACTAACTTAGGCTATCCCCAAGTTGTGA
Organism: Conus canariensis; assembly: GCA_033310375.1. Taxonomy (NCBI): domain Eukaryota; kingdom Metazoa; phylum Mollusca; class Gastropoda; order Neogastropoda; family Conidae; genus Conus; species Conus canariensis. The sequence goes on along the minus strand of CM065725.1, from coordinate 18,132,770 downwards.
TTGCTTCAAGTCTCTTGGTGGCAGTACATATGACGTTTGCGTAGATCATTTTTTAAACTAGTATGTGTCCGCGACAAACACATCTACCCCCGGAAACCAGCGTCGACCCATCGTGTCTACAGTAATAGATACGTCTGAGGCCGGAGTAGAGAAAGACCACTGTTCATCAATGTCCCCATTGACAGCATGATTCATCATCGTACTGTCTTCAATCGCTGAGGGTCAAATTCGTTAGGATTTGTGCACAGACAGATAGAGAGAGAGAGAGATAGAGAGAGAGAGAGAGAGAGAGAGAGAGAGAGAGAGAGAGAGAGAGAGAGGGAGGGAGGGAGAGACAGACAGACAGACAGACAGATAGAGAGACAGACAGACAGACTGTCGCAACGTTAGGGCACTGTGGATGGTGTAGTGCAGTGGCTCCGTTTATGAATGTCTAAGGGCTATTATATTTTTGCGACTTTGTTGTTAAAATGGTTCTTTAGACACCAGCCACCATTCCCACTCTCCACCTTTTCTTCCAAAGAACATTAAACAAAAGAGTGAGTATGGAAACAAAATTATTATTGAATCAAAAGAATGTGTGTGATGATGATGAGGATGATGATGATGATGATGATGATGATGATGATGAGGAGGAGGAGGAGAGGAGGAGGAGGATGGATTTAACAATACACAACACAATACTCACTGTACGGGGACTAGACACCACGCATACAAACATATGATATATACTACTTAGCTAGTGACGTCTTCTTCTCTTTAACTTGCAGCGTTCAGAGGATTGACAAGTGTCACAGGATTCACGACGTCACAAATGATGACAGTAATGTTCACAAGCGTTGAAATGATGGCACGTAGATCTTGAAGACAATGGTACGACAGAATATATAAACCGTCCTGAAACAGCGTCCCTCCGCAGAGCTCGAAGATACAGCACAAACAAACCTTGCAGAACTCAGATCACAATATTGATAATCCAGCACAAATCCAGAATAGAACAGACACTGACACAAGGAATAAAGCGTAGATAAAAAGTCTCGCACAACAAGAAAACTTGGTCAGCTTCACTCGTCAGATGTACACGATGATAATTCGACGTAGGATAGGAAGAAGATTTGTTGCACAATGTCCAAAACCAAATTAGGTAGGCTGTAGCCGAGACGTGACAACTTAATGTGAATCCACGAATACAGTAGGTAAATGGCACAAACAGAATAGGCTTCTACTCCGTGTCAGCGTAGTGATGTTGTAGACGAAACTCGCATCCAATCGTATGGCTCCAACAAAAGCAAATAACAAAAACCTGATATGACACGAAAACTCTGTGGCTAATATTTCCTCCTTGAGTTTGACGTTCGTCGTTTGGAGATACTTCGTAGATCGTGAGAATGAAGAAGATGAAGAGGATGACCAATTAGGAAAATACGTAGATCGTAACAGCAGCAAGGGCAAAAGGCAAAACCAAACCTCAAACATTCTGCGATGTCCCGAAAGAATATTTGCAACAGCGTTGAAAAACATGTCTTGCTCTCACAATGTCTCTTCGCTGATGACACAAAATTTTCTCCAGGACTGACAGGGAAGATGCCACACATGTCCTACCGGAGGATCTGAACAGGCTACAGGACTGGTCAGACCGGTGGCTTCCACGCGTCCACCCAGATAAGTGCCATGTCCTGAAATTGGGACGGACAAAGTCGGACAAAGTGTATCAGATGAGGTGGAAGAATGAAGCCGGTGAGGCCTGCTCCATCAACCTGTCTGAAATCCAAGTGGAGAAAGACCTGGGTGTCCATGTTGACAACAAACTTTCCTTCAAAGACCATGTGGCCCAGGCAACATCCAAAGCAAATAGAATTGTCGGGATGGTCAGACGCTCTTTCGACCACTTGACAAATGAGACCTTTATCCAGCTGTACAAGCCAGTTGTAAGACCAGTCCTGGAGTATGGACACTCGGCTTGGCAACATCACCACAAGACTTTGTATGCTAACGAGGTGACATGATAGATTTGTACAAATATGTGCATGACGTGTACAGGGTGAAGAACCCTCAGTTTCAGTCGTTTGACAGCAGAGAAACAAGGGGCAACAGTCTGATACTAGTCGAAGGACACTGTAGGCTACACGTTAGAGGTAACCTTTTCGCTGACATTGTCATAAACTCTCAGAATTACCTCCCAGTTCACACAGTTACAGCTCCAACACTGAACACCAAGTCCAGACTGGATGCCCACTGGATCAGCCTTCCTTCAAAGTTCAGTCCATTGTGCTACGAACAGGTGGTGGTAGTGCCAGTATCATTAGAAACCCCACGCATGCATGTTCTCAGGTGTAGATTACATCAACAAGCCTCGAAGGTGGACAGGCCTCCAACGAGGCCTCAAACACCTCAAGTTCAAGTTCAGAACCTATTATGGAGAACTGTTAGATATCACTACGTCGTGTTATTTCATCCCCAGGCAACCTGACGA
>CM065725.1:18125297-18127797 GCA_033310375.1 Conus canariensis | reverse complement strand
GTACTGTTGAAATGAACGAATCTGCTATGAGACAGAAAAACTGAAACAATAAAGATAAACAAGGAAAAAAAAACTCTTGTTCTTCTGGTAAAAGAATAATAAATGAAGCCAAGCGTACCTGTCAACCGCAAACTGAAGACACGCAGATGGCAACAAGAGCAGGAGAAATGTACAAACAAAATATCCAGACTTTTCTCCTGGAGTATTGTCACGCATAATTCATGGACAAACAGTTGCTGTGACAGAAAATATATCGGGATGTGGGGTAAACTTCAGCAGTAAAATTGCACAACGTAACTTTTCTTTCCATGTTGATGCAATGTATATCCAGAACATGAAAGAGAATATATATATAAATGCTGAACGATTAAGTAGTGGGGGAAAACAAGTGAAGGCTAACAATTCTTCCATCTTTATAGTAACGACTTGGCAAAGATTTGAACTTAAAGAAAAGAAAAAAAATGGGGGAGGGGGGGGGGTAAGGTGAAAAAAAGTGGGAACGTAGATTAAGACAATATATTATGAATACGAAAACCCTTCACTAGCTGCATGAGAGAACTATCATAATCCCTCTCGAAGACAGATCTATTTATATTGCCTGCTCTAGGCCTTCCGTCCGATGGATCGCATTCATCAGGGAAACACAGCCGATTGTGTCTGTGCTCTTGGCGTCAAATAGAGACACACCACAGTCCATAATTATGTGGTGTTCATATCACCAAGGGTTCAAAAAAGAATCTAACAGCACCCTCAAAGCAGCCAGCGAAAGGAAGTAGAATGAAACAAAACGAAAGTGTGGAGAGCAAAAAAGTTGCTGAAAAACTAAAAACATTATGCAAACAGTATAAAATGTAGCGGACAATCTTTGAGCCTATGCTTGAAGATCCATTCAAGGATGCAAGGGAGATCAAAAGATATGGAATAGTCTGAGTGGTCACCTCTGCTGTTCAATAACCCAAGCATTGTCAGCAGCTACGAATTGTGCAGATTAGTGCAGAACATCCTTTACTTGGATCTCCTACGAGATGCAATCTCCCACTGATTGACCAAACAATAGAAAATGCTGAACAATTAAGTAGTGGGGGAAACAAGTGAAGGCCAACAATTCTTCCATCACTATAGTAATGACTTGGCAAAAATTTGAACTTAAAAAAAAATATATATATAGACTAAAATGTTGTAAAACCCATCACTTGCAGCCTATACGAACTGCTGAAATTATGTTCTGTGAACAGAATCATCCGTTACACTGGTTCAGAATCGACTTTCGTCTTTTGGATTGGACTCACTGAAAGATCTTGCTGGTTGTGCCGGTCTATCCATGATATCTATTGTAACCTTCTACAAATAACATCAATAACCACATAACCCTGACAGCACTAAATGGATCAAAAAGCCCCCATAAGCTATAAAACCACAGAGGGAGGTTGACAATACAAACATGATGCCATAAACACGGCTTCATCTGTCTCAGGACAAAGGCACAGATCACAAAACGACCCAGAATACAAGTACGAATAATAGCATCATCACGAGCAGGTTACGTGAACACGTAGCGAAAGAAAGACACCACAATACTAAAACGTATCGTGGTGCAGCAGTAACATCAGGAAGCGCATGGATTGGAGCAGGAAGGGCTGAGATCAGCAGAGAACATCCATCAGGATGAAAGTATATTAAGAACACAAGATGACATTAACTTGAAGGAAACACAGGGGGATCTCTCTCTCTCTCTCTCTCTCTCTCTCTCTCTCTCTCTCTCTCTCTCTCTCTTGGATGAACCGAACATAAAACCTCAATTTCTTTCTTTCTAGTTTGCTTTCTTTCTTTCTTTTTCTTTCTTTCCTTTTGTCTGTCATTCCTTTTTTTTTTCTTTCTTTCTTTTTCTTTCTTTCTTTCTTTCTCTCCTTTTTCTCTCCCTTCTTTCATTCTTTCCTTCTGTGTTTTCTTCGTATTGTGTTTCGCTTTTGTTTGTTTATATGTGTTCTTTTTGTTCAGCTAAGCTGACGAAAGAGAAAAGAGAGGATATAAATCGCACTCGTGTCCGTCTGTGCCTGTTAGCGATTGGGTACATCATGCTCTTTTTGCACGACAGTTGTATTAGCAGGCAAAACCTCATTTTCTTTTCCCCCACCGTATTTACCCAGCCAACCTTGGGAAACATTCTGAGATGGCTAAAAACAATTTTTGTTTCTATTTTCTTCTTCATTGTTTTTAATGGAATGTGTTCTTTCCAATGCACGCCTGTGAATACATCCGAGTTGTTTTGTCACTTTTAAGCTTGTTAAACGGACTGGTGTGTGTTGTGTGTGGTGTGTGGGGTGTGTGTGTGTGTGTGTGGTGTGTGTGTGGTGTGTGTTGTGTGTGTGTGTGTGTGTGTGTGTGCGTGCGCGTGCGTGCGTGCGTGCGTGTGTGTGTGTGTGCGTGTGTGCGTGCGTGCGTGCGTGCGTGTGTGCGTGCGTGTGTGCGTGCGTGTATGTGTGTGTGCGTGCGTGCGTGC
>CM065725.1:18110297-18115297 GCA_033310375.1 Conus canariensis | reverse complement strand
AAATACCTGATGAAATCGTTGAAAAATATTACTGGATTCGGATTTCATTTACTGATTTTTTTTATATACGCTTATCTTTCAAAATGTTGTGTTCTATAACTAGCCTGTGACATTTTGTATTTCACACAGCTGCGTCTTGTACCTGGAACACCGCCCCACTCCTGATCTCTTTCTCTGTCTCTGTGTCTGTTTCTGTCTGTCTGTCTGTCTGTCTGTCTGTCTGTCTGTCTGTCTGTCTGTCTCTCTCTCTCTCTTAAGATAAACAACATTTAAATTGCTGTGCAGCCCTGCCTTCCAAGATTTGAGAAATTATTTTATCCCCCCCCCCCCCCCCCCCCCCCAAATCTAAGAAGCCCATGTCTGTTTAAAGTTGTATTGCTCATGACAAATCGAAATGACATGATATTGAAGAAAATGTGCATATATTTGCACAAAGCATTTAAAAGACGCACTGTACTACTCCGTTAAAGTATGCTTGGATTACGCAGTCAGGATTGATTAATGCTCAACCGTTATATAATTGTCTAATTATGCATTGTTTATTCAAAAGTATATTGTCCATGTATTGTACCCATTTCGAAAGGGGCCATGGCCTACACTAAATAAACTTCCGCTTCCGCTTTCACTTCTGCTTCTTCTCTCTCTCTCTCTCTCTCTCTCTCTCTCTCTCTCCTCTCTCTCTCTCTCTCTCTCTCTTTCTCTCTCTCTCCTCTCTCTCTCTCTCTCCCTCTCCTCTCTCTCACTTTCTCTCTCTCTCTCTCTTTCTCTCTCTCCCTCTCTCTCTCTCTCCCCCTCTCTCTCTCTCTCTCTCTCTCTCTCTCCTCTCTCTCTCCTCTCTCTCTCTCTGTGTGCACATGCACATGCACACATACATTCACATGCCTCTTTTTAACATATTAAGTTTCCTGGGAGGTGGGGATGGGTGGGGGTGTGCTCTCTCTCGCTCTGTCTGTCTGTCTGTCTGTCTGTCTGTCTGTCTCTCTCTCTCTCTCTCTCTCTCTCTCTCTCTCTCTCTCTCTCTCTCTCTGATTTCGTTTTAAAACTGATTTATGACGATAACACAGTGAAATCACTTGCAAGATATATTGCAGAGGCATTGAAAATACGAGCAGAGGTTATCATCAAGTAAAATTTACGACGTTCAAATGAAAAATGAATACTACAGGAAGTAGTAAACTATTTTGGTTATCGTATTTACATATTTACTTCTGTGAATAATATTAAACTCGATGGTCGAGATACTGGCCTATTTTGCTTGTATTTCAAGCTTTCAATTGATTGATGTTTATTTTATGTTTGTTACTTTCGTTTTCGACAATTATGATTATTTTGTTCTGTACCCCCCATGTCACTAAGGCTATTTATTATAGCCAATGACATTAAACATGTTCAGTGTTCAGTGTTCTCTCTCTCTCTCTCTCTCTCCTCTCTCTCTCTCTCTCTCTCTCTCTCTCTCTCTCTCTCTCTCTCTCTCCTCTCTCGCTCGCTCCTCGATCGCTCGCTCGATCTCGCTCTCGCTCTCGCTATCTCCCCACATGGAAGATGTAGACACAATAAAACAACAGCATCCAAACACGAAAAATGAAACGTGAAACCGCTATGATCGTCTTTTATTATCATCAGGCTTTATGTTGTATTCCAGACAGGCCATGGCCAGACAACGAAGTGTCGTCTTCGCTAGAGGAAACACTCGCAGAAACAAAAGAAATCCCATCTTCTTAGTCTCCTTCCTGTCTCTACCGCTCCTCCAGCCTGAGTGTCGAGATGTTCACCCATCCCGTTATCTCACTCAATCCCATTTAACCTTTCTGGGTCCGCTGTAACAGTGCAACCCAACTTCAGCTTTCCGGTCTGGTCTCCGCCCATTATGTCTTTGGTTATTGAAATAAGGCAACGTCAGCTTCAATGCCATGTTCCCAGGGGAAGGAGTCTAGCTAATGTTCTAGGCAGATCTGACCTACAATTATTTTGTTTTATCAGTTGTATGCCAGTGATGGGCAAATGGTAGGACCGTGTTTGCACATTGATACATCTTCCGCACTGTGGTAAAAAAAGTACTTATACTGCTAACATGAAACGGGAAGGCTTTTTCGATATCTCTATCAGATTGTCAGTACGTCTCTTAACTCCAATGTTCATGTACATTTCCCTTCAACCTACCCTGACAGATTCTACGAGATCAGTCTCGCTCGCAGCCCTAGCCCTCGCCCATCCTCCACCTCAAACCCCTACCATTACCCATTGGCAATGAAAACTTAAATACAGATGGTCGGTGAATGATCCTTCTAGCTTTCAGTTCTAAAGATTGAAACAGACCTGTGCGTGTTATCTTCAACACGCTGAATACATTATTTAAGACACAAAATGTTTTGACCATACAATGACATGTGATTTTCACGAACGACTAATTGATAATTTTCTGACAGTGAACGTTCCAATGCCACTCACACTGAGACGATTTGCTGTCCCCACTCCTTGAGCAGTTGTACAGGAACTGGTTCCTGCTCACTCCAGTGCTACCCTTTCTCTGAGGGCCAGGTAGCGAGCGAATGTATGGCGCTGCCCTATCTCTCAGTGGTGTCTGGACACATTTCTAAGCTGGAAGTCTGTTTTGCGTTATTATCAGAGATGATTTATTGTCGTCCGCAAATGTCTGAATATGATGCCATGACCTTTCAGCTTTGTGTGAGAAAGATCTCGCCTGTGTGCTGTATAAAAAAATGGAGAAAGAAAGAAAGAAGTAAAAACAATGAAAGACAGAAAGAAAGAAAGATGGGGAAAAAAGAGAGAAAAAAATGTAAACAAAGAAAGAAAGAAACACATTGCGGGTAATTCCCAACCAATACTGCCTTATTTGGTGAAATTTATGCCCGCATGAGGTGGTTATGTCTCATTTTCTTTGTTTGTTTGTTTTTTTCTTCAGGGAGCTGTGTCCTCATCCACGCTCTCTCATGACCGTCCCACACAGCCCTCGTCAGTAGCATTACTTCTCTGCCCTTTGCTCCACACACACACACACACACACACACACACACACACCCCACACACACACACACCTCACATTCCCATACACAACCACGCTCAACTTCCTGATATCACAATCAAAGCACCTGCAGTCTACAGGATGTGCTGCGTTTTCGTGAGGCAACCTATCAAAGCAAACACAGCACTATGGCCAAGTCACCACAGCGGAGTTCAATGGTGACCATTCACATACTTAGCCCCTTTTGTATTGAAAGTAACTGCTCAGTCACAGGGGCTGTGGGTGTCCTTACAGTAGAAAGGAATGTCTAATTGAAAATGAAAGTTAGATTCAAAACCGAATACAGTATATTGTAAACATATCTCTTATAAATGTTAATGCTGAAGGTCGGTAAATTACCGTTTTTGCTTTCGACTCCAAAGCAAAATTGAAGCAAACCCCAGTGATTTATTCCCTACACGCTTAATAGGTTGCAAGGGGGGGGGGGGGGGGGGGGGGGGGGAGTTTTGACCTTAATATGACCATGTAAATTCTGTGCGTAACACATTGACAATGTTCTGACAGCTCACCTGCCAATGCCACTCACAACGGGACTATTTCCTTTTTATTTTCCTTTTTGTTTTAATTACGCAAACATGAAAACATACACACAAAAAAACACACTATTAAGTCCATAAAGTAATCATATGAACAAGTACATAATCATCTGCCATTGACTTACATACATTGGAAAAGAAAGACATAATAAAAAGAAACAAGAACAACCAACAATACCAAAATAAACCAAATATAAACACCACACACACACACACACACACACACACACACACACACACACACACACACACACACACACAACGAGAAAGAGAGAGAGAGAGAGAGAGAGAGAGAGAGAGAGAGAGAGAGAGACAGACAGACAGACAGACAGACAGACAGACAGACAGACAGACAGAGAGAGAGAGAGAGAGACAGAGAGAGAACAACAAGCACATGAGACATAAAAACGGGACCATCTCCTATCCCCGCACACTGACCAGCTGCACTGGAACTGGTTCCTGCTCACTCCAGTACTCTCTCCCTTTCCTGAAGGCCAGAGAGCGAACTGATGTATGGCGCTGCCGTATCTCTCAGAGGTGTCTGCGAACATCTGTAAGCCGTTAGTCTTTTTTGTGTTATTATATTGAGATTTATTGCCGGCTGAAAATCTCTTGATATAATGCCACGACCTTTTCGTTTTGTCTGAGGAACGCCTCGCCAAAATGGTGCTGTTAAAAACAAAAAGGTGGATACAGAAAGAAAGTAAGAAAGAAAGAAAGAAAGAAAGAAAGATAGAAAGGAAAAAGAAAGAAAGAAAGAAAGATAGAACGGAAAAAAGAAAGAAAAGAAAGAAAGAAAAGAAAGAAAGAAAGAAAGAAAGGGAAAGAAAGAAAGAAATGCAACATTTAGGTATTTCCTAATCAATTCCACACTTGATCGTCTTTTTTCATAAGTACAACATATCTCTCTTATACATTTCTTTTTGGGAGTGTTCTTTACATGTGTCATGAGGTGGGGTTATGTGTCATCATCCAAGCTCCCTTGCCATCACCTCATACACTCCTCGTTAGTAACGTTACTTCCCTAATTCTTGCTCCTCCCGCTCTCTCTCTCTCTCTCTCTCTCTCTCTCTCTCTCTCTCTCCCCCTCCCCCGCCTCCCCTAGTTTATTCCCATACACGAACACACTCAGGTTTTTACTGTAATGAGCCAAACATCAGCAGTGCACGGGGAGTAATAAATACCCAGTATTCCTGAGGCAACCCACCAAAGGAAACACTGCACGACCGTCGACTCTCTGAAATGGAGTCCAGTGACGTGCGTTCTTATCCAACAATAGCGGCACACTACATACTAAGCCCCCTTTTTCCCCATCAAAGCAATCGCTTCGTCACAGACGCCTGAGTTCTCCTCACAGTAAAAAGGAATATCTAACTTAAAACGATTTGACATTCGAATTGAAAACGACATAGCTTAAACAT
>CM065725.1:18077797-18097797 GCA_033310375.1 Conus canariensis | reverse complement strand
AATACAGTTTTACAATCACGCACGCTTCTTTATTTCACACACACTCATGGCGCCACCACTCACGCACATCCACAACTGCACACAAGTATCCCGATTCCCGCTGACTCACCCTACTCTACTGTAATGACCTGGAAGACCCTAACCTAACCTGAAACACCAGTTGCGGTATATCACTGTGACCTGGGGACACAGCGACAGCCCGCACACGTGGTGACTAACTACTAGGGACAAGGATTCACAAAGGGACTCTAATCTCTTAACGACCGCTACCACCCACACCTCTCCCCAGGACTCACCCTTCCCTTTTAACCCGGGACCACTACCAAACTGATCGCTGCGTCCCTAAGGGAGGCAACGACAAGTACCCTACACTGTGCCGGCCACTACGTCCTAAAAGGAGGCAGTAGCTAACACCCCTAGCCCTACCGCCTAACGCTACACCCCTTCTACCACAAACATGGGACAACCCATCCCGGCCCGGAAGGCTCCAGTCCTCGGCGCTATACGTGGCCCCTCACAGGCTGACACCTCCCCGGAAGACTCTGCACCCCGGCACTGTCCGTGGCTCCTCCGCGGGCCGACACCCTCCCCGAAGACTCTGCACCCCGGCGCTGACCGTGGCCTCCCGCGGTCTGACTCCTCCCTGCGATGGGCACGACACCCAACGTACACAACAGACGCCCTCTCGACGGGTCCGGGGCTCGTAGGACGCCTCCTCCTCTGAAGGCCCCGCCGGACACCAAGGGTGAGAAAGGCCTGGTGCAGCGCCCTCTCACAGGACGCCTGAACAGGGACGAGGAACCAGTGCCGGAGAACTCCCGGAAGAGTACCGGCAGCCGGAGGAGAGCTGCCCCACAGAAGGCAGACGGCCTGGGTGGTCTCCCTCTCCCGGGAAAACAACAGGTACTGGAAAGCGCCGCTCACCTGCCGGCACGCGGCAGTAGACTGAGGTGGTCTGGGCCCAGCCTCAGGACGGAACAGGATACCTGCTGACACAACTGTAGGCCACTACTGTAGTGTTGCTACTACCCGAGTCATCAAGGCACATAGGCTACTTGGTAAAGCTTTAACTCTCCATCTCCCTTGCCTACTTCCCACTCGGGCATGAGAGTGACCCCTTGAATTTCGAACACATTCCCCAACCCATTACTCACTTTGGGGTTATCAGACCCATTTCCTGCCAACCCTTACAACAGCGGTAAAACAATACTCTCCCTGAGCCAATCCACGCTATTACATATGAAATTATGAATCACACCCAATTCTCGGAGAAATAAACCAATCTAAGCGATCCACCACGGACTCCATGGGCCCCCTTAGGACATACTAAATAATCTAGGAAATGGCCAATTTCACAAGGAAATGTCTCCACACAATAACCAGTAGTAATACACATCTCAGAGGAAAAAAAAACTTATCAATTTTTTTAGCGGTTCACAGTTCCAGCATGTTCACACAAGAGAATCGGCTCGCAGCCACAATCCTTCACATTCTTACCCTTCTTTGCACTGTCAATTATAATCATATATCAAAACCAACATGATTTGTTCGCCAAAATTTCCATCCAGCACCTCACTCTCATGTCATCTCTTGTCAGATAACCCAGTGGTTAAACCTTGTTATGCCAACGCAACCACACTTCATACAATATTACATGCTGCACATCATCCGTTTTTATCTTATCAACTGCTAAGCTACTCGCCTTAAACTTTACCTTCCCCTTCTCTCTGCTTACTAAAATTCATAATGGGACTGTCTCCCCACAACCTAAGACATCTTTCTCCAACCCTATTCTGTCACAAACACATACATCCCTGCATGTGTGACGACTCATTTGCTTTTAAAAAAAACTTCTAACCATATGGACTCACTGTCCTGTACCAAATGCGTACGTCACAGATACAGTCCGCACGCGCACGACACCCGCGTCGAGAACCCTGACTCGTAACGAAAGTGAAAAGACACCAATATAAGTTGAATGGTTACGACCGTACCCCAGTATAAACCACTCGACTACAAATTGGCCTTGGCCTTACTACACAGTTAACCGATTCCAATGCTGTGCAGGTCAACTCCGGAATCGTTAATCAATTTCAACGAACTCCTACTATTTACAATTGAGATTGAGCACAATCATCAAACCCCTCTATGATTCACGCAGACACATCCGCACCTGACTCATATTATGATCCTCAACCAAATGTAACCTCGTACTACCCTCTTATTGAACCCACGGAAATTAACAGACTAACCACAAACAATATCTACATCACCGCCCATCAACGGTTATTATATCGAACCCACATTGTCTAGCCAAACTGTCACATGACAATCGAACTCAGGAACCACTATGTACACTACTTACAGAATATACCGAAAAGAGGTAACAACACAAACCGGCTGACAACAAATTTCAATCACGGAACCAAGACAACATCATACCAGACAACCAGTATACGCAACGAACACCATACAACTAATCCCAACATGAGACAACTACAGTACAACTCGCCATAATACAAGACAACACGACGAACTACAACACAACGAACCTAACAGATCACCAACCTGGACATACAGACGATCAACCACACCAGTTCTGCAACTGGCTGACAGTGGCTGCAAACAAGGACGACACCGACTCAGCACAGGCCAAGGGCACCCAACCCCGACGAGGACCTGGCACTAACTATGACTCGAAGTCACTCTTCAAAACTAACGGCGCTGCCGCCGCACCTACAAGGAGTACGTCCACTCCGACGAACACCAGGGACCGAAGTGAAGCTACCCCAACACATTCCGCCCTGGTCGGAATCAAGCGAACTCTACTCACCACACAAACAACGATTGGTCAGAGAAGTGTATCCCTCCGCAGAGCTGACACGCCTGACCAACGGACTAGTTGTTGCTCGTGCAACAACACGACAATTTACCACAACAACTCACAGACTTGACAACACAACAACAGCCGATATCCTGCCCCGCCTTCTCTGGTGTAGAACCAAATTAACAAAAGGGTAACAATCGGGAATGAAACCAACCTCCCGCTTCCATTCCATTCCTTCAATAAGTGAAGACTGGAATGAAAGAATATTGTATGTCCTATTTCCCCAGCCTCCTACCTAGCCTAATCTTTCTACCTAACCCTGAGGAACTTAACCTAACTGTAGCTAACTAAACCCCAACCTCACATACGCGCGAGCGCACACACACACACACACACACACACACGCGCACACACACACACACTCGCACGCTCTCTATCTTGAACCACCACTACTCTTAAACACGTGGACGTACTAGTTTAGTACCCGCCGATCGGTGACACACCCCCCCTGCCTAAGTTTTAACTACAGGTTAAAACCAACAACAACTTTTCACTCGATCGGCGTTTTGGCCACACCCTACCTATAACAATCCAATTCTCTATCACTCATTCTGTCCTACTGTTACTTTGATGCACTCCAAAACTTCCATCCCAACAACATCAACCTTTAAATACATCAACAACCACAGGTTACATTAATCAACCTGGACTAACTCTGCCTCACACGACCTTAACGCAGGCACTTATGGGCAGCCGTTACACTACGCACTACATATAAATTCCATAACTGAGGCTGCTCTGGCTATGCACGACCGCTGTGCGACACGTGCTACAAATACCACAGCCTCAGTAACACCTTGCTACGCCATTCTCTACCAAAGATAATAACACATGCATAGCTTCAATAATGTCAACCTCTCATGACCCAGGTAAATGGAACTTAAGGTTCTCTCTCTCTCTCTTTCTCTCCGGCAAGCGACTCAAGTAGTCTGCCGCCACATTGTCCTTTCCAGACACTGCCTGCACCGTAAACTGGAATGCCTGCAGCTGCAATGCCTACCTTGTGATCCTCCCACTAGTACTCTAGACCCTACAGCTATCTTCCTGGGTTTTGCCCTCAAATGAAAATGTCGCTTGTACCTGCAAGCTGCTGTTGCCAAGTTCTTCTTTGCCAACTTGCACGTCTTAGCTATTTTGTTCCTTAGGTTGACGACGTACTCTGTAGCTGTGCAGAGCTCTTGCCTCTCGGGTTGCAACCACCGATCTCTCAGTATCTGCATGGGCCTGCGCATCAGTGGCATCCTTACAAGGGGAACTCTTGAGACTCTTCCCTTGTCCACAGTACGCTGACACTGGAAGCATGACTGGCAGTACCGACGAATGTCAGCATGCATGCCTGGCCAATAGAAATGGCGACCAACTCGCTCCTTGGTTCGGGTGGTACCCAAGTGTCCAGACATGGGTACGTCGTGGCCTAGCTTCATCACCGTGGTCCGTAGTTCTGCTGGGACGCAGATCTGACTCGCTACGTCCTTGGGACCCTCAAACCGCCTGACCAGTACACCAGACTTCCGCGCGTACTCAACTCGTCCAAACTTGGTGTGGAAGTGCGTCCCTGCTTCACACGCACTCCGAGCCTTCCTCAAGGTTTCATCCTGGTCCTGCATCTGAATTAACTGCTGGGTAGAGGTGTTCAGAACGCATTCCTCGACGGGCAGTGGTACAGGTTCTTGCTGCTCCCTGGCTCTCTGCGCGCGTGTCTGCACTGCCCCTACCAGCGCCGGGTCTGCGTATACAGGCACACGTGTCCAACCGGGATCTCCTACTCTCTTTGCGAAGTTTCCGATCAGGACTTCCTGCACAGGGCTATTCATGACCAAAACCTCCAACTTCCCTGCGATGAATGGTGACTTCAACTCTACTACCGCCACAGGCAACACAGACCTACACCTGGATTCAGCCAACACTACTGGGACTGTCTCTCCTGTGTACGCATCTGCCGGTACTAACCACTTGGCCACTACGGTGTGTCCGGCACCCGTGTCCCGTAATCCATTGGCCGGAGACCCGTTAACTTCTACAATGCACGCAGGCTCGTACCGCTGCTCAGCGCATGGGCGACACAACGTAGGGACTACTCGAGCTTGGGGCTGGTCACAACAATGAACAGCTCCCACAGAATGGGGCTCAGGGCATTTCCTAGCGATGTGGCCTGGCTTCTTGCAGTTGAAACAAACTATGGTCGATCTAGGCCCTTCTGATCTCCTGTTCAGCTGCTGTAGTGCACCATCACTCTGTTGGGATCTCTGTGTGGGCTGGCTCCCTACTGTTTCACGTGTATTACCCAGGTTGGGCTGGTTGACTGTTCGGTCTTGCCTCGCCTTCCTCCCCAGTCTTTTGGCCTCTGCCAAAACAGTAGCTTCTGTTGCAAGTTGTTCCACAGTTTTCGGGCATGTCTTCCGCACCTCAGTTGTGAACTCTGGAGACAATAGCTGATAAAACTGTTCCTGGAACAGCAGATCCTTTACGTCCTCTGCCACACTCTCATCCTTGCCCGCTGCCGCACACCAGAGGGAAAACCACCGCTTCATCCTTCCCAGCATCTGGCCGAAAGTCTCAGCAGCGTCCTTCTTGATGCTCCTGAACTTTTCTCGGTAGGCCTCGGCATCTAGCCTAAAGTGGCTTAACAGGGCGCCCTTTATCTGATCATAGTCGCCTAACTCATCCGCACTTAACCGCATCACCGCTTCTCTAGCCTTCCCTCTCAGCAGAGACATCAGACGTGTGGGCCATGAGGTCTTGCTCCACTTGCACATCTGGGCTACACGCTCAAATTGGGCGATGAAAGCGTCCACGTCGTCGTTCTCTCCTAACGGCTCAAGGTGGACATGCTTCGTTTCCTCCACCTCAATCAAACGTTTCCTATGCGCTGCTTCATCTAAGGCCTGCCTCTCCTGTATCAGTATCTCTCGCTCCCTTGCCTCTAACTTGGCTTGCCGTGTCCGAGCTTCTATTTCCCTTATCGCCGTTTCTTCCTCCATCTTCTTCCTCTGCAGTTCCAATTCCATCTGTCTCGCTGCTTTCTCATCTTCGATCTTCTTCTGCTTCATCTCTAGCTCCCTCTGTCTATCAGCTTTCTCCTCTTCTATCTTCCTCTGCTGCATCTCTAGCTCCCTCTGCCTAGCAGCTTTCTCCTCTTCATCCTTCTGCTTTAACCTTTCCTTCTCCTCTTCGATCTTCTTCTGCTTCATTTCTAGCTCCCTCTGCCTAGCAGCTTTCTCCTCTTCATCCCTCATCTTCTGCCTCACTTTCTCCTCCATCCGGAGCTCCAATTCTGCTTCTCTCGCCGTCTTCTCATCCTCATTACGTACCGAGTCCGTGACGAACTTGGCGAGGTCTCCCCCAGCTAAACCCATCGCCGCTCCCAACTTGGCAAACTTTGCATAAGCCCCCGTCCCCTGTTCTTGATCCACCCCCGCTCCCTGGTCACTAACCTTAGGTTTGGTATCCGCCGTAGGGGCCTGTGGATCCATGACACTATCGGGGTCGTACTGCGGATGGGCTCGGGTGTGTTTAGACATAGGGTACCCCTACCACCACAGAACTAGCAACGGACAGTATGCGATCTGAGCGCAACTGGAGGTTCCTGACTACGCACTAGCCCCTGAAGCAACTCAGCACAAGTACACAATACTCTCAATGTGTCACGCACACAGCATAACTCCACCCACACTTGTGTACCTCACACATATACCCACATGGGCTCCAACCCATACAATACTACCAATGCACTGTCTGGTCACGGACTGAACCACGTGACACCGTGTGTCCACTGTCCACTGTGCATGCGCACCAGTTACCCACAGTCACAGGCCTCACTGTCTGGTAGGCCGCACCCACACGATCACCGTGCACTTGCACCCCTCAAGTCCAGGTGCACTCACAGCATACCCTATGCCACAACACTGCGCACCCTCGTGCTTCCCACACACAGTCACCTGGGCTTACACTGCCCTTAATCCCCACAGGATATCCGAGCACACAGTGTGCACAGTCACGGGCCGGGTACCACTCTACCTACTCACTGGGGTATACCACATGTAAGGGACACAAAATACACCTGGTACCCTCCGGCACCTCACCTACACTGTACTGTGTAATCACTCACACTTCCAACAACCACTCAATGTTTATTGACCATTCATACCTCACTCACTCGGTAGCGCCAACCCAATCACACCAACACAAGTGCCCTGCCCAATGCCAATGGAAACCTGCCTGAAGTGAACAGGGACACTACGTACCACCTCCCAGGGTACTGGTACGCTCCCACCAACCACCCACTTACATTTCACACAACGTACACACCGGACACACCCCCTACCTCCTTTCTAGCTACCTATCACCTACCCAGAACCACCTAACTACCCCGCATCTCCACCAAAGTGTCACGGTCGCTAAGCCGGACGGCCCTACCACCCTTACCCACGCCTATCACACACTAGGTCAGACAACACAGCACACTAATACAGTTTTACAATCACGCACGCTTCTTTATTTCACACACACTCATGGCGCCACCACTCACGCACATCCACAACTGCACACAAGTATCCCGATTCCCGCTGACTCACCCTACTCTACTGTAATGACCTGGAAGACCCTAACCTAACCTGAAACACCAGTTGCGGTATATCACTGTGACCTGGGGACACAGCGACAGCCCGCACACGTGGTGACTAACTACTAGGGACAAGGATTCACAAAGGGACTCTAATCTCTTAACGACCGCTACCACCCACACCTCTCCCCAGGACTCACCCTTCCCTTTTAACCCGGGACCACTACCAAACTGATCGCTGCGTCCCTAAGGGAGGCAACGACAAGTACCCTACACTGTGCCGGCCACTACGTCCTAAAAGGAGGCAGTAGCTAACACCCCTAGCCCTACCGCCTAACGCTACACCCCTTCTACCACAAACATGGGACAACCCATCCCGGCCCGGAAGGCTCCAGTCCTCGGCGCTATACGTGGCCCCTCACAGGCTGACACCTCCCCGGAAGACTCTGCACCCCGGCACTGTCCGTGGCTCCTCCGCGGGCCGACACCCTCCCCGAAGACTCTGCACCCCGGCGCTGACCGTGGCCTCCCGCGGTCTGACTCCTCCCTGCGATGGGCACGACACCCAACGTACACAACAGACGCCCTCTCGACGGGTCCGGGGCTCGTAGGACGCCTCCTCCTCTGAAGGCCCCGCCGGACACCAAGGGTGAGAAAGGCCTGGTGCAGCGCCCTCTCACAGGACGCCTGAACAGGGACGAGGAACCAGTGCCGGAGAACTCCCGGAAGAGTACCGGCAGCCGGAGGAGAGCTGCCCCACAGAAGGCAGACGGCCTGGGTGGTCTCCCTCTCCCGGGAAAACAACAGGTACTGGAAAGCGCCGCTCACCTGCCGGCACGCGGCAGTAGACTGAGGTGGTCTGGGCCCAGCCTCAGGACGGAACAGGATACCTGCTGACACAACTGTAGGCCACTACTGTAGTGTTGCTACTACCCGAGTCATCAAGGCACATAGGCTACTTGGTAAAGCTTTAACTCTCCATCTCCCTTGCCTACTTCCCACTCGGGCATGAGAGTGACCCCTTGAATTTCGAACACATTCCCCAACCCATTACTCACTTTGGGGTTATCAGACCCATTTCCTGCCAACCCTTACAACAGCGGTAAAACAATACTCTCCCTGAGCCAATCCACGCTATTACATATGAAATTATGAATCACACCCAATTCTCGGAGAAATAAACCAATCTAAGCGATCCACCACGGACTCCATGGGCCCCCTTAGGACATACTAAATAATCTAGGAAATGGCCAATTTCACAAGGAAATGTCTCCACACAATAACCAGTAGTAATACACATCTCAGAGGAAAAAAAAACTTATCAATTTTTTTAGCGGTTCACAGTTCCAGCATGTTCACACAAGAGAATCGGCTCGCAGCCACAATCCTTCACATTCTTACCCTTCTTTGCACTGTCAATTATAATCATATATCAAAACCAACATGATTTGTTCGCCAAAATTTCCATCCAGCACCTCACTCTCATGTCATCTCTTGTCAGATAACCCAGTGGTTAAACCTTGTTATGCCAACGCAACCACACTTCATACAATATTACATGCTGCACATCATCCGTTTTTATCTTATCAACTGCTAAGCTACTCGCCTTAAACTTTACCTTCCCCTTCTCTCTGCTTACTAAAATTCATAATGGGACTGTCTCCCCACAACCTAAGACATCTTTCTCCAACCCTATTCTGTCACAAACACATACATCCCTGCATGTGTGACGACTCATTTGCTTTTAAAAAAAACTTCTAACCATATGGACTCACTGTCCTGTACCAAATGCGTACGTCACAGATACAGTCCGCACGCGCACGACACCCGCGTCGAGAACCCTGACTCGTAACGAAAGTGAAAAGACACCAATATAAGTTGAATGGTTACGACCGTACCCCAGTATAAACCACTCGACTACAAATTGGCCTTGGCCTTACTACACAGTTAACCGATTCCAATGCTGTGCAGGTCAACTCCGGAATCGTTAATCAATTTCAACGAACTCCTACTATTTACAATTGAGATTGAGCACAATCATCAAACCCCTCTATGATTCACGCAGACACATCCGCACCTGACTCATATTATGATCCTCAACCAAATGTAACCTCGTACTACCCTCTTATTGAACCCACGGAAATTAACAGACTAACCACAAACAATATCTACATCACCGCCCATCAACGGTTATTATATCGAACCCACATTGTCTAGCCAAACTGTCACATGACAATCGAACTCAGGAACCACTATGTACACTACTTACAGAATATACCGAAAAGAGGTAACAACACAAACCGGCTGACAACAAATTTCAATCACGGAACCAAGACAACATCATACCAGACAACCAGTATACGCAACGAACACCATACAACTAATCCCAACATGAGACAACTACAGTACAACTCGCCATAATACAAGACAACACGACGAACTACAACACAACGAACCTAACAGATCACCAACCTGGACATACAGACGATCAACCACACCAGTTCTGCAACTGGCTGACAGTGGCTGCAAACAAGGACGACACCGACTCAGCACAGGCCAAGGGCACCCAACCCCGACGAGGACCTGGCACTAACTATGACTCGAAGTCACTCTTCAAAACTAACGGCGCTGCCGCCGCACCTACAAGGAGTACGTCCACTCCGACGAACACCAGGGACCGAAGTGAAGCTACCCCAACACATTCCGCCCTGGTCGGAATCAAGCGAACTCTACTCACCACACAAAACAACGATTGGTCAGAGAAGTGTATCCCTCCGCAGAGCTGACACGCCTGACCAACGGACTAGTTGTTGCTCGTGCAACAACACGACAATTTACCACAACAACTCACAGACTTGACAACACAACAACAGCCGATATCCTGCCCCGCCTTCTCTGGTGTAGAACCAAATTAACAAAAGGGTAACAATCGGGAATGAAACCAACCTCCCGCTTCCATTCCATTCCTTCAATAAGTGAAGACTGGAATGAAAGAATATTGTATGTCCTATTTCCCCAGCCTCCTACCTAGCCTAATCTTTCTACCTAACCCTGAGGAACTTAACCTAACTGTAGCTAACTAAACCCCAACCTCACATACGCGCGAGCGCACACACACACACACACACACACACACGCGCACACACACACACACTCGCACGCTCTCTATCTTGAACCACCACTACTCTTAAACACGTGGACGTACTAGTTTAGTACCCGCCGATCGGTGACACACACACACACACACACACACACACACACACACAGGGGGGAGACAGACAGACAGACAGACAGACAGACAGACAGACAGGCAGACAGACAGGCAGACAGGAAAATATATGCATCAAAGTGCGAAAAGCAGGAAGCGTTCAAACTAAGATAAATACGGAAGATATTTCATCTCATAGGTCATTGCTTTGAATAACACTCGTCCTTCTGTTTTCAGGACACTGCCTGAACTGAGGCTTCTGAAATATGTTACTGGTGACAAACATCAAAGGCCAAACTTGGCCAGGGCCAAATACTGCCCTTGGTGTGAAAGTACGACAGGAGGTGAGGTTAGTGGAGTCTGGTGGCAGAAAGTGAAAGATGGGGAGACACTACAAAAAAGGGACTGGGGGAGGGGGAGGGGTCTGTTCCAGGATGATGGCTTCTTCTGATGGCTGACCTGTGATTTCGGTGTACCCATAAATAAATAATTGGCCGTGAGTGTAAATGTAGATAATGATTCGAGTTCATTATCGCTCACACACACACACACACACACACACACACACACACACACACACACACACACACACACACACACACACACACACACACGTCACGCCTAATCCTCCTTGTGAATTAACGAAAAGTAGTGTTGACTTTGGTTACACAGATATACGAAAGGATGGGAATCCAAATATTTTAAGTACAACAGTTAAAACATATGTATCTGAAACTTATTCTGATCATCTGAAGGTTTATACTGACGTGTCTGTGCTAGTCATCATGCGAGCTCTGGCTTCGTTATTCTATCTTTAAAAGTTGAAAAGTCATATCATCTTGGCAGAGACATTTCGATTTCTACAGCAGAACTAATAGCTATTCTTATGGCTCTGTCATATTTGATGAATCTACTACTAAATCTGTTAAATGTTCTTTTTGTGTATATTCTAAATCAGTCTTGCAATCTCTTGCTTCATTATTTAATTTCAAGAATAGCGTTTTATTTGAAATAGAATATTTAATTCATTGCATTCAATTCAAAAGGTTTAATGTTGACTTTTGTTGGATACCATCCCATTGCGGAATTTACCACAATGAATATGTTGACCGTCTCGCAAAAAATGGGGCGAGAAACACTTTGAATGCTATTGAACTGCCTTGCAGTTTATCTTCAGTAGAAATGTGTAACATAACAGAAAATGAAACGATACGACGTGGTTTTTTTTTTTCTATTCTGGGACAAAGTATTTTTCATTATTGAATACTCCATGTGCAAGTAGATCAATTGTTACCTTGTCGTGCAGAGTTTTGTTAAATGCTTTAACAACAAAGTACTGTAAAGACATTAAGTGTGTCTGCTCTGCAGAGCTAACAATGGAGCATATACAGGTAAAATGTGCTTAAATGAAAACGTTCCTACCTCCGGAAGTCGCAGAATGCATTTTGCCTGTTTCTAATGTTAAGTTATTTTGGGGTCAGTTTAATCTTTTCAACCTTTCAATATTTAGATTAGCTAGTTATAAGTTATGTAGTCCTATTGCACATTTCTTGTTGCTCTCTCTCTCTCTCTCTCTCTCTCTCTCTCTCTCTCGCTGTTGGGGGGTCACGTGATTTGACACGAAGCGACAGGGCGCCATTTATTTCAGCTGCAGCAACTGTTTTCTATTTTCCAGCGAGAACGCCAGTTACTGGACTTCCAGCGACTGCGGAGACAGCCCTAAACGCCCTGCTGACTTAAAACTGTGTTTCAAGTTGGAAAATCACCGGAGAAGGCAGCAACACAGTTGTCGTTCTGCGACTGAAGCCGGTCAGCCCAGTGTCAACAACAATGGCGGATCCTGTGCTGAACCGGAGAACGCAAGTTCAGTACAGGAAGAAGCCCCCCAGCCAGGTGAGACAAAGATCAAGAGACAGCGAAGCAGCAGAACAGACGTCTTGAACAGGTTGGTGCTGGTCTCGGTACCATTAGTGACGCCAATGAATTGGCCGTGCCGGACACCGAATCGGACTAACTCAGTACACAGCACAGTGCGGAAGAACACACAAAGCCGACTCGCCAT
This sequence comes from Conus canariensis, assembly GCA_033310375.1. Taxonomy (NCBI): domain Eukaryota; kingdom Metazoa; phylum Mollusca; class Gastropoda; order Neogastropoda; family Conidae; genus Conus; species Conus canariensis. Next base: position 18,085,079 of record CM065725.1, on the reverse strand, counting down.
GATTTTGACACGTCGCATGTCCATGATACGCTTTTGCCTTTGCATTCCGATCAGCCGGAGTGTAACATGAGGGACGCAGAAAACCACCCGTCGGACATCGACACAAGTCTGGAACAAGTTATAGACAAAATTGTCGCTGGTCTTGACACGGGAGTGGTTAACCCTCTTTAAGGATTATGTCGCTACTCTGACAGAGCGACAGGTGCAGAGACGATTGCGAGATCCACACAGAAATCCAGCACTTCGGAAGGTCGTGTTTCATCAAACGGATGATGTGGGTGTGCTGCTATGTGAATCAGACGATGTCGTTCTGGAATATTCCTGTGATCCGTGTTCGGAGGACGATTGCTTATTCTGGTTTGTAAAGCAGGAAGAAAGACACATGTCAACAGAGGCATGTATTAAACTGGCCTGCCTGCGGAAAGGAAGACGCATCGGCAACACGAAACATGCAGAGACTCAAGCACGTGCTCTACGGCGGCTGCACGCTCTCCACCGATTGATCCAGTTCTACATGGGTGACGGTCATCTTTAAAAATTTTTTTTTTTTTTAAATGAATAAATTAAAAAAAAACGGACAGTGAACGCATACCAGTCACATTTTTTTGTGCTCGATTTTGTCATGTAAAGTGAAAGAAAAGCACATTGCTGTGGTTTCCATGTCAGTGAAATCGAACTCGAGTCGCGTTTTGTTGTTGTACATCGCGCCGATTTGCTTAATGGACTTTACAGCCTAATAGCATTAAATTTCGTTCTTTCGTTAAAATTCCGTTCGCTCTCTCTCTCTCTCTCTCTCTCTCTCTCTCTCTCTCTCTCTCTCTCTCTCTCTCTCTCTCTCTCTCCTTTAATTTTTTTTTTGATGATGTTTAAAATCTAACAAAGTTTTGCTGTTTTCGATGCTAAAGTCTAACATCACCAACATGATGAAAAGACTAAGTAAAGTAACCCCCCCCCCCCCACACACACACACACAAAAGATCGACGCCGGTGACAACGGGTTAGCTTTTCGATGGTGTGTGTCATGGAGACCAATTTCTCTGAAGAATAATTCACATATCACCTGAATTTTACCATGCTGGTTTTCTATTCATATTTATAGGATGCAACACTGTCAAGTGAAGTAATTACCCTTCCATGCATATTACATGGTTGAAATCAATAATGGCTTAATATACTACATAATTTCATAAGATAGCATGATAAGATATAACACAATATGATAGTATCGAACATAACATAACATAAACATGATGCTACATGATAAGATATAATGCAATATACTACTGTCGAATATAACCTAATGTAAACACAATATAACATGATAGGAAATAACACAATATGATGCTATCGAATATAATGTAGTAATATAATTGAATAGTCTGCAGTGTAATTTATTACAAAATAATTTCATTGGTATCATATATAACGAAAGGATGTAATATAATTTATCACAATATAATTGAACAGAATGTCAATTTCCTGTGTATCTGACATGTCTACCACTCGACATAAAGCCTCCTCTTTATTCATTGGTATCAAACCCACCACTCTGAAATTTCATGATTCCATCAAAACAAACCTCTCCCCTTCTGACACGAACAATTGCAGCTGATATTTTCCCCTAAACTCACCCTCCACTGCTGAGAGTCCATGGTAGAGAAGGACTCTCACGCAAGGAAAGCAACAACGAAAGATGTGGGGAAAATCTCATTCTCTGCCACTCCTCCAACCCCCCAAGAAAACCGTTGAAATCTGAAAGCAGTGAGCAAGTTCAAACATTGCGCTCATTTCGGAATGAAAGGAGCACAGACTGGGAGGAGGGGTGTGTATAAAACACTCTTGGTCACGATTGCAGGGGCACTGCCAGCCATTGAAGCAGTGTCTGACCGCGCCAAGCTTGGAAGAGGACACTTGAGGGCAAGGGGACCGTGTGCGAAAGAAAGGAAGCCAGTCTTACTCATCTTCACAAGAGGGTTATTCTTCTCCGCGCTATCTCAACAAGCCAGAAGAAAACGCCTGGCCCAGACCACTTCCCTTGTGACCATGGTCCTCAGTTCTGTTGTCTTTGATGGCTACTGGGGTGATCCTGTCTGTGCAGCTTCAGTGTGCGCTTCTCAGTGCTCTCTGTCTTGGGTCTCTGTCTTTGTCTCTGTCTCTGTCTGTCTGCCTGCCTGCCTGTCTGTCTGTCTGTCTGTCTGTCCTGTCTGTCTCTCCTCTCTTGCTTAGATGAACATCAATGTATCTCTCTATGTATCTATGTATCTATGCACGCACGCACGCACGCACACGCATGTGTGTGTGTGTGTGTGTGTGTGTGTGTGTGTGTGTGTGTGTGTGTGTGTGTGTGTGCAAGTGAGGACCAACAGCATGGGGCCAGACATTGTTCTCCTCTCAGGTTCATCAAACAAATGATCCTTATTGATCTCGCCATGCCAAACAAACGCAGAATATAGCTAGCTAACATCCCAGTGATTGAGAAGTATGCCCGTCTGACAAGCAGCCTGAGGGAATTTGGCTTCCATGCCAAATCCTTGCCACTGAGGTTTGAACACGGGGATTTGTACACACATCAGCCTATGATCTCATAAATCAGCTCGGGATTTCTGGTAAGAAGAGGACCAGAACCCTGAGGGAAATGACAGATGCAGGTGCTCCAACTGCTTCTGGTTATAGAGGAACAAAGTTAGTTTCAGAAGGCTTTTTTTAATTAAAGCTTACACAGGTGTCTGATAGCAAAGTAAGCAAGCTATATGTCTAAATTAAAGACTGCAGTCAGACATTCGCACTTTGAAAAGTTTTCATGTTTGAATCGCGACTGCACCACCAAAAATAAAATAGATAAATAAATACATGAAATAAACAAAAAGTGAATGAATTAACACGTGAAATATAAAAGAAGTACACAAATAAGTTAAATAACACATACGTAATTAAAGAAATGAATAAATAGATATATAGACAGATGGATGAATAAATAGATAAATGACTAAATAAATGAATAAATACATAAATAACTGAATAACACATAAAAATAAGTAGATATATAATAAATACATAAATAAATGAAGAAATAAATATATAAATGAATAAATAAATAAATAATCCAATGGAAAGGAACATGGCAGCTGAAGGATGTGCGGAGTTCATGACCTGGATGCAGTCTGGTCCCATTGGAACTCAAAGAGTTCTGGGCCAAAGCATCTGTCTGAAGGGGCTTGCTTCTCTGAGGACTTTCCATTCCATACAACTACATAATTATGTTGTATGCACACACACACACACACACACACACACACACACACACACACACACACACTACACACACACACACACCACACACCACACACACACACACACACACACACACACCACCCACGCAATCACGCACGCACGCACACCACACACACAACACACACACACACACACACACACACACACACACACACACACACACACACGCGCGCGCGCGCGCGCGCGCGCACACACACACACCCCACACACCATACACACACACACACACACACACACACACACACCACAATCACGTTATAACGAAAAATTAACTATGCATGGAATCTAATCTAACTCTAACAAATGTTCATCAGTATTATCATACGACTTACCTTTCTCTAAACAATGTATTTTGACGTGAGTTTGTAAAGTGTATGCAAGAGTGAAAAGTATGCTACATTTAAAGAAGTAGTAAACAAAGCACAACGACCCACCGGCTGATTTGAAGTGGAAAGGGGGGGGGGGGTGCAAGAGCCTACTGTGTGGACAGCTAAGTGGAGGAGGGGACGGAGAGGGGGAGGGGGATAAAAAGGGGGGCACTGACATTGTGGGATAAGTAGGATGACTGGAGAGTGACTGAGAGTGAGAGTGACTGAGAGTGACTAAGAATGACTGGAGATCATTTCTTCATGATTAATCATGAAGGCTTTTAAAATGTAATGTTGTTCTTTCTTCACTCAACTAATATCGTTTCTGGAAATCAATCCACCAAAGCTGTTCGCAGCGAACTATAATGCTGGCATAAAATTGCAGAAAGAAAATAAGTGTACAGTTTCTCAATTTTTTTTCAGCCACCACCCCGACTTTAAGATGTTTATCAAATGAAAGCCATAGATAAGTCTCTGATAAAAACAAACTTTTGAAAAGGGAAACATTACTGGATGTGCAATCCTGAAAAAAGTTTTCCAAGATTTGATCTCTAGAAAAGATATTTGCACGGTCAGAAGAACACAGTAATCGAACATTTTTTGAGTCCAGGAACTGAGTTGTTGCCCTTGATTTGTGAAGTCTCGTTGTTGTGAAGTAGCAGAGGCGAGCAGTCCTGACATTTGGTCGTAGCTCCGGTGGATTATAGTGCTGGGTGGTTAATTGTTTGTCTCTGAGGTAAAATGCCAACCAGCAGTGGGCCAGTGTTGGTAAGAAGATCGTGAAAAAAGGCTTTCGCTTGAAATTCTAATCCTCCGAACAACCAGTGAACCTCAACCTTAAATGTATATGTCCCATTTATATTGGCATGTTTTGAGGGCAAAAGGTACAAGTTAAAAAAAAACTTATGGAACCTGTTCCTCTCCAGATGTGGTGATGCGTTTCTAATACTTACCCTAAAGATTGAACTCAAATCTCGAGTATTGGTCCTTGCTTATGCTCTCTTTGACAGAGAGATACCGATAAGCCTATTAGGACTTGAGTATTACTTGGTCAGACAAAAGACAAACTATAAGAAATAAAATGAAATGTAGGCACTTGCTAAAAAAAAAGGGAAATAAAAAAAACCCCATGAAACGAAAACCGATTTCGGTTGACTTTTATTCAGTAATTGAAAGTTGAATTTAAAAAAGGAACTTTTGTTTTAGGCAAAGAGAGAGAGAGAGAGAGAGAGAGAGAGAGAGAGGGAGAGAGGTGGGTGTAGGATATGTTTTGGGAAAAGAATGGAGTAGCAGGAGAGGACTCACTTGGCGTTAGCAAAATACCCTTCCCAAAAACCTGACAGGAAGATAATCAATCATGTTTGTGAGCCATCAGTCTCGCCCCAACCCACTCATGGAAACATCACATCCCTGCCAGAGTTTGGGTCGAATGCGAGCTGATCCCAGGCCAGTCACTGTTTTCTTTGCAGGGCTAAATATCTAAATCAAATTCTGGCAAATCAGACAGACCCATGAAGAGAGAGACAACACACAACCCAGATTTTCGACCAGAGCAGTGAACAATGTCAGGTCGACTTGACAATTGATGATATTGATACCAGAGAGAGAGAGAGAGAGAGAGAGAGAGAGAGAGAGAGAGAGAGAGAGAGGCAGAGAGATAGAGAGGCAGATAGAGAGAGAGGAGGGGGTAGGGAGAAGAGCAAAGGGGGATAGGGACTTGAGACAAAGAAAGCGAGAAAGAGTAACATAAGTGGAAGAATGATGTGTTAAAAACAAACAAACCAACAACAAACAAACAAACAACTGGATTCAAAGGTATCTAAACGCAAGGAGATATTGTGAAATAAAACGTTTTAGGATAACAACAACAACAACACCAACAACAATAATAGTAATCATCATCATCATCATCATCATCATCATAGCAATAATATAATAATAATAATAATAATGAGAATAATGATAATAACAATGACGACGACGATGATGACAATAATAATGATAACAATAATGATGATTATAATAATAATGATAGTACTAATAATGATAATGATAATACATCATCATCATCATCACCATCATCATCATCATCATCGTCATAGTAAGAAGAAGAAGAAGAAGAGTTACGGTCGAGCGTATATGTATGGGTGTGTGCGTGTGTGTGTGTGTGTGGGGGGGGGGGGGGGGGTATAGGGTTGGTATGGTATGTGCTTGCACATCCTGTGTGGTATGTTGTGTAGTGAGGGACATTGGTGTGTGTGTTTGTGTGTGTGTTGTGTGTGTGTGTGTGTGTGTGTGTGTGTGTGTGTGTGTGTGTGTGTGTGTGTGTTTGCGTGCGTGCATCAACTAGTATTGTCTTAGAATCTATACAATAATCCTGTATACTTTCTGATGTGCATGCGTACATATACTATACCGGCACACCCATTGTTGGTTTTCTTTCTTGAATATGCTGAATGTTATTTTCATTTATCAATTTGTTATACTGACAATTATAGGAACAGTGCACATCATTTCTTTCGTGTCTTCATTACGATGACTGCTTTCTAGTAGAACGACAGCTCTGCATTGTTAATAATATGGCATATTAATTGTCTTGACTTCAAACACGGGCACAAACTCTGGCCTAGGCTTGAGTTGTGTTAGCTCATCTGCTTCCCAGTGTAAAGAAGCGTACATGTGACGTGGTTCTCGGTGTATCAGTAGCTCACAGGCTTATTACAGAGCTCATGTGTACCCGCAATGCGTAAATGCCCCTGAAACCTATGTCCATCCACTATGTACCCAGCAAATAGTTCCCCTTGAACTGACGTTGTGCATTGTGTCCCTGCTAATGGACCACCGTAAGGCTTGGAGTTCAGGAAGAACACTGTTCATCAACATCTGCACAGACATCATGGCCTTTAAATATCACTTAGGGTTTGGTTTGTTGTGATTTGGGTCAGGGAGAGAGAGAGAGAGAGAGAGAGAGAGAGAGAGAGAGAGAGAGAGAGAGAGAGAGAGAGAGAGAGAGATAAATAGAGAGAGAGAGTGAGAGAGAGAGAGAGAGAATAGAAGAGAGAGAGTGAGAGAGAGAAATAGAGAGAGAGAGAAATAGAGAGAGAGAGTGAGAGAGAGAAAGAGAAAGCAAGGGAGGGGCAGGAAGAGAGAGTGAGAAAGAGAGAGAGAGAGAGAGAGAGAGAGAGAAAGAGAGATGCAGACAGACAGACAGACAGACATAGACAGACAGACAAATCAGCAAAGACACAGAGAGAGTGAGAGAGGCAGACAGAGAGAGACAGGGAGAGAGAGACAGAGACAGACAGACAAACCTAGTTTGCCTGGCAAAAAAAAGCAAATCCTCTTTGGAAAACTTCATGTGTCTCCAGCCCACACGAACACATTGATACTACATTGCTGCAGGCTTCTGACAATCAGACAAAAGCACATCAAAAGTCGCTTGACGGCATACTACATGCTGAACCCTAATATTGTCATGTCAGGGAGTGACATGAAAGAGACGACGACAGTGCTTGTTCTGTGAGATAATCAATTAGGCTGGATATAACACACACACACACACACACACACACACACACACACACACACACACACACAACACACACACACACACACACACACAC
>CM065725.1:18070297-18075297 GCA_033310375.1 Conus canariensis | reverse complement strand
CCTCGCTCTTTTTTGTCTGAGGAAGGTTAATCCAGATGGTTGATGAATGACCCCTCTGGCTGCGAAGTCCATCGCAGGGCTGTTGTGGACCTGTGTGATAAATCTTCCAAACATTGAGTTCTATTCATATCATGGGGGAAACATATTTTTCTTTGCTGTGAGACTTTGCATTCCATATATGACTGACTGAAATGTACTGCTAGCAAGCGTTCCTATGTCATCCAGTTACACACATAACCGGACCTTTTTTCTATCCCAACGCCTGACCAGCTCGATGGGAATTCGTTGCTACGCAAGCCAGTGCTTCCCTAACCCTTCCCTGAGGGACACACAGCGCGTTGACGTATGGCGCAGCCTTATCTCGCAAAGGTGTCTGACGACATCGCTTGCAAAAATCGCTGAACACATCCATAATCTGGTAGCATGTGTTGTTTCATTATCTGGGGAGATTTATTGTGCCTGCAAATCCCCTGGTATCATGTTACGACCTTTTCGTTTTGTCTGAGAAATACCTGGCAAAAATGAGTGTTACGCGAGAAAATTGCAACATGTTGCACCTGCCTCCTAATTAACACCAATCTTCTTTTCTGTTTTATAAAGGTAATATATCTGCCCTGGATATTTCCTTTCAGCATGTAATTTGCATACGTACGCGCGCGCGTGCGCGCGCGCGCACGTGTGTGTGTGTGTGTGTGTGTGTGTGTGTATGTGTGTGTGTGTGTGTGTGTGTGTGTGTGTGTGTGTGTTTCTGTGAGTCTGTGTGTTTGTCTGTCTTCTCTCTCTCTCTCTCTCTCTCTCTCTCTCTCTCTCTCTCTCTCTCTCTCTCTCTCTTTCACACACACACACACACACACACACACACACACACACACACACACACACACACACACACACATGCACAACAGCGTTCCTTTTTGTATGCTTTTTGTGTGCTTTCCCAACACGTGAGAAGTTTCCTTGTGTCCATGTTGTTCTCTTCTGTTATCCGTCATGGCTGCTGGGACTGATCCTGTCTAGTTAGCTTCAGTGAGCACTTATCCACCCTCTCTCTCTCTCTCTCTCTCTCTCTCTCTCTCTCTCTCTCTCTCTCTCTCTCTCTCTCTCTCTCTCTCTCTCTGTGTGTGGCTTGTTTCATCAAGGAAAAAAATGCATGCACACATGTATGTAGACAGGCATGCATGCGTATATACACATAGACATGTATACACGCATACATACGTACATACATATTTCATACATACATACATACATGCCTACATACATACATACATACATACTTCATACATACTTTCATACATACATACATGCATAGATGCATGCATGCATACACACATACATACATACATCACACACACACACACACACACACACACACACACACACACACACACACACACACACACATACACACACACACACGCACACACAGCCATTCATCAATGCATGCATACATACATGCATAAATACATGCATGCATACATACATACATACATACATACATACATACAACATACATACATACATACATACATACATACGTACATACATACATACATACATACGTACGTACGTACGTACGTACGTACGTACATGCATGCATGCATGCATGCATACATACATACATACATACATACATACATACATACATACATACATACATACATACATCATACATACATACATACATACATACATACATCTGTATCAAGAGAATCTAGAAAGCAGTCCAGTAAGACCAACAGATACAGTGGACAACATTGAAAGCGAACGCAAAAGAAGTCTGAATAGGAATGACAATCCACACAGGACTTCCTGGGATCAGCTTAATTCTCAGATCTGTATATGACATCCTAACCTTGAACTAAGACTCGGTCAAATGGAGGAAGTCAGAAAACCCTACAAGCCCACTCTGTTCTGGTAAACAAACAGTGGACCATGTCCTGTGTTCATGCAATGCAGTGTGAATCCATAGAACATGCGCACTAAGGTACAACCAAGTGCTTAGGGAGACCACGCATTTAGTTAGCGTTGTCAGAAGAAGCAATATGCCCCTAGAAGCTCCAGTAGGGACGCGCACACCGCTCTTGAAGGCAAGAGGCCACAAAGCATTGTTTGGAACACCTGTGGAGTCAGAAGCATGGCAGCATGGTTTACTTGAATGTAATGGACGAATGGGAATACACAGCAGACCTCAGAGAAGGGGAAATCTATCTTGAGACCATCAGGAGTAGTATCAGACCTGATATTGTTCACCGTTCAGGCACATCAACACAAATGATTCCCTCACTGTGACATGTGAAGACAGAATGTAGCAAGCCCACATCTACAAAACTAGGAAGCAAGTAGCTTCAGGGAATTTGGCAACAGGCCATAATCCTCGCTTTATTGGTCGGCCCAGAGGGGTCTGTAGGCTCATCACCCTATCATCCTATGGTACAGGTCGAAGTCTTAGGTATGAAGAGGAATAGAACCAGTGGAAGAAAGGGGCTAAAAAAAGGAATTAAATATAGATATGGTCGAAGACAGAAAACGTTAACTGTATTATCCGTACATTTTCAAACTTTGAGTAGGTGTCTGAGATGGATGTAGGTAAGAAATCCATTTTCAATGGAAAACGCAAAAAGGCGGCATGACTTCAAATGCCCGCCAATTCAAAATTCGCGGATTCAAATCAAATCCCGGCTCTGTCAGGAAAAATACAGACAGACGGACAGATGGATGAGCAGGCAGGCAGGCAGACACAGACAGACATGCAAACAGACAGAGGCACGGGAACATTGCATGGATGAATAAGGCAACAAATCCCATGAAAGAGCAGTAATGTCAAGCCCCTGCAGACCAACTTCTTGACATTGCTGCAGGAGTTTGGATATCAGAATTAACGCCAATCAAAAGACGCATGCTGTTTTTCTTGCAGATTAGTAGGTTGAATTAATGATAGGTCTGTTGGCTCGTTTTGCATAAGTGCAACACAAAACCGTTTCTTCAGGTTCCGCTAAGGCAGTGTACGTAGTGTGACTACATGGCAGCATCTGAAACCTCGTGCGAGCGCGCACGCGCGCGCGCGCGCGCGCACACACACACACACACACGCACGCACGCACGCACGCACGCACGCACGCACACACACACACACACACACACACACACACACACACGCACGCACGCACGCATGTACGCACGCACGCGCGCACACACACACACACACACACACACAACACACACACACACACACACACACACACACACACGCACGCACACGCACACACGCAAACAAATTTGAGAGAGAGAGAGAGAGAGAGAGAGAGAGAGAGAGAGAGAGAGAGAGAGAGAGAGAGAGAGAGAAGAGAAAGGAGAGTCGCACGTTAATGAATAATGAACTGTGCGTAAACGTCTAACTGTAACAATGTTCATCAGTATTAAGCGTTTTACTTCTTTCCAATTAATACAGTGTTGTAGTTTCCCCCTAGTAGTGAAGATACGCTACATTTCTCGAAGGTGAGAATAAAACATGAAGACCAAAAGACTGATTGGAAGATGGAAGGGGGGGGGGGGGGAGGAAATAGAGGGAGATATGAATAAAACATAAAGAGCAACAGACTAATGAGAGGAACTAGAGTAGCAAGGAGGAGGGGAAGGGGAGGAAGGTAGGAGGGGCACTGATGTAGGGGATAAATAGGAATGGATGACCGGTTCCAATATCTGCTGGCGATCATGTGTGTATGATCAAGCATGAAGGCATTCAGAATCAAATGCTGTTCCTTCTTCACGTCGGTTGTATTCTTCTCACACACCTGATCGTTTTGGAATTCTTACCTTCCAAAATTGTTTCTGACTGATCATGAATCTGACAAAAACAAACAAACAAGCAAACACATCTGCAGAAAGCTTAAAAGTGTACAATTTCTGAGCAAGTTTATCTAACACTTTACCCACAATTTCAGAACTTAACTTTTATCAAATGAAAGCAAAAGATAATTTATTGGATAAAAACACACTTTTTTTTTAAAAAAGGGAAACATACAGGATGAGCAGTCTCGGAACAACGTCCTATGGTTCAAATTCCAGAAAAGATAACCGTACAGTTGGACGAATACAATGCTTGAATATTTTCTGTATCCAGAAAGTGGGTTGTTCTCCTTGATTTATGACGTCTTAATGGTAAGCGAACATCTCCAACGTTTGGTCGCAGCTCCTGGTTCCGTGTAGTGTTGTGTGCTCGTTGCTTTTCTCTCAGGCAAAATATATCAACCAGTGGGCCAGTGTTGTTAAAGAAGATCTTGAAAGAAAAGTTACTTTCGCTTGAAATTCCTAACCTTTGAGTAACTGGCCAGTCCTCACCATAATATGTCCAACCCATGCCTGCATGTTTTGAGGACATAACACAGAAGGTCAACCAAAACAGGTTCTGTCTCCAGGGACCACATCAGTGGTGAGTTTTGGTACGTGTATTTCTAACATTTGATTGGAGACCAAACTTGGACAGGAAGAATTGTTCCTGCTTATGTATTCTTTGGAGAGAGGGATGCTGATTAATTTTTAGGGCCTGGATGCACTGGGCACGACAAAAAGAGAAATTTTATGCAATGGAATCAAATAAAACGTTAACAATTGATACAAAATGATTTTAAAAACAACGAATCAAAAAGAAAACAGAAAACAAAGTCCCCAATGATAGTGCATAAATGGGGAAAAAAGGAATTTTTGATGTGTGAGAGAGAGAGAGAGAGAGAGAGAGAGAGAGAGAGACAGACAGACAGACAGACAGACAGACAGACAGACAGACAGACAGACAGACAGAGAGAGAGGGGGGGGGGGGGCGGCGGGATAAGTATGTTTGAGGAAAGAGAAAGATACAGAAGGGAGAGAAAGAGTCGGTGTTAGTGAAACGCCTTCCCAAAAATCTGACAGGGAGAAAACGAATCCTGCTTGTGAGCCATCGGTTTCCTTCCCGACCCGAACATGCAGACATCACATCACTGCCAGTGTTCTGGCTGAAT
>CM065725.1:18055297-18065297 GCA_033310375.1 Conus canariensis | reverse complement strand
GACAGATGGCACCTAAGGTAGTGAGGAGTTCGGACCTGCCCGACAGCGAAAGGGGAGAGAATGTAACCACTAGGACCTCGGTGCACCAAGTGAGCGCTATATACTCAGTCAGCTGAGGTTCTTTTGTAAACAGTCAGTGAAGAGCAGGAGTCTTGGACTCGTTCGGATGGTATTGCCGTGGGTCACTGGGATGGTTCTATTGTCAGGCTGGTTGAATGCGCGTGGATGTTGTTATCGTAGCCCTCTTTAAGATAATTACTGTGTTAAAGTGGCCTCCAAAGTCGGCGGGAATTTTCGATGTCCATCTGGTGCCAAGTGTTTGTTTGCTAATCAATTAGGTAGGGATGTGTGTAAATGCTGATGTGTGGAAGAACGTAGCGAACGGAGAATTCAGGGTACTTGTGAACAGGGGGTTTGAGAAGCAGCATGGACAAAGGCATGGCCCGAAGGGGAATCATTTGTTTCCCTCCCTATATAAAGTGAGGGAGAACAACGAGAGGAGAAGAACACCAGGAGAGAGAGAGAGAAGGCAGAGGAGAGAGAGAGAGAGAGAGAGAAGAGAGAAGGGTGGGCAGGACAGAGAACGGGTCGAGAGAAACGTGGTCTGGGAGATAGAAGAGACAGCAAAGTCTTAGGGAAAGACAAGCTGGAAGAGAAGAAAACTAAGTTTGAAGCCCAGAGGTGGGTGAAGACAGACAAACTGAATTTGAACCCAGAGGTGGGTGAAGGAGACGAAGAAGAAGAGTTCTACGTCGAAATCCCAGAGACGACCACGAAGACCCAGTCCTGAAACCTGGAGCCAGTCAACCAAGGGCATCACCATCAAGCAGTGCTGAAGAAGACGTGAAGAGACTTTTCAAGAACTGTGGTGTGGTGTGAAAGCGTGGTTGTGTGTGTGAAAACCTGGCCAGGTAAGAAGTCATTTTTATTATAACCCGGGATTAGGAAGTATTGATCTTTTATGTGTTGATTTGTTTTATTTTGTGTAATTGGATTTTTCATGTTTGATTATAAGTAGCATAGAAGTTGTATTTCTTGTGCTCAGTCGTGTTAGAAGAGAAACGAATGCGTGACATCCCATTCCCAGAGAGAGGTGAATGTTTGGTGGGCGCATGAGTGTGCATATGCGTGTATGAGTGCAAAGATAACCTTGGTGTGTTAAGCCTGACCAATAATACATCAACTTAGTGCACTTAAGCAATACCATCACGATTTCCCCCGTCCTGGACAACTATCCACAAGGAAATGAATTAGAGCATTTCTGACATGTCTTCATTCTACTGACTCTTTTCTTGTAGAACCACCACTTTGCGCAGCGGTCAATAATTCATTTATCCTGACCTCTGACACGGGTGATAAATCTGGCCTGAGCCTCTGGTACTCTTGTGTAAAGAAGCCGTACGTGTGACGTGGGTCTCAGGGTATCACTAGCAGATATGCCATTTGTGGAGTTCATGTGTGTCTCTAGTGTATAAACCCCCTTGAAACTGATGTGCAACCACTATGTGCCCAGCAAGTAGATGCCCTTGAACTGACGAAGAGCCAATGAGTTCCCAACAAAAAAACCAATTCCCTTTGAATTGACGTTGTGCACTGTGTCTCCAGCAAATGGACCACCGTCACGCTAGGGATAGAGGAAGGACTCTGTTTATCGGCATCAATAAAGATGATATGGTCCATAAAGATTGCTGATTGTTTACTTTCTTGTGATTTATGTTAGAGAGAGAGAGAGAGAGAGAGAGAGAGAGAGAGAGAGAGAGAGAGAGAGAGAGAGAGAAATCAACTTTTCCCGTGTTCAGAGGGAACGAATCGTGATAGAGTCTGACGCAAATATTCTGTGCATATAAGACAGTCAGTACGACAGACAGGTGTGCAGATAGAATTACGGGTAGACTGAAAAACCCCTGTATGAATGAATGGATAAATGGGTGGTCGAATGGATGGGTGGATGGGTGGGTGGATGGATAATAGGGTGGATGAATGTGATGTGTTTCATTGAAATGTGTAAAATATTGTGAATTCTGTAATGAATGATTTGCTGAACAAGCTTTTAATCATAATAATTTGGATAATGTTATTTGTATGTCCCTATTCCATTCTTAGCGAAACTATTGGAGAAGAAAAAAAGAAACATGGTTCACGAGACTAACAACACTCATAATTCTATAAACCGTTGTTTGCAACATCAATGTCAGCAATACTTCGAAACAATGAAATGTTCTTCACATAACTATTCTATTGCTACTCCTTACTCTCCCCCTTACTCTTCCCCCCCACCATACCCCTTCCCCCCATACATCCCACTTCCTCCCTGCCTTTTCTTAAGAGGCATTCATATCTCAGCCAGTTCTGGCCCATCCAGCAATATCCAACGGTGCAATATATGTTGCAAGACGCTCACCAGCACAGTGCGCAATATCCAGTAGGAACTGAATTACATCATTTCTGCCATGTCTTCATTGTGATGACTGATTTCTTGTGGAACGATCTCTCTATATAGCTATAGATTTACCCTGATGTCTACACGGGTGTTAAATGTGGCCCAGATCTCTGGTATGTGACTTCGAAGGAATGGAATGTTGTTCACATATGTATGCTATCGTCACACCTTACCCTCCCCCTTACTGTCCTCCCTCCCCACCTCTTTCTCCTCGTTCGTCTCACTTTCTCCCTGCCTTTGCTTTAGCGGCATCCCTGTCTCAGCAACTCCTGGCACTACCAGCCATTTCCAAGGCTGCAATATAATTAAGTTCAATCACGCGCACCCGCACAGTGTGCAATATCCACTAGGAAGTGAATGACATCATTTCTGACATGTCTTCGTTCTGAGGACTGATTTCTTGTGGAACCACCACTCTGCACAGCTATTCATTCATCCTGACTTCTACATTGGCGCTAAATCTGGCCCAGGCCTCAGGTATGATAACCTATCTGCCCCTGGCGTAAAGAAGCGGTACGTGTGACCTAGAGCTCAATGTATCACTAGCTTATAGGTTATCTATGGAGGTCATGTGTGTCCCCAGTGTATAAACCCCTTGAAACTGATGTGCATCCATTGTGTACCCTGCAAATAGATCCCCTTGAACTGACGCAGAGCTATTGTATTCCTGATTAATAAATTCCTTTGCGCTCACGTTGCCGATTGTGTCCCAAACAAATGGACCACCGAAAGGCATCAATATCCATATAGACGATATGATCTATACACATTACTGAGTGTTTGCTTTTCTGTGATGTGTCAGAGAGAGAGAGAGAGAGAGGAGGGAGAGAGAGAGAGAGAGAGAGAGAGAGAGAGAGAAGACAGACAGACAGAGAGACAGACAGACAGACAGAGAGAGAGAGACAGAGAGAGATAGAGAGGAGAGAGAGGAGGAGAGAGAGAGAGAGAGAGAGAGAGAGAGAGAGAGAGAGAGAGAGAGAGAGAGAGAGAGAGAGAGAACATGCTTGCCTGACAGAAAACAAATTCTCTTTGGAAAACTTCTCGTCTCTCCAAGCCACATTGACACATTCATATTACACTGCTGAAGGCTTTTTGCCATCAAACAAAAGCAAATCAAAAGTCGCTTGACAGAAAGCTACATGCTGGCCCCTAATATTGTCATGTCAACGAGGGACATGAAAGGGACAACGACACTGCTTGTTCCGTGAGGTCATGAATGAAGCTGGTTATATCACACACACACCACACACACACACACACACACACACACACACACACACACACACACACACACACCACACACACACGCACGCACGCACGCACGCACACACGCACGCACGCACACACACATACACACACACACACACACACACACACACACACACACACACACACACACAGAGTCACATGCAATTCAGGCACAACCTTTGTAAGGATGCATATATGCATGCATGTTTGCACGCTTGCACACACACACACACACACACACACACACACACACACACACACACACACACACACCACACACACAACACTGTAACCTGTGGCACAATAAACGGGCTCTGGGAGGGTAGTGATAGGAAGGGCAGGGTCCAGGGTGTAAGGACAACAGTTCCAAACCGGGCACCCGATTTAAATGGAAATTCTTTCTGTTTGCATTGACAGTCTTACCTCTGGTTTACTGATGTTCAAGACAATGTGAAAACTATAGTTGTGTCATTACCAGTAGACCAGTGTTAAATGCTAGACGATTTGCCGTTTTCTCTACGGTTCAGTTCATTATTTAGTTTCAAAACAACAACAATAACTACAACAACTCAAGCTTGTCGTAAGAAAACTGTTGAACGATTCTATAACAGTCGATTAACGTCAAAATGTTTACTGCGTTCGTTCCTTTACGTCATTTTGTTTCCTTGGCGTAGGGAATATGAATCATTGGTTTTCATATAGCGACATAATCAAAATCAAAAGCAACATTATAAGAAACTATTCGTTTTTTATCTTGGAAATCTTGGCCCCGGCAATCCATTAAGTCGCGGAGCCTGCTTGAGTGAGCTGTCCCTCCGGAGGGCGCCACCACACCAAGAAGTCCATTCCAAATTAACTGATTTATGTCTTTCATTTTGAGATACAATAATACGTTAAGACATTGTACTCTGTCTGTCTGTCTGTCTGTCTGTCTGTCTCTCTATCTGTCTGTCTGTCTGTCTGTCTCTCTCTCTCTCTCTCTCTCTCTCTCTCTCTCTGCCAGGTTTCTTTCAATCAAACACACACACACACACACACACACACACACACACACACACACACACACACACACACACACACACACACAGAGAGAGGAACTGTGCGCGTGCACACGCGTATGATATATTTACCGATTTGTGTCATTCCATTTTATTTAATTTCATTTCGTTGTTGTTATCAGCACGAATGCACACTCATCGATAGAGATACGGCAGGCAATCAGGCACAATGAGAGAGAGAGAGAGGAGAGAGAGAGAGAGAGAGAGAGAGAGAGAGAGAGAGAGAAAGCAGACAGACTGGAGGACAGACAGACAGACAGCCGACACACACAGAGACAGACAGACGCAGAAAGGTGCTGTATATACAACCAGGGCAATAAGCCACATATAACATCAATACTCCCCAATCGCTGCAGGCCCAATCTTGTAAATTGCTGCTTGTTTTGTTTTGTTGTTGTTGTTGTTGTTGTTTATGAACATCAGAGCCAAACCAGTCCCAAGACGCGCGTTGTTTTTTTTGCACATTGGATTATTGAATCCTGGCTCAGTATGTTTGCTCTTTACATGGAAAAGGGAACACAAAACGTTTTCTCCACGGAGGCCATGTACACAGTCTAAGTAGAAGATGAACGACATCATATGCATTAATCCCCCTCTCCTATGATCTCTCTCTCTCTCTCTCCTCTCTCCTCCTCTCTCTCTCTCTCTCTCTCTCTCTCTCTCTCTGCCTTTTGGCTAAGATCAAAGTATACTAACTCCCTGTCTGTCTGTCTGTCTGTCTGTCTGTCTCACACACACACACACACACACACACACACACACACACACACACACACACACACACACACACACTGCACAACATTTCAAAAGATCAGGCCTCTAGTTGTCAAAACCAAATATTTGTCTCACATCACGCATCAGTGTTTTCGTACGCATTTTTCTAGATTAATGAGACATGGATACGCTTATTGTGATGCCATCCTTTATGCATCCGAAGACGCCGAACCTCACCTCCATTATCCAACAGCAAACACATGTGGACCATTGCTGTTTCCGTCCCCCGATGAGCTAGGCAGACAGAAATACAGGAAGCCATCGATGTGTGTAAGTTAGTGCCTTCTTTTCTCTGACTTCAGGGAGATAATGGATAATTTACTTTATCTTCCAAGTGTGGGTTGTAGCATCGCCACTGGCAAATGTTTCTGAATACATCTGAACCCACATCTTTTATTTTCATCGCCTGAGAGATTTATTGTTGCCTGAGGAAAAATGGGAAAAGTTTTTCGTTATATGTTTCTACTTTACAATATTTTGTTTTATTTTCTTTTACTTCTATCCCCCCCCCCCCCCCAAAAAAAAAAAAAAAAAAAAAGGCAAAACGTGTATCCTTAAACTCCCAGACCCTTCGAAAAGGTAACGTCGTTCATTCAAAATGTACTGTACAAGCAATATGTCAATTGCGTTTTCTGATCACCAAAACAGTGACCATTGTGCAATATATAAAATGTTACTCTGTCCTAAGTTGGATCGGTTTCTGACCCGCATTATGATTGTTTTTTGTCTAACATCAATCGGACCACATGATTGTCATCAACGGTTTCTCTCTCTGTCTCTTTGTTAGAATCATTCACATTTGCAACACAATGATTCTTGTCCAGCACATCAGAGTCCATCTTGTCCAAAAATTCGATTATTTGCGAAGTGGCACAGCACAAATTATTGTGCAAGACAACAGGAACCCATCTGCCCAAAGTTAGGGCATTTCAAGATCGGCGTAAAAATGAATCTTGTCCGACACAACAATGGCCACTTGCTCTTGAGTTGGATCATTTCCCGAATGGCATGAACATTGTTCTTGTCCAGCACACTGAACATCGCCACGTTGTAAGCTGAATCATTTCCTGATTGGCAATACTGTAATTCTTTTTTGTACAGCATCAATGGTCACTTGTCTTAGGCTGGATTATTTCCTGAACATAATCTTGCCCAGCTCATCAATAGTCATTTAGTCCTGAGTTGGACCATTCATACAAGTGCGGTAATGATTTATGTCGAGAAACACAAAGGCCAATCTGCCTAAGGTTGAACCTGTTCTTCTATTGGGATAACAGTGATTCCTGCCAACCACAACAGAAATCACTCTCTCTCTCAAATTGGCACTAGAAAGATTATCATCCAGCATAGGAGAAATCACATCATCAAGAATTTCCGATCTTAACCTTTGTTGAAGTAAGTGTCACAGATAGGGTCTCGCGTTTTAAGATAAGAAGAAATAAATGAATGGAGAAAGAAAGAGAGAGATATATTTGAATAAACAGACATATACATAAGTAGACAAATAAATATATTAAAAGATAAATAAATACACAAATAAATACAAAACAATTTTAATAAGAGAGAGAGAGAGAGATGGTGGGTGGATAAGTGTCCATGGCGAAGGGAGGGGGGAGGGGAGTACAGGACAAAGAGGATATGGGGATGGGAGTGCCAGCAAAATAAACTTGCCCTACAATCTGACATGAAAAAAAACCTGAATACTATTTGCAAGCATCAATTTCCTCTCTAACCCAGACATTGTAGACACCATATCACTCTACTGCCAGATTTCTGGGAGAATGCGAACCCAGCCAATGTTTTCGTTGCAAGACTAAACGTCATAATTCAATATCAGCACATGAGGTGGACCCATGAGATGTCATGCAATAACACGCCCCAGACATTTCGATCAGAGCGCTGTAGAACGTCGGGTCAGATTGACAACTGATAGCATTAATAATCTAAATAGGCATTAGGCGAGAGAGAGAGAGAGAGAGAGAGAGAGAGAGAGAGAGAGAGAGAGAGAGAGAGAGAGAGGGAGAGAGAGAGGAGGGTGAGAGAGAGAGAGAGAGCAGATATGTAATGTAATATGAGTAGAGGAGGCATGGAATTAATATGATAATAAAAACAAAGGTAAGTTTTCAAATGTAAGGATCCCTTCTTTAAAACTAATAAAGAACAAAAAAAAAAAAAAGGTTTTGGGATGTAGCATGCACACAGTGGTCAAAGATTGTCCGTTTTTTTTTTCTTTCTTAATCAACAAACATCTACACAAAGTATCTGCTAAGCTATTATCATAAGATGATCTCAGTAAAAAAAATATTCGAATGTAATGATATTAAAAGTAAATCCAATGTGCTATACTGAAGGGTGTGTGTCTACACTCGCGCATCAACTTCATATGTTTTCAGTTTATGAGCTAATTAGATTGGCTTCCATACATTATTGTTCAAGTTTATGAGCTAATTCGATTGGCTTCCATACATTATTGTTTTAGTTTATGAGCTAACTCGATTGGCTTCCATACATTATTGTTTCAGTTTATGAGCTAATTGGATTGGCTTCCATACATTATTGTTTCAGTTTATGAGCTAATTCAATTGGTTTCCATACACGTATATATGTGACAGCACACCGCTCTTTTCTATTTTTCTTTGCGTAGATTTTGAACGTTTTTCACAGTTAACATCTCACAACACCGTAACGCTTATTATTCTGATAGCAACTATTCATACCGATAGTTGAATAAAGCAGTTTTCTGTATTGCTGCAAACAGAAATCAGAACACTGACTGTCAGGGGACTAGGAGAAAGATAATGCAAGCAATGCATACAAATAGACCGATGAATATGCATATATTCATATAATTATATCCCTCCCTCCGTGACACATACAGATTTGGGGAAAACAAGCGCAGACGAATAATTATCTGGTGAAACAAATTTCACAAATGGAAGTGAAGAGGTACAGCGAGGAAAACAGCTGGAAAGTGTTGGGAAGTAAAAACCTTTACAAGCAACAAAAATGGGGTCTGTTTTAGTGTGCTTCAGGGAAAAAAAATGTATTACCCGGACAGTTGTACTGTATCTCTGGGGTGGGGGGGGGGGGGGGGGAGGGGGTATGTATTATCTGTATAGAAAGCCTTCATTCACTGAATCCAACTCAACAGCACAGTGCGGCTGCTGAAAACTTTTGACCTATTTTTTACATCCAAAGAAAATGTACCACCTACAATTTAGTGTGTGTGTGGGGGGGGGGGGGGGGGGGGGGGGGGGGGGGGGGGGGTTCAGCACCAAAGGATCTAAATAGAGTCCAGTGCACCCAAAGCAGCCCGAGAAGGAGTGAAAAAAAAATATGAGGTGAAAGAAACTGAGTGGGAAAAGGCTGCACAAAAACTGTATAATAAAGAGTTATAAATGTAGCGAAAATCATTGCGCTACGATTGAGGTTTCATTGGAGAACACCGGGGAGTAGTCGATAGTCAGTGTGATCATTCTGATTGTTGAATGGCACAAGCATTGTCTCTAGCGTCAGTCTTGCGTTTCCGGTTGTCGATATACATATATATCGGGGTGTGTGTGTGTGTGTGTGTGTGTGTGTGTGTGTGTGTGTGTGTGTGTGTGTGTGTGTGTGTGTGTGTGTGCATATACTGATGTTGTTGTGGAGACACTGAGAGAGAGAGAGAGAGAGAGAGAGAGAGAGAGAGAGGGGGGGAGGGAGAGAGAGAGAGACAGAGGAAAGAGACTTTGACACTTTGACACTTTGATATCTTATTGTCATTACCAAAGAGGTCTTTTGACAAGGGGGGGGGGGGGGGGGGGGGGGAGGTAACAGAACATCACATTTCCCTCTTCCTTTCCTGCAAACAGATAGTAGACATTCATTCCTAGTGTGTATCAAATCAAAGATTAACAAAAAACAAATAAATTTGTAACATTTCCTTATGTTCTCACGCACAGGAGTGATGCAGTAAGGTTAAAAAAAGGAAACTTAAGACTGACTCGATCATCCACTCAATCAAATGATGACATTGTATCTTACTGATCTCTTCCACATGCGATGAATGATAACATTTATTCAGATATCTCTTATAATGCATTATCTTAAATTTCACTATCCTTCGTCTGTCTAATTTACAATGCTTCCGCGATGAATTTCGCAACTGATTTAATTACAAGTTCATCATCTGATGATAACTCGACAGCGATATTTTGTCTTTTCGCTATATCTAACTGGAAAAATGAACGATTTGTCCGCACTTCATTATAAGCAGTACAGTGGAACAGAAAGTGTTCTTCGTCATCAATAATGTGTCTACATGCAGGGAAAGGAGATTCTGTGGATATTTCACATTCAAACCATCTTTTGTTCGCATTAAAACCTTAAGTTCTCAACCTAAATCTTGCGTAATTTATTTTGTGCCATTTATCTGTTATGACATTGAGAAACTTTTCAGCATGAAACACATACTTAAATGAGAAAAAAACAGCGATATTTT
>CM065725.1:18032797-18035297 GCA_033310375.1 Conus canariensis | reverse complement strand
AGATTAGTGGGAAGTTTCCGCCAGGGGTGGGCGGCACGCCCTTTGATGACTAATTAGTCCAATTCGTGATCTACAGGATCTGTGGCATTGTGGGCAGGTGTAGATCTGGTCTGCGTTGTTGGGCTGCGGACCTGGGTCTTCCCTTCTCCTCCTCTTCTCCTGGATGTTCCGTCGTCTGGTTTCCTCGAAGTGTTGGGTTCCCCAGAGCGTTGAAGCTCTCCAAGCTGCATGCATACAATGTTGGCTTTGGTCTGCCATCGTCTCTCTGAAGCAAGTGGCTCAGTGTAGCTGAAGGAAAACAGAAATCATCGGGTTTTTTTGTTTGGAAAACCATCATTCTGGCATGTCCCCACCTTCATCAGTTTAAGTCATGTCGGTGCATTTCAAATACACGCAACAGAAGTTTCAAAGGTTTCATATCCACTGACCATATCAATGATATGTATTGGTCCAAGTGGTTCAGGCATTTATCACATCTGGACTGAACATATCTATTTTCCATGTCTTGGTCAGAAATGAATGAATAGATAAATAAATAAAAATGTAATGTAGGTGGCAGAAGATTGACCTTTGACCTTTTTTGTATTCTGTGTGTGTCTACCTCTCTGTCTGTCAGTCTGTCTGTCTGTCTGTCTGTCTGTCTGTCTGTCTGTCTGTCTCTCTCTCTCTCTCTCTCAGTCTTGCTCCTTTGATAACAAACTAGAGGATCTCTCTCTCTCTCTCTCTCTCTCTCTCTCTCTCTCTCTGTGTGTGTGTGTGTGTGTGTGTGTGTGCGTGCGTATGTGTGTGTGTGTGTGTGTGTGTGTGTGTGTGTGCGTGCGTGCGTGCGTGTGTGTGTGTGTGTGTGTGTGTGTGTGTGTGTGTGTGTGTGTGTGTGTGTGTGTGTAAGCGCGCGCGCCGAAATTTCATTTCTTTGCAAGCAATTAATTTATTCTTGTTTCTTCTTCAATGCTTTTTGTTATTTGTCAGATTTATTCATGCGTCAATCTGGATGGAATTAGGAACATTAAATGATTATTAAGACACAAAATGCAGTTAATGTCCTAAATACAAAAAGGGGGAAGTAATAACAAGTAATGAAATGTACACATTCACGAAGACCAAGTCATGTATGCATGTTGAGGTTGGAAATTTGGGAAAACTGACTTTTTTCAAGAGAGAGAGAGAGAGGAGAGAGAGAGAAGAGAGGAGAGAGAGAGAGAGAGAGAGAGAGAGAGAGAGAGACAGACAGACAGACCGAAAGACAGACAGACAGACGAACGGACAGCCAGCCAGTCAGCCAGCAAGCCAGACAGAGAGAGAGACAGACACAGAGAGAGAGAGAGAGAGACAGAGAGAGAGAGAGAGAGAGGAGAGAGAGAGAGAGAGAGAGAGATCCTTTGTTCGGGGAAGGGTGGTAGGAGAAGGGGCGTGAGAAAGGGAATGAGGGGGATAGGTGATGTCAGCAACCAAACGCCCTGCCCTGAAATCTGACAGGAAAAAAAATGTATCAGCCTTGCAAGCATCAATTTCCTCTCTAACCCAGACATTTTGGACACCATCTCTCTCTCTCTCTCTCTCTCTCTCTCTCTCTCTCTCTCTCTCTGAGATTTCTGGCCGAGTGTGAACCAATCCAAGACGAGCCACCGTGTTCTTTGCGGTGTTAAACGCCATAATTCAGTATCACTTCATTAGACGGGTCCATAAAAAGAGAGGAAACAACACATTCCCAGACGTTTCGATCAGAGCATTGAACAATGTCGGATTGACAACTGATAACATCGAGAGAGAGAGAGAGAGAGAGAGAGAGAGAGAGAGAGAGAGAGTTCATAATGGATGATTATGTGAAGAACCAACAGTAACTCCTTCCCTGCTCTGGCAATAATACTGCTGCCCTCTCTCCTGTGACCTTAGCTAACGACCAACCCCGCCGCCCTCACTTCTGTCCCCCCCCCCTCTCTCTCTCTCTCTCTCTTAAAATATCAGTGTGGCCACAATCACAATTGCGTCACCTGGTTCTTGTGACGCTGGCACCCCTATTTCCTCTTCCTACTTCTTTCCATTTCCTGCAACATGCACATTGACCAGCAAGATGCACGGCGCGTGAGCTCCTCGTGTCCATCTTCAGACCCCTGAGTGGACAACCTGGTGATAGACATAGAATATTCATCACACACACACACACACACACACACACACACACACACACACACACACACACACACACACACACACGTTTGATTGATGGATATGAGGAGAAGGGAAACTGACATTCGTGTTAACAAGATAAACAGCTGGACCCTGTCGCGTCTTTTCCTGTAGTGGGGTCTGTTGTAGTTTGCTATCACTTGGTGTGGTCTGTGGTTTTATATCACATTATGTGTTCTGCTGCTGTTTTATATATTGTGGTGAGTGTCTGCTGTTTTGTGTTATCGCTTTTTGTACTCCCAGTTCTTATAGAACAGGGAGTACTTTACAATGGGAACGAAGAAATGCGGTCTGTGTGTTTGTCTGTGTGTCT
>CM065725.1:18022797-18027797 GCA_033310375.1 Conus canariensis | reverse complement strand
GTTAGGCGTTGTATTTTGTGTGCTTTTTTATATACCATCACGTAATATCATTTAACATGACATGTTATGATATACTACAGCATGTCATACACAGAGTAAAACACACACGCGTGCGCGCGCGCGCGCACACACACACACACACACACACACACACACACACACACACACACATATATATATATATATATATATATATATATATATGCCAAGTCATTACTTTAATGACTGAAGAATTGTTAGTCTACACTTGTTTTCCCCCACTACTTAATTGTTCAGCATTATATATATATATGCTCGACCAGAGTGGGAGCGGTATTTGCTGTATTAAAAGCAAGTTGCTTTTAATAATAAAAAAGTCCTTTAAAAAATCTGAAGGTGCTCAACCCCTTGGGGAGCAACATCTGTTAAAAATATTTTTAAAAATGAAGTATTAAAATCTACAAGCTTGTTTCTAGCGTTGCTATCTTCAGGATGTCTTTTGGGGCACGCCAACGATCTTTTATGGCGTGCGGGACTTGATTTCAACTCTGTGTGTGCAGGCGGATCTCATTTGCTGCACGTGCGGCCTGTGGTTCTTATTGGGGCCTGTTCAGATGGAATGTGCTAGCAAAGATTTCCACTTGTGCCTGCAATTGTTTACAATTTCTACTTTTGTGTTCAGAGTTGCTAAGTGTGGTTGGCATTAATATTAACCATTTTTCTGTGGAGCATAGATTGCATCTTTTTGAGATATTGTTGTATGGTGTTGCTCTTTTTATGATTTTCCATGATATGTTGTAGTCTATTTTTTATCTTTGAGTCTCCAAATGTATTTACTCAGCTCTGTTTGATTTTTGTATTTTTCATTTTTGAATGACTGTTTGTGGTTTGCGTATCTGGTTTTGAAAGTGTTTTCAGTAATCCCTATATATGTTTCTTTTTCATTTTCTGATGTTACCGTAGCTTGGTATACAATGTTGCTGTGAAGACATTTATTGCTTAGGGGGCACTGTTCTTTTTTAGTGCAGTTGCAAGATGTCCTTTCGGCACCCTTCTCTTTTATGTTGCTTTTCATTTTGTTAGATGAGTCAATCATGTTTTTGAGGTTGGGCATACATGAGTATGATAGTTTAATGGTGTTTTTGTTGAATATTTTGGACAGTTTGTGTTCTTTTGGGAATGATGTTGCCAAGATTTTAAAGAATTCTTTTCCTACATTTGTTTTTACTTGTCCATCGTATGGTGGGTTGTACCATATGATCTTTCTTTTCCTATTTTTCTTATTTCTGTTCGTGCTGTTGTCTGGACTGTATTGTAGTTTGTAATTGTAACCACTTTTTGTAATGCTTCTTGATATTCTGTTGCTGCATCATTGAATGCGTTTTCATTGCATGACAGGTTGGATAGTCTCTTGTTTATACCATTGGGTATTGTTTTTAGTATAGATGGTGGGTGGTTGCTTTGATGTTTACGTAGACTGGTATGTCATTGGGTTTTTTGTATGGTTTGTACACATGGTCATTGAGGTCTAATGTTATGTCTAGGTAATTCACTACTTTTTTGTTTGCTTCTATTGTGATTTTTAAGTTGTGGTTTTTAAAGATTTTACATAATTCTTTTTTCTTGTTTTCAATGGTTCTTGGATTACTGTTTAATGCAATACCCAATGGTATAAACCAGAGACTATCCAACCTATCATGCAATGAAAACGCATTCAATGATGCAGCAACAGAATATCAAGAAGCATTACAAAAAAGTGGTTACAATTACAAACTACAATACAGTCCAGACAACAGCACGAACAGAAATAAGAAAAATAGGAAAAGAAAGATCATATGGTACAACCCACCATACGATGGACAAGTAAAAACAAATGTAGGAAAAGAATTCTTTAAAATCTTGGCAACATCATACCCAAAAGAACACAAACTGTCCAAAATATTCAACAAAAACACCATTAAACTATCATACTCATGTATGCCCAACCTCAAAAACATGATTGACTCATCTAACAAAATGAAAAGCAACATAAAAGAGAAGGGTGCCGAAAGGACATCTTGCAACTGCACTAAAAAAGAACAGTGCCCCCTAAACAATAAATGTCTTCACAGCAACATTGTATACCAAGCTACGGTAACATCAGAAAATGAAAAAGAAACATATATAGGGATACTGAAAACACTTTCAAAACCAGATACGCAAACCACAAACAGTCATTCAAAAATGAAAAATACAAAAATCAAACAGAGCTGAGTAAATACATTTGGAGACTCAAAGATAAAAAAATAGACTACAACATATCATGGAAAATCATAAAAAGAGCAACACCATACAACAATATCTCAAAAAGATGCAATCTATGCTCCACAGAAAAATGGTTAATATTATGCAAACCACACTTAGCAAATCTGAACACAAAAGTAGAAATTGTAAACAATTGCAGGCACAAGTGGAAATCTTTGCTAGCACATTCCATCTGAACAGGCCCAATAAGAACCACAGGCCGCACGTGCAGCAAATGAGATCCGCCTGCACACACAGAGTTGAAATCAAGTCCCGCACGCCATAAAAGATCGTTGGCGTGCCCCAAAAGACATCCTGAAGATAGCAACGCTAGAAACAAGCTTGTAGATTTTAATACTTCATTTTTAAAAAAATATTTTTTAACAGATGTTGCTCCCCAAGGGGTTGAGCACCTTCAGATTTTTAAAGTACTTTTTTATATTGTTCATAATAATCGCTCCTCACGTTGAGCACTGTGGTCTGATAAAATCTAAAATGGAGAAAATCAACTTTAGGCAATCCACTAAAAACATACCATTTTCAAACCCACAAACTTACACTAAAAAACTGATAGAACAAACTGAGAAATTTGTGCGCAACATCAGATGGAAGGCGTTCTTCTTCCTAAACCCAAATGCAAAGAATGAAGACAAAAATACATATGGATTCAAATCATGGCGATCACCTCCGACAATAGATGAAATGAAACCTTTTGAAGATAAAATGAAGGGACTGATAGCCAATATTAAATTCAAAAAATCAAATAACAACTTTCAACCATCACTAGCAAATGATATAAAACAAATCCAAAATGATAAAAAGATATTCGTAAAGGCTGACAAAACGAGCAATTTTTACAAAATGGAACCAAACGAATACTCTCAACTCTTAAACAAAAACATCCAGAAAAACTACAAGAAAGCTGATAAACTAAACACATAGCAACATCCGCAAAAAAGAAAAAGAGCTTGCACATCGCATGGAGTTAAGTGATAGGGTAGAGGCAACAGCAACAAAAGAAGCCTTCATAACGCTTAAAGACCACAAGCCTAACTTCCAAAACAACCCAACATGTAGACTAATAAACCCATCTAAATCCGAACTGGGCAAAATAAGCAAGAGAATTTTGGAAAAGGCTATAGAAGATATAAAATCAAACACCGAATACAACCTTTGGAAAAACAGCTATGAAGTCATACAATGGTTTAAGAAACTCAACAAACAGAGAAATACAATGTTCATTACATTTGACATAGTAGACTTCTATCCATCCATAGATGAAGAACTACTCAACAAAGCTTTGAAATTTGCCAACAAATACACAAATATAACAGAGTCAGAAATGGAGATTATTTTCCACACCAAAAAAACCTTACTCCATAGCAGAAATGAAACTTGGATTAAAAAAACGAGCAAAAACTCCACATTTGATGTAACCATGGGATCGTATGATGGTGCCGAAACATGTGAACTAGTCGGACTATTCATGCTATCCAACATCCAAAAACAACGTGGAAAACAGGCCGGTTTATACAGAGATGACGGCCTCGCTGCATTAAACAATAATCCAAGAACCATTGAAAACAAGAAAAGAGAATTATGTAAAATCTTTAAACACCACAACTTAAACATCACAATAGAAGCAAACAAAAAAGTAGTGAATTACCTAGACATAACATTAGACCTCAATGACCATGTGCACAAACCATACAAAAAACCCAATGACATACCAGTCTACGTAAACATCAAAAGCAACCACCCACCATCTATACTAAAAACAATACCCAATGGTATAAACAAGAGACTATCCAACCTGTCATGCAATGAAAACGCATTCAATGATGCAGCAACAGAATATCAAGAAGCATTACAAAAAAGTGGTTACAATTACAAACTACAATACAGTCCAGACAACAGCACGAACAGAAATAAGAAAAATAGGAAAAGAAAGATCATATGGTACAACCCACCATACGATGGACAAGTAAAAACAAATGTAGGAAAAGAATTCTTTAAAATCTTGGCAACATCATTCCCAAAAGAACACAAACTGTCCAAAATATTCAACAAAAACACCATTAAACTATCATACTCATGTATGCCCAACCTCAAAAACATGATTGACTCATCTAACAAAATGAAAAGCAACATAAAAGAGAAGGGTGCCGAAAGGACATCTTGCAACTGCACTAAAAAAGAACAGTGCCCCCTAAGCAATAAATGTCTTCACAGCAACATTGTATACCAAGCTACGGTAACATCAGAAAATGAAAAAGAAACATATATAGGGATTACTGAAAACACTTTCAAAACCAGACACGCAAACCACAAACAGTCATTCAAAAATGAAAAATACAAAAATCAAACAGAGCTGAGTAAATACATTTGGAGACTCAAAGATAAAAAAATAGACTACAACATATCATGGAAAATCATAAAAAGAGCAACACCATACAACAATATCTCAAAAAGATGCAATCTATGCTCCACAGAAAAATGGTTAATATTATGCCAACCACACTTAGCAACTCTGAACACAAAAGTAGAAATTGTAAACAATTGCAGGCACAAGTGGAAATCTTTGCTAGCACATTCCATCTGAACAGGCCCCAATAAGAACCACAGGCCGCACGTGCAGCAAATGAGATCCGCCTGCACACACAGAGTTGAAATCAAGTCCCGCACGCCATAAAAGATCGTTGGCGTGCCCCAAAAGACATCCTGAAGATAGCAACGCT
>CM065725.1:18012797-18017797 GCA_033310375.1 Conus canariensis | reverse complement strand
AGTAGGTGAGGTAACTTTCATTCTCTCTGGTGTACCTATGTTGTCTTTGTGGCTACACTGTGTCAGTATTACGGCAGTAGGTGGAGACAGTGAATTGCAGGGATGGTAAAGGTTGAGTTTTACGTCCTCATAGCGAAAGCGTTTAGGGACATGTTACTCTTTAAAGGTGGTCATGGAAATTGGAGGACTGAGTTTCTGCTTTTTGTAGGCCATGTCATCTATTCCAGTTCCAGTTCCGGTTCCGGTCGGCTTTGTGTCACTAAAAACAAGAAAAGGTGTATGTGTGTGTGTGTGTGTGTGTGTGTGTGGGAGGGGGGGGGTGGTCATCCCCCACCACTTACAGTGATAAAGATGTGTATAGAACACTCGAAAATGTGTTTCCTCAGCCGTTGGGGTTTGAATTTAAAGCGCCTATATCAGCACACGCCAAATGACAAGGGACGGTTTAACATAATGGATCACGCACACCCGGTCGCCATGGCACCTAGTAGGGTAAGGGTGGGAAAGGGAGCACGGCCGGAGACAATCTCTACGCACGAGATAGGTGAGGGGGAGGTAAGTGGAAAGGGAGAAGGAGTGGGGCGAGCGACGCACTTCGAAAGTAACGTAATCTTTTTTCCGTGTCATTGTCACCACATCAGCGCTGTCGGTGACTTCAACCAGATTGCGGGAAGAGTGAGGGTGGTGGGGTTTGAGAGGAGAAGGAAGGGGGTAGGGGGGAACGGAGGTGACGGCAGTGCGAGCGTTATTGCCGTTTGTGAGACAAAGGGAGAGAGCAAAAAATAGAGAGGGAGGGGAGAAGGGGGAGTAGACCGGGGTGGGTGAGTATGTTTGTGCAATTTGTACAGGAGGGTGTTTGGGACTGATCAGGGTGGAGTGGTCAAGTGACTTGTCACACCTCACAACACACACACACACACACACACACACACACACACACACACACACACACACACGCACGCACGCACGCACGCACGCACACAACACACACACACACACACACACACACACACACACACACACACACACACACAGAATGAGAGAGAGACACAGACAGACAGCACAGATTGACAGAGAAAATCATGTTTCGTTTCAGATTAAGATATTTCATTCATAAATTTATGAATAATAATAAATAATAACGCACATTTATAGAGCGCCCTTTCTCACTAGAGCTCACAGCGCTTTACAATATTTAACTATAAACATGTAAAAACAAAAATCACTATACAAAATCATAAACCCAGTCACCTCATCAATTACGACAAAGAAACATAGCAAGGATAGGGGGGAGGGGGGGGGGCTGTTCAACCAACATTGACACCACACACACACACACACACACACACACACACACACACACACATGCGCGTGCGCGCACGCACACACACACACATTGTCAGTTTTCAAGTGTAACACTCACAACACGTAACGCAATGACACACCTAATAACAGGACAAAATGTTGTCTATAAAAAAAAATTCCTTGAACAGATGGGTTTTGAGTGCAGAGCGGAAAGCAGAGTAAGTTTTGGCAGAGCGGATCGCAAGTGGGAGAGAGTTCCAAACAGAAGGGGCTGCAAAAATGAAGGAACGTTCACCATAGGTTTTTGTTGAAACGCGTGGCTTGCAGAGTGTGAGAGTGTCGGATGATGAGCGGAGTGTTCTTGCCGGTGTGTATATGCTAACCAGGTGAGAAAGATAGATCAGGGCCAGATCCACTGACGGCGCGAAAACACATGCATGCAATTTTGTATCTAATGCGTGCCTCTATGGGGAGCCAGTGCAGAGTGTGGAGATGCGGGGTGATGTGGTCTCTACGGGGATCCCTCAAGACCAGGCGTGCTGCAGTATTTTGTAAACTCTGAATTCGTTGTATAAGATCTTG
The DNA here is from genome assembly GCA_033310375.1 of Conus canariensis. NCBI lineage: Eukaryota > Metazoa > Mollusca > Gastropoda > Neogastropoda > Conidae > Conus > Conus canariensis. The sequence goes on along the minus strand of CM065725.1, from coordinate 18,015,910 downwards.
TGGTCAATTTACAAGGAGACCATTGCAATAACCCAGACGGGAGAGCACAAATGCCGAAACGAGAGGGGTTTTTTTTTTTTGCCTCAGTTGAGAGGAAATGGCGAATTGAGCTGATACGACGGAGCTCAAAGTTAACCGTACGATTACAGCATGAAGGGGTTGCGCTGCACATGTATCTATCTGAAGCAGTCATAATTTTACCGTAAAGGCATGAGATTGGATGAAAAGAGTACACGAAACAGTATATTGGCAGCAAGTGCTATAATGCAGCTAACTGGTGTGATTTCCTTTCCCTATTTTCTGCCCGTTTCTGGTTCCCGTTTGAATGATCGATTGGTTCAAAACGCTAGCGATAGAGAAACTATGCTAATCTACAACATAACTGTGCTAATTATGTTTCGCCGAGATCAAGATGAGCACGTAGGCTCATCATTAAAGAGCACGTACTTTCACACACACACACACACACACACACACACACACACACATACACACACACACACACACACACGCGCGCGCGCGCGCGCGCGCGCGCGCACGCACACACACACTGACTGAATGACTGAAACCAATTTATTGTCAGATAACCTCATGGGTGTACTGACATTTAAGAAAACATTATGTCAACATTTTCCATTCAAAGAAAAGGAGCATGTTTAACACACACACACACACACACACACACACACACACACACACACACACACACACACAAAGAGAGAGAGAGAGAGAGAGAGAGACAGACAGACAGACAGACAGACAGACAGACAGAGAAAATCAGGCTCTGTTTGAGATTAAGATATTTCGTTCATAAATTCATGAAGGGGAACACGAATGCTGTATCACATCAGCGATAGAATGACAAATTACGAGCTGGATTAAAGAGTTCTCTATTCTTCCTTTTAGGATGTGACTGGTTCTCTTAATTTAATTAAATGCTTTATCTGAATACAAGAACTATAAACTAAACCTTGGGGACAGTTGAAAAAAATTAAGAAACAGTGCTTGCATTAAAAATACTCTCCGTTGTATTTTAGACAAATAAACATTTCACAAATGGTCTCGGGAGCTGGATAGCAAAGAATTACACGAATCTAATTTTCTTTTGACTTGCTTTTTTAAAGATACAAATTAAAATTAATGTCATTAAAAATATCTGCATCTGTATTGAAGGACCGCTAATTCTGACATACCAAGTCTAAACCCTGTCATTGCACATTTCGAATGCTGATCTATGTCAAGCTCTAGATAAAGTTTAAGAGCAGATTACAGCATACATGCCTGTACAGATTAAACCGTTTATTACTTTGAATGTGTTCAGACCATTTCTGCCAGCCACAATCTGTCAATCTCAGATGGAGAATATGGACAAAACTCTGCAACATTACCAAGGCTTTGACTTATCAAACGAAACCAGAAGCATCTTTAAACAAGCAGTGCCATATTTCAGTTGCTCAGTTTTATTTACGTCTGGTATCTAGCCAATATATTGAAGGCTTTTTTTTTTTTTTTTTAGATATTCTGTCATTATCCGTTTGAACTAAATTCAAACCATAGCGAACGAATCTAACAAAACAGAGAGAGAAGAAGAAGAAGAAGAAGAAGAAGAAGAAGAAGAAGAAAAGAAAAGAAGGAGTTAGCCTACATCCCTTCAATTTACTTTATTTCTTTGTTTTTGATTCTTCTGTGTTCATCTGGTCTTCACTCTCAGCAAAAAATACATAGACAAAGACATGAAAAGACCCACCGTTCACTCATGTGTATGAAGCGATAGGAAATTGAAAGGAAGAAACCGGTATATCATTTTTTTAAGAGAGAGAGAGGAAAGGGGGGGGGGGGGGGGGTATTTGGAACGATAGGGAGGAGGAATGATGGGAAGGGGGGATGAAGGTAGTGTTAACCAAATGGGAGGCCCCTAAATCTGACAGACAAGAAATGAATCGTTTTTGCAGGCAGTCAGTTTGCGCCCAGCCCAGACATATAGACATCACATCACTGTGGGATCCCAACCAAGACTAGCCACTCTTTGCTCTGTAGGACTAAATGTCTACAATCAATCTTAGCAGATTAGAGAGAACCATATAAAGTAATACAACATACATCCAGTCATTTCCATCAGAACAACGAACTATATTGTGTCAGATTGACAACTGATAATATTCTCAGCCTAAGGAGCACACGGAGAGAGAGAGAGAGAGAGAGAGAGAGAGAGAGAGAGAGAGAGAGAGAGAGAGAGACAGAAGACAGACAGACAGACAGACAGACAGACAGACAGACGGACAGACAGACGGACGGACAGACAGACGAACAGACACACAGATAGACAGAAGAAGAAGAAGAAGGAGGAGGTGGAGGAGGTGGGGGGAGGAGGAAGGGAAGAAGTAGAAGAAGAGAAAGACGAATGAGGAAATGATAATGATTAAAATAAAAAAAAAAACCCTAAATGTTTAGTTTCAAAATGGAGTGACTTTGGGCGGAAAATGAAGCAAAATTTAGAAAGAGAGAGGGTTATTTACCACCCAGGATATAGACAAACAAAGTACAGGACAAGACACAATGCATTTCGACCTCTTGAGTCTTCTTCAGGCAAAAACAAATAACATTTAGGACAGTGAAAACGAACGAGAAACCACTTATCTTCTTATGCTGGGCACACCGGTAAAATGGCCGCCGGGCGGAAACGAAGCCACCCAGAGGGGATCATGGGAGAGGAAGCCCTTGCAGCAAAAGACAAAATAGTACCACATGAAAAACGTTCAGCAATTGTTACGATATTCAATACGAATCTAATATGTTCAGAACATGCGGGGCATGCTCACCAGCGTGTAGATCAATCTAATGCAACGCGCATGTACGTAGGCACATGTATGTGGGCAATTACATCGCACTCTCTCTCTCTCTCTCTCTCTCTCTCTCTCTCTCTCTCTCTCTCTCTCTCTCTCTCTCTCTCTCTCTTGATTATGCTGAATGTTCTAACACAGTTACTATCGCATAATGTCGTAATGCGTTGTATAGAAACAGACAAAAAACAAACAAAAAAGCAAAGTTAACCTTGTGACAGTTACTTAAACCGATTTTTTTCTTTAGCTCGACGCAGAAATAAAAAGTCCAAG
>CM065725.1:18000297-18005297 GCA_033310375.1 Conus canariensis | reverse complement strand
GGAGGAGGAGGAGCAGGAGCAGGAGAAGAAGAACAAGAACAAGAACAAGAACAAGAAGAAGACGAAGACGAAGAAGAAGAAGAAGAAGAAGAAGAAGAAGAAGAGAGAGGAGGAGGAGGAGGAGGAGGAGGAGGAAAGGGAAAGAAGAAAAAGAAGAAGATGAAGAGGAAAGAGAAGAAGAAGAAGAAGAAGAAGAAGAAGAAGAAGAAGAAGAAGAAGAAGAAGAAGAAGAAAAAACTGTTTCTGGACACAGAGCAAGAACAGGTAGACCATCTGAAACGTGTCCAGTTTACACCGGGATAGGATTGAAATGATTTACTATTGCTATGTGGTTAGCATTTCAGTTCCTTGAATTCCTAGACACAGATAAGTCACCACTAGTATTCTTTCTCTCTTTTGAACTGCTTGTTTTCCTTTCCAGCCTTAAAGTACTTGGAGGAATCAGAACAAGTGAGGTTCCCCCCAGGCCACCGACTCTATTTTGTGCAATGACCATTTTCCTCGCGATTCAGTCACTTATTCCCGACACTAAACTGAAACTCCTGTCTTGTGTTTTATCATGTATACTTTAGGAACGTATGATGAAGGTATCGGCTGGCACACAAGTTTGAAAAAAAGAAAATCAGCGATTTTAAGGACTGGAGGGTACAAAGAAAGACCCATTAGGCAGACATAACTAGAGCATGGCAAATTTGCATTTATTTTCTAAGATCACGCCCCTCTGCCCTCTCTTCCCCCGATGCGGGTCATCTGCTTCACAGACATTTGCACATGGAATTAAAGTATTTATGTATAGTCATATTTACACACAAATAGTTTCGAATATTTATATATATTTGTAGGCACACAGAAATGTCATAGCATGTGAGAGAACATAATTATGCACTTCCATATGCATAATCCATCAATGTTCAAGTATACAGAGCGCTAAAAAAAAAGTACAAACACATCTACGAACTCAATGACAATCAAACACATCTGATTCCAGTATTTCCACGATTTGAAAGAAAGAAAGAAAGAAAGGAATGTATAAATATTCCTATTGGCATTCACTAAATGGACATATTCGTATTGATGGCCATCCCCTGTTCGCTTTTACAGTTTTTCTTATTGCTGTTTATTTCATTGCTGTTATTTTTTCATGAACGTGCATATGACTATTGATTTATACATTTCTCTCTCTCTCTCTCTCTCTCTCTCTCTCTCTCTCTCTCTCTCTCTCTCTCTCTCTCTCTTGTTGTGTGTGTGTGTGTGTGTGTGTGTGTGTGTGTGTGTGTGTGTGTGTGTGCATGCGTTCGTGCGTGCGTGCGTGCCTATGTGCCTGCATACCTGCCTGCATGCACGCGTGAGTGCGTACATACGTGCGTTCGTCTGCGCAAATGTGTGTGTGTGTGTGTGTGTGTGTGTGTGTGTGTGTGTGTGTGTGTGTGTGTGTGTGTGAGAGAGAGAGAGAGAGAGAGAGAGAGAGAGAGGAGGGGGTGGGGATGGATGGAACGAATGTTCGGGAGAAGGGAAATCAATGGGGGGGGTGGATACGCGCGTTTTGTGGCATGCAGGATTGGATGAGCGCGCGTGCGCGCGCGCGTGCGCGCGCGTGCGAGAGAGAGAGAGAGAGAGAGAAGAGAGAGAGAGATACAGACAGACAGACAGACAGACAGATCGACCGACCGACAGACAGGGACAGAGAGAGACGGATGGAGTGTGTGTGTGTGTGTGTGTGTGTGTGCGTGTGTGTGTGTGTGTGTGTGTGTGTGTGTGTGTGTGTGTGTGTGTGTGTGTGTGTGTGTGTGTGTGTGTGTGCTGGGAGTGGGGGGAGGTGGATCGTAAACGTCTGTAAACACCTTGTAACTAAATAAAAGCTCTCCACCTTGCATAACGATTTGTTCACACGTTGCATGACAATGAACATTATCCGACATGAAGAGGGGGACAGAACCTAAAGCCCAACACGAAAAAGGCCAAGGTCAATCAAGCATCGACACTTAAATGTTTTCCCATATGTGAGTACTCCATATTACTGTAAATGTTGACAATGGATAAGTCTGCAGGGAAATGGAAAGGACTCTGCACAGAGGAAAAGGAAAAGGCCAGAGGGGTAGAGTGGGCGGGTAGCGGTGAGTGGAAGGAGCGGCCAGGCAGTGAATAAGGCGGGAGGACGATGGTGGCGGTGGATGGAAGAGGGTGAAGTGGGGGCAGGATGGGAAGATGTCCCTGACTGGCTCAGACAAACATGGATAGCGTTGTAAATGTGATGCCTAATGTCATTGTATTTCATTTCAATGGGCGCTTGCTGCTGGAGTTCTGCGCGAAGCAACAACGCGCCACCACAAAGCCCAATTTTCCGTCAGAAAGACAGTCTAAAGACGGCCTGGATGAATCCCCTGGCCAAACAGTGGCATCTTTTTGATGGCACACTAGTGCACCAGCGTGACTTAAAAGACGTCTTGTAGTTCAAAGTAATACCCAGTGCAGGATCAACACAGTCCATCGCCTCGTTCACTGCACGCTCCAGCTCCTCTTCAGATCTTATCTCAAGAAAAGAGGCACCCCAAGGAAAAAGCTCAACCATCACTGGTTCCAGTCAGCTGAAATGAAAGCCTGTACTCACGTGATTGAGAGAGAGAGAGAGAGAGAGAGAGAGAGAGAGAGAGAGAGAGAGAGAGAGAGAGAGAGAGAGAGAGAGAGGGTATTATGAATTCATTGGTGCGAGTTTTTGGTGCACGTTCCTCTCTGTCTATGCTGGCTTGTTTCTTTTACGTTTGGTTTTGGTTTTGGATTTCTTTGGTTGTTTCTTTCTTTTAAATTCATATGTGTGTGCATGTTTCCCATTTCATTGCTGACACATTGAAAGGGGAATAAAACAGATCAAGGCAGATTATCAGCCACTTCTTCTTACATCCATCTTCATAGTGCCATCTTCACATATTTGTCTTCACTGTACCTAACCAACCCATCCACTAGCTTACCCACCCCCAAACATCCCGACACCTAATTCCTGTCTCACATCCTACTTCCTCGCTCTTGTTTGCAGACATTCATCACTCCCCAAGACCTGGCACGCACAGCACACAGTCTCAATCCAGTAACACGTGTTTAAACACGCTCATCCGTCCAATTTGCAACATTCATTGGTGGTGATTCACATAATTTCTGGCATGCATTCGTTGCTGTGACTTCGTTTCTGCTGAACACTCACTCTACACAGCTGTGACCTTATCCTGACCTCCAACAAGACCACTTACTGTAGCAAAGCCTGTAAGATATCATCACCTATCAGCGCATGGCCTGAAGAAGTCATATACATATGACGTGAAGCCCATTGTGTCAGCAGCAAACACACTCCCTCTGCAACTCATGCATGTCCCAAGCAAATAAATCCCCACCACTCCACACCCTCCCTGTGAAACTGATGTGGGTCCATTATGTCTCCTGAAAACCGATCTCTCTGAGGCCAGAGTTAGAGGAAGAACGCTGTTCATCAATGTCCTCACAGACAGCAAGATCCATTACGATCACTGCGGGTCAGCTTCGTAATATGTGTCACAGAGAAGAAGAGAGAGAGAGAGAGAGAGAGAGAGGAGAGAGAGGGAGACAGACAGACAGACAGACAGACAGACAGACAGAGATAGTGACAGACAGAGACAGAGGGACTGAGAGATAGAGACAAAGACAGATACACAGAAAGACTGACTGACAGACAGACAGACAGACACACAGGTGGGCAGGTAGGTAGACAGAGAAAGAGAGAGAGAGAGAGGGGGGGAGGAAGGAGAGAGGGTGAGAGAGGGAGGGAGGGAGGAATAAAGAGAGAGAGAGAGAGAGAGAGAGAGAGAGAGTGTGTGTGTGTGAGTGGGTGAGAGAAAAAGACTCAGAGAAAGAGAGAGAGAGAGACAGACAGACAGATTGAAAGAGACAGACATACAGTCAGACTGATAGACAAACAGAAAGAGACAGACAGACAGAGAGATAGACATAAAGAGACAGACAGACTGATAGACACAGAGGACACGCAAACAGAAAGAGGGGACAGGCACACAGCCAGAGACACAAGCAGAAACAGACAAACAGATAGACAGAGAGACGACGTTTTTCACGCCGAAAACAATCGCACACCAGTGTCCCAAGCGCATTTGTATTACGCTGCTGCTGGTTGCATGCCATCAAACACAAGCACATCAGAAGAAACCCGATGGTAAACTACACGCTTGACTTGAATATAGTCGAGTTAGCCAGAGACATCAAAGAGACGATCACAGTGCATGTTCGTTGTGCTTTTCAAAATTAGCTGGATAACACACACACACACACACACACACACACACACACACACACACACACACACACACACACACCACACACACGAAAGTTTTCATCTCTGTACACTGATGGGAGAATCCAAAAGAAATCCATCTTTTGTTTGGGTTCAAACGTACTCTTTCCCCTGCTACGTTGGCCAGTGTCAAAATAGCCCCCCCCCCTCTCTCTCTCTTTCTCTCTCTCTCTCTCTCTCTCTCTCTCTCTCTCTCTCTCTCTCTCTCTTGTCATTCTGGTATCACCTTGTCCCGTTCTCACTTCGTTTCATTCCTCCAACATGGACACTGATCAGCTGGACACACAGCACGTGGCATACTCGTGACCATCTCCAGTTCCCTGGGTGGACAGCCAGGCAGTAGTCGGTGCGTGACCATGACAAAGAAACAGTCTGATTGAGGAGAGTGAGGAATGACAATGACAGCGCCAAAGACAAGATGATGATGAGAACAATAATGATCAAATCATACTGTTCATACCTCAGCCAAATATGAAGAATAAGAAGAAGAATCAGTAATGTCAAACGATGCGACAAACATAAGATAAGATAAGATAATGTTACTTATAGCCCAGCCGACCGCAAAGGGCCACATCAGGGCTGTCACCACGTTAAAATCAACTCACAAGTCATTCATTCACACAATTCTTTAAAATACATCTAAAAACCATCCGAAAGTTTGTTAAAAATC
>CM065725.1:17987797-17992797 GCA_033310375.1 Conus canariensis | reverse complement strand
AACAGCCTGACTGATATGAGGAGGACAGAAACTGACATACGTGCGGATGAGGCAAATGACCGACCTCTGTTTCTTTCTCTCGTCTGTTTTGTGCCCTGGTGTTGTTTATTCTCGTGAGGTGCGGGCCCGACGTTGTTTACTCTCTCGTGGTATGCTCTGTTATGTTCCTTATTGTGATGTGGTTTGTTGTTGTTGTTGTTTGCTATATATTTTCACCTCCTTGATTTGTTTTTTGTGTCCTGTCACATGGCGTGGCGTATTGCAATACATCTTGGGATTCCGTTGTATTGGGTTCCGTTGTTTTATCATGTATGGTGTGATATTTTGTTTTTCTTCGAATGTTTAAAGTCTGTTGTTGTTGTTGTTTGCATGGTTTTACTGTCGTTTCTTATTTTGTGTGTGTGTGTGCATGTGTGTGTGTGTGTGTATGTTTGTGTATGTGTGTGTGTGTTTGTGTATGTGTGTGTGTGTGTTTGTGTATGTGTGTGCCTGTGTCTGCGTGCGTGCGTGCGTGTGTGTGTATGTGTGTGTGCGTGCGTGTGTGTGTGTGTGTGTGTGTGTGTGTGTGTGTGTGTGTGTGTGTGTGTGTGTGTGTGTGTGCTATCTGGCTGATTTCACCTAGCACACACAACAGGCAGTGAGGTCGCTCCTTTCATGTCCCTGGCTAACACGACTGTGTATCCAGTCAAGTGTGTAGTTTACTATCAGCTTGCTGTTGGTGTGCTTGTGTTTGATGGCATGCAACCCGCAGCTGTGTAACATGAATGTTTTTGGAAAACCTGGTGAAAGGTATGGCTTTCTGTTGGAAAAACCTCTCTCTCTCTCTCTCTCTCTCTCTCTCTCTCTCTCTCTCTCTCTCTCTCTCTCTCTCTCTCTGTCCACCTGTCTGCGCGTGAGAGAGAGAGAGAAATAAAGAGAGAGAGAGAGAGAGAGAGAGAGAGAGAGAGAGAATTAAACAGAGAGAGAGATTTGTGACTGAAACTGAAAAGATATTTCAAGATCAAAAGAAAAAAAAACGAAAAGGAAATCCTAGATGAAGACTTCCTCACATACGAAACACCAGGATTTCAAACTCACATCTTCTCCCGTGTCACCATTATCATTCCTTTCACAAGAGGTTCCTTTCGAACGAAGCGCTTTTTGAAGATTTATCCATCAAACATATTCACTTACCACATCCACATTGATCCCCCTATCTCTCTCTCTCTCTCTCTCTCTCTCTCTCTCTCTCTCTCTCTCTCTCTCTCTCTCTCTCAAGTAGCTTCCCTTGCTTGGCTGCCAGGAAGACGGCTTTCTAACAACAAAGCAAAACGTTTGTCAAATTTAGCTGATAAGCTGTTGTTCACAATGCCTGTGCATGGTCTACCGTCGCATTTAGAAAGTCTTCTCAATGCTCTTATATAGGAAATGTTACTGTCTTCATACAAAACAGAAGGTAGAGAGAACCACACCGTAGTTGTGCTCCGACTGAAACCTGCAAGTCAGTTTTCTCAGCCAACTCACAGTGACACTATTGTGTACCGGAGAAAGTGCCCATCACAAGTGACAGAAGAAGAGCCGCAGAACACAGAGAACAGAAGTGAGTTCATCTTCACCCCCCTCTGCGCTCTTTCTCCCAACCCCTCCAAGTTGTTGGGTTTTTTTGTTTTGTTTTGTTTTTTTCAGTGGGGAAAATACTACGGCGCAAGGTACATTCGGAAACAACACACATTTGTGCTGGTGAATGTATGCAAAGTGAAACCCCAACCCCAGTGTCTGACACAAACCTACACACAGTGGCAGTGCTCCATGGTTCTGAAAATGCAGAGATGTCCGAACATGTTGACGAGCCTGAAGATGTAGACGACGTGTGCTGTTCGTGTGCCAGTAAACACGACGCAAAAGGTCAACAGGTCAACAATAGTCAAAACTGACGGCTGACCTTCCAAACTGAAGATTGAAGATCAATCAACACACACAGGATGTAACACAGGATGTAACACACAGATTCAGCAGACAGAAGACAACGCTACTCTCGGAGCAGGCAGTCCAACATTGCAGCGAAACCATGGACATGATAATGGACAACAAATAAATAATGATGTGTCTGGAAAACAATGCAAAAAACATATATCGCATTCTTGGGAGTTTCCATGATTACCATGAGGGTAGTATGCGTTAAAGTGCTTGTGGGGAAGGAAATCCTTGTCTGGATACATCGTAGAAACTGTAAAAAAAAAAAGAAGCTCTAACTCACTTATAATGATTATTATCTATTTCATGCTAAACGCCTCATTACCACAATATGGCTTCCATGTTGTGAGGAATTGTGTTTATTTACATAACAATTATGATCCATTTTGATCCCCCCCCCCCCCCCCCAAACAAATTGTGTAACACACAATAAATTATTTGAGTCTTGACTCTCTCTCTCTCTCTCTCTCTCTCTCTCACGCACACACACACACACACACACACACACACACACACACACACACAAAGTGCTCTTACTCAACCTCCATAGAAGTACACTCACTCTTCCAATGCCAAAAAATCGGTGGGAGAGATAAATTACGTCATCTCTATGACGACTTAATCGTGATGACTACTTTGCTCACGTACGACCGTTCAGTCCAATAATGGATTCGTCCTGACCTCCAGCAAGGAATCCCACTCTGGCCTCTGCATTTCTTAGGATTGATTGTCTGCCCCTGGTGTGAGGAATCGGCGTGAGGGCCATTACCTTGATGGTCAGTGGGTAGACCTGGGACGAGATGGAGAGTGAAGCAGGATTTATCGCCGTCCACACACAGAGCAAGATCCATGCGAAGCACTGAGGTTGAAGCTTCCTGGAGGTTTCTGTTACTGATGGGAGATATTGGTTTGTGTGTTTACTGCCTTATTTATTGCATGCTCCTTCAACGAATTTTGGCTGCAGTCAGAAAGATTTGTCTCATGTGCATTGCGAGCGGGCGCGCGCACGCGCGCACGCACGCACGCACGCACGCACACTTCACTGGGGCAGACCGACCGTCTTAAACAAAACAAACAAAAGAAAAGTTCAACAGACTAAATGTGTAGAACCCTTCTTTCTGTTTAATAGTTTATTAGGCTGAGCGTTTTGAGTAGGCGATGTAATGTGTTGTGGTAATGCAATGTCTTGTTTGTGTGCACTCGTTTATTACCTCCGCCACCGCCGCCATCATCAGCAGCAGCTGCAGCACCAGCAGCAGCAGCTGGTACTGCTACCACTTCTACTACTGTTGCTGCTGCTGCTGCTGCTACTACTGCTGCTGCTGCTGCTGCTGCTGCTCCTCCTCCTCCTCCTACCACCACCACCACCACCACCACAACCACCATTACAATCACCACGACCATCACCAGCACCAGCACCACCACGACCATCACCACCACCACCACCACTACTACTACTACTACTTCTACTACTACTACTACTAATACTACTACCACCTCAACCACCCGCCACTGCGGTGGCTTCTGCTATTACTACTACTACTACTACTACTACTACTACTACTACCACAACCACCCACCACTGCCACCGCTGCTGCAGCTGCTGCTGCTAAAATTGCTGCTGCTATTGCTCATGCTTCTTCTGCTGCCATTGTTCTTACTGCTAATGTGGTTGCTGCAGCTCCTGCTGCTACAACTACTGCAGCTACTACCACGTGTTCATCAGAGAACTGATGACTGTTGAGTTGTCCATGAATACACGTTGTTACGGTTGTTGTTGTTTTTTTTTCCCCGCGTCTTTCAATCATATTATGCATCGAGGTTAAGTGTGTTCATGTTCGCCTACACACACACACACACACACACACACACACACACACACACACACACACACACACACATCGCACGCGCATACCAACACATACACACGCGCTAGCGTGCGCACGCGCGCGCTCACACACATCACAAAGAGACACACAGATGCACAGACGTTTGGACGCACGCATGCATACGCACAAACACACACACACACACGCGCGCGCGCGCACGAACGGACACACACACACACACACACACACACACACACACACACACACACACACACACACACACACAAAACGCCCCCGCATGCGTTCACCCCCTCCTTTGCCCCATACACAAATCTGTAAAACGTATCTTATTTTCAAATGAACGACCCGAAAATTGAAGGGAGGGGGAAGGCAAGTGGGGAAAAACGGGTGGCATGAAAAACGAGAGAGAGAGAGAGAGAGAGAGAGAGAGAGAGAGAGAGAGAGAGAGAGAGAGAGAGAGGAAGCGTGTCATATTTCACGCCTGTCCCATCGCCCCAAACATCCCCCTATTACATTGCTGCAGGCTGTTGGGCAATCCAAACATTTCCTAAAAGCAGACTGGTGTTTGGATTAAATATCTTCGTGCTGGGCGGTTACGGGCGAAGATGACTCAACAACATGATCTGACAGGTTCCGCCACGGCAGCCTGTGTACATTGTAAGATCAGGTAGTTTGAGGGCACACACACACACACACACACACACACACACACACACACACACACACACACACACACACACGCATACACACGCATGCACGCGCACACACACACACACACATACACACACACATACACACACACACACACACACACACACACACACACATACAGAGGGACACAAGTAGGCACACATGCAAACACACATGCACGCATGCTTGAGCATACACTCACACATACATACATAAACACGCACATACCTACATACGCACATACGTACCTAACTCCTAAATATCTTCATGCGTGCATACATCCATGCATACATACGCACGCACATGCAATCATGCATACATACAAGCATACATAGGTAGGTACGTACATACATTCATGCATACACACACACACACACACACACACACACACACACACATATATATATATATATATATATATATTTTTTTTTTTTAATATATATACACATATACATACATACGCACATACATACATACATGCATACATACATACGTAGATACATACAT
>CM065725.1:17972797-17982797 GCA_033310375.1 Conus canariensis | reverse complement strand
GGGGGTGATTTTAATGCACATGCCCCTTTCTGGGATAAGAGTTGTTCCTATATTTCTAATAATCGTTTGTTAGATAACATAGCGGATTCTATTCTTTACATACTGAATAATGGAAACATAACTCGTATTCCAGATATATCTACCCATAATCCCTCAGCCATTGATTTAACTTTTGTATCTCCATCATTGGTAGTCAACGCAGTGTGGGAAACGGGAGATGACTCTTTAGGATCAGATCATATTCCAGTCATAATATCTTTAAATAACATAGCAGAAGAAGAAGAAAACACAGAAGATGTTATTCCAAAGTATAATTACAAGTGTGCAGATTGGTCACTGTTCAAAGACATCCTTAAAAACATAGATTTAGATTATTCTACTGAAGAAAATATAGACAATCAGTATGATAAATTCTGCAGATTTATCCTAACAGCAGCAGATAAATCGATCCCAACAATAAAAAACAAAAAATCTAAAAATCACAATGGAAATGTGTGGTGGAACAAGGAATGTGAACGCGCAAATAACAAGAAAAAAGGAAGATTTAAGATATATTGTAAAAAAAGATCAGCAAGTAATCATGAAAAAATGAAAAAGACGGGTAAAGAAAGTGATGATGCAATAGAATATGCAAAATTGAAACATTGGGATGATTTCTGTAACTCTGAAGTAAAACATTGTAAGGATATGGGGAAAGTATGGGAAGAACTGAAAGCTATGAAAAATGGATTGACATCACCACAGTATCCCATAAAAATAGATAACAACAATCTGCCCACTACTAAAGAGAAAGCAGAAGTTTTTGTAAACTTATTCGCTGAAGTCAGCCGTCCTGAGGGTCTAACGAACACTGACCGAACTTACAGAGAAAAAGAAGAAAGTAATATAACATATGATGATCCACCACCTGATAATAGCATAAACATTAATGCTCCTATAACTGTATATGAAGTAAAAGAAGCCATTAGAGCCATTCCAATACGGAAATCATCAGTTGGTTTAGATGCAATATCTAATCAGATGCTAAAGAATTTACCTGAAAACCTTGTAGTTTTTGTTCATGCTTTGCTAAGTACTTGCTGGAATAGTAGCGACATGCCCAAAATATGGAAACAGACAATTGTTGTACCAGTTCATAAACAAGGAAAGTCTTCTAGTGATCCTAAAAATTACAGACCTATAGCATTAACATCACACGTCTGTAAACTATCAGAAAGAATTGTTTTGAATAGACTAGCATATTACTGCGAAAAAAATGACATCATTCCTATTAATCAAGCTGGCTTTCGTAAAGGGAGATCTACTACAGAAATATTAGTGAAATTATCAACAAATATAAAGAAACAATTTGCAAGACGTAAATGTGTCCTGGCTACATTTTTTGACATAACCAAGGCTTACGATCAAGTGTGGCATTCACAGCTATTAAACAAACTTAAAAATATTGGACTATCAGGAAATGTATACAATTATGTTAAATGCTTTCTGAAAGATAGGGTAATACAAACAAGAGTAGGAAAATCATATTCCACCAGTAGAACTCTGTCAATGGGAATCCCACAAGGGTCAGTGTTAGCTCCGCTTCTTTTCTCATTGCTATTGTATGATTTGCCAAATAAGTTATCTAAAAAGGTAGTTCTCGTTCAATATGCAGACGACATTTGCATGTGGACGGAAGTAACTCTTAAAAAGAAAACTCCACAGCGTGATATAAGTTTCATCAGAAAGATCTATCAAGACGAACTAAATAGGATGTCGGAATACATGAAGTTAAATGGATTGAACTTATCTGTTGAAAAAACAAATATAATTCTTTTCAATAGTGGCAATAATCCAGAAAAACTGCCTGTTTTTACATTGGGCGAAACACCTCTTAAATACGTGACAGAAGTTAAATTCCTAGGAGTCCATTTCACATCTAAACTATCATGGAACGCTCATATTGAATACTTATTAACAAAGGCGAGGAAAATATTAAATTTCCTTAAAATTATTTCTAAAGAAAAATGGGGACAGAATTCATCTACATTGATAACTCTATGTAAATCTTTAATGAGGTCGAAAATAACATATGCCCAAGAAGTAATCTTTAGCGCTCCCAAATACCTATTGAAAAAGCTTGAAAGTATTGAATGCAAGGCATTGAAATTAGCACTTGGCCTTCCGGTGCATGCATCATCTTCTCGTACGTATTATGAAGCGCAGATGCTTCCCTTAGATGAATACAGAGAGTTAGCGTGTTGTAAACTTGTTATCAAGAGTACAACTAATAAAACGCACATTAGATCTGAAATAAAAATGAGGTCAGATATTGATTTTCCTAAAAGAGCAAAATCTATAGCTTCTCAAAAAACACTGGCAACGTACACGTCAAAAAGTATTACTGATTCTGGAGTTTCAATCGATAACGATGATCTATCCATTAGACCGTTATTTTCTCCTATACCACCATGGGAGCTTAATAAAGCACATTTTGATATTGAACATACTAATATGAAAAAAGATGAAAACATAAACATGTTAGCAAGCTGTATCAAATGCCATATTGAAAAGAACTATTCAAATTATTTGAAAATATACACAGACGGTTCGTGCATTGATAAACAAACAGGTTGTGCATTCTTAATACCAGACTTAAGAGTAGAGAAATCATTTTATATCGGAATTAACAAATCGATATTTACAGCAGAATTAACAGCGATACTCCTGGCTTTAAATTATCTTTTAAACTTTCCAAAAACAATATTTCAAATTCTGTTCTGTGTTGATTCTAAATCAGCTCTTCAGGCATTAAAAGTTTCTCAATTGCACACAAGACCTGAAATGGTCATAGAGATAATTTGTATGATACACATGTTGATTGCAAGAGGAACCCATGTAGTTTTTTGTTGGATTCCTTCACATTGTTCTTTTCATTATAATGAAAAAGTAGACAGGGCAGCTAAACGTGGAGCCAAAAATAGTTTTGGTTCAGAACTGTTTGATTTCCCCTTATCAGTACATGAACAGTGTAACTTAGTTAAGTCGCATATCTGGAAAGCTTTCGAATATAGTATGGTAGATCACGTTTATAAAGAACAGTTTGATATTAAAAGAATCAAAGAGAATTTTAATCTTAATAGAAAATTACTCTCATTAATGCACAGGTGGAAACTTAATGCATTTAAAACAAAATATGTAAAAAACGTAGTTTGCGTATGTGGAAACAAAATTACTCCAATTCATATTGTTTCATGCAATGATATGAAAAAAATCATTCCAGTATTGAAGCAAAATACTGTGCAGGCCATTTTTCAGTCACCAGCTTTAACGTACGAATTCTTTGTACACTTAGAGCGCACCCCTATTGGAAAATACTTATAATATTTTTATTAACTTTATTTGCGGGGGATAAGAAAGGAAGGGGGGTGGGTGGATAAAATGGGGGGGGGGGGGGAGCAAAGGATTTTGTTTGTTTGTTTATTCTTTTTTTCCTTTTTTTTCTCCCTTTTTTCTTTAGTACTGTCATCCGTTTTGACTTTAATTGATAAGTTAGTTGTTGGTTATAAGTATTTTGTTTCATGTTAATCTTCACTTATGACTTGTGTAAAGATATTCACACACTTACACATCCACAACTCTCTCACTCACACACACAGGCACACATACTCACACACACACGCACACACACACACACACACACGCACACGCGCGCGCGCACACACTCACACGCACACACACATTCGCGTGCACGTGCACCCATACATATACACATACACACATTATGTGCACGCTCGCAATTACTTCCGTACACATTCACTTTTTTTTTTTCTTTTTTTTTTTGTTGTCTAATATCACGAATAGTGGATAGACGTTAAATGAAGGACACACACACACACACACACACACACACACACACACACACACACACGCACGCACGCACGCACACACACACACACACACACACACGCACACACACACACACACACACAAGCACGCAGGCACGCACACACACGCGCACGCACACACACACACACACACACACACACACACACACACACACACACACACATACACACACGCACACACACACACACACACACACACACACACACATGCACACACACAGACACACACACACACACACACACACACACACACACACACACACACACACACACGCACGCACGCACGCACGCTTTACGACTCCCTCAAATACTAATATCACTTCCACTTCCTCTGTGTGGTGTGCCCCTGTCACCCCTATTTCTTGTTCCAACTTCCGTCCATTTCCCACAACATGGGCACAGAGCAGTGTGACGCACAGCACGTGAGCTCCTCGTGCCCGTTTCCAGAATTCTGAATGGACAGCCAGGAGATAGCCATTGAATATTTATGACAGAGATACGTGTTTGATTGATACACATGAAGGGGAAAGATATTGACATTTGCGTGAATGGGATACATTCTCAAGTTTCTTCTGTTTCCTTTCCCGTAGTGTGGTCTGTTGTTTCTTACCAGACCAGTGGTTGTGTATTGTATCGAATCTTGTAGGGCGGCCAACAACAACAACAACAACAACAATAGCAAGAACGTCACTTTCTTGACCTCCAATCATGGACGCTTCTCCTTATAGTGGAGCATTGTCCAAAGGAGGGAAGGCGAAGTGAATTGCATCCTTTCTGTCAAGTCTTTATTGTGATGACTTCTTTCCTCCTGGACGACCATTCTGCACAGCAATGAATTTGTCCCAGCCTCCAACAAGGACTGTCGCTCTGGCCTAGGCATCTCTTACGACTGCTTGTCTGCCCCTGGTGTGAAAGAACGAGGCTGGGGACATTGTGTTCCTGGTAAATGGGTTCTTCCTGAGGCCAGAGGGAGAGTGGGGGGCCAGTATTCATCTCTATCCACACAGAGCAAACAATCCATGCAGGTCTCTGAGGAGTAGGATCCGTGGAGGGTTATTTGTTCGTTTGTCCGCTGTTTTACATGGATGAGTGATTGCTCCTGACAACTGCGTTGTTTGCTGTCGGGTTTATTTCACATACTGCTATGGACCTTCGTGACAATGGACGGATTTTTTTCAGGCATGGTTTTTACGTTTTACAGAAACAATCATCAAAAAAGTAAAAAGATAAATATGTAAAGTCATGTCCCAATGCAACATGCGGTGGCAGTCGAGTTAAACATGCACATAATTAAATCTTTCTGTTTATTAACAAATCAAAGATAACAAACATTCTGACATTTGCGTCAAAGAAACCAAAAACAAGTTTTAAAATTATGATGCTGATGACAATGAAGATGATGACGATAATGACGATGATGATGACGACGATGACAACGACGACGTTAAGGACGAGATGGTAATGCTGTAATAATGAAGAAATCATATTATTTACAGCCCAGCTGAAGATAAACAAAAATTCAAAACAAAAACTAGAAGGATGAGTTTGAAATGCTGATACAGAGAAACAACACGATCATAAGTAAGAACATAACGCATACGATGGTAAGAATGTTTTTGCTGACGTTTTTCCTTTCTAATGGTGTTTGCAACCCAGCCAGTTGTATAGACCACAATCTGATTCAAAGGGTGCCAAAACCAAAATAGCCACAATAACGAGGACAATGACAACAACAACAACAACAACAACAAACATTAAAGAACAGTAACAATAACAGCAGCAGCAGCAACAGGAGCAACAACAACAACAGTAACAACAACAACAGCATCAACAACAACAACAACAACAAAAACAACAACACCACACACACACACACACACACACACACGCATGCATGCATGCATGCATGTATGCATGCTCGCATGCACACATGCAGGTATGCACACATGCACACACTCACCCACGCATGCTCTTACAATCCAAGTACGCAACAACAACAATAACAGTAACAACAGCAGCAGGAACAACAACAACAACAGCAACGACAACAGTAACAACAACAACTTCAACCACACACACACACGCGCGCGCGCGCGCGCGCGGCGCGCGCGCGCATGCATGCAGGTGTGCACGCATGCACACACTCATCCACGCATGCTCTTACAATCCAAGCACGCAACAACAACAATAATAGTAACAACAGCAGCAGGATCAACAGCAACAACAACAGCAACAACAACAACAAAATGAGTTTCTTGGCCTCTAATCATGGATGCTTCTCCTTATAGTGGAGCATTGTCCAAAGGAGGGAAGGCGAAGTGAATTGCATCCTTTCTGTCAAGTCTTTATTGTGATGACTTCTTTCCTCCTGGACGACCATTCTGCACAGCAATGAGTTTGTCCCAACCTCCAACAAGGACTGTCGCTGTGGCCTAGGCATCTCTTACGACTGCTTGTCTGCCCCTGGTGTGAAAGAACGAGGCTGGGGCCATTGTGTTCCTGGTAAATGGGTTCTTCCTGAGGCCAGAAGGAGAGTGGGGGCAGTATTCATCTCTATTCATACTGAGCGAAAATTCCATGCCGATCTCTGAGGAGCAGGATCCGTGGAGGGTTATTTGTTCGTTTGTCCGCTGTTTTTCAAGGATGAGTGATTGCTCCTGACAACTACGTTGTTTGCTATCTGGTTTATTTCATGTTCTTCTGGGGACCTACGTAGCAATAGATGGATTTCTTTCATGCATGGTTTTTACGTTTTACAGAAACAATCATCAAAAAGGTGAAAAGATAAATATATAAAGTTCTGTCCCAATACAACACGCCATGGCAGTAGAGTTAAACAAACACATAATTAAATCTGTCTGGTTTTTTTTTTTTTTTTTTAACAAATCCAAGATAACAATCATTCTGATATTTGCGTCAAAGAAACCAAAAATAAGTTTTAGAATTATGATACTGATGATAATGATGATGATGACGATAATGACGATGATGATGATGACGACGACGACGACATTGACGACGTTAAGGACGATATGGTAATGCTGTAATAATGAAGAAATCATATTATTTACAGCCCAGCTGAAGATTAAAAAAAAAAAAAAACTAGAAGGATGAGTCTGAAATGCCGGAGCTGATACAGAAAAAAAACAAGACGATGATAAGTAAAGATATAACGAATACGATGGTAAGAATTATTTTCCTGACTTTTTTCCTTTCTAATGGTGTTTGCAGCCCAGCCAGTTGGATTGACCACAATCTGATTCAAAGGGTGCCTAAAACAAAATAGCCAGAATAACGAGGACAATCACAACAGCAACAACAACAACAACAAGCATGGAAGAACAGTAACAACAGCAGCAGCAGCAGCACAGCAACAACAGCAACAACTGCAACAACAACAACAACACGCACACACACACACACACACACACACACACACACACACACACACACACACACACACACACCACACATCACTCACTCGAACACATACATGTAAGCATGTAAGCATGCACACATGCAGGTATGCACGCATACACACACTCACCCACGCACGCAACAACAACAACAACAACAACAATAACAACAACAACGACGACGATGACGACGATAACAAAGTCAGTTTCTTGACCTCCAATCATGGACGCTTCTCAGTAGAACGGAGCATTGTCCAAAGGAGGGAAGGCGAAGTGAATTGCATCCTTTCTGTCAAGTCTTTATTGTGATGACTTTTTTCCTCCTGGACGACCATTCTACACTGCAATGAATTTGTCCCAGCCTCCAACAAGGACTGTCGCTCTGGCCTAGGCATCTCTTACGACTGCTTGTCTGCCCCTGGTGTGAAAGAACGAGGCTGGGGCCATTGTGTTCCTGGTAAATGGGTTCTTCCTGAGGCCAGAGGGAGTGTGTGTGTGTGTGTGTGTGGGGGGGGGGGGGGGGGGGGGGACAGTACACATCTCTATCCACACAGAGCAAGCAATCCATGCAGGTCTCCCTGGAGGCTTATTTGTTCGTTTGTCCGTTGTTTTGCAAGGATGAGTGATTTCCCTTTCTGACTGCGTTGTTTGCTGTCTGGTTTATTTCACGTGCTTCTTTGAATTTTTGCTGCAGTGAACACATGTCTTTCATGGTTGGTTCACCTTTTATCGAAACAAGCATCAAAACAGAGCGAGCACAGCTGAAAAAAATATACAGATCTGACTGTCTAAAATTAATCTCTCCACTTCTTTTTTAGTTGTTCGTGCATTTGCCGATACATGATGATGTACACATTTGCTGCTTATTTGCTACTGTTAAAAAGTAAAAGTGGTAGTAGTAGCAGTAGTGGTAGTAGAAAGAGGAGGAGGAGGAGGACGAGGAGAAGTAGTAATAGTTGTAATAAAAGTAGTAGCTGCAGCAGAAGCAGCAGTGTAGTAGTAATAGCAGCTGCGGCGGTGACAGTAGCTGCATTTGTGGTGGGGCTAGTAGTAGTAGTAGTAGTAGCAGTAGTAGTAGTAGTAGTGGTAGTAGTAGTAGTAGTAGTAGTAGTGGTGGTGGTAGTAGTAGTAGTAGTAGTAGTAGTAGTAGTAGTAGTAGTAGTAGTAGTAACAGCAGTGGTAGTGGTGGTGGTGTGGTGGTACTTCATGAAGATGTTCTTGTCCCTCCATACAGATTTCAGTCTGGGCTGTGTTGTTGTATGGAGTCTAGCTTCTGATCGTGGACAGTTACATAGCATTTATGGTGGTGTTGTGGCGGATTATCAACTTCTCGTCGCTGATTTCCATGTCATGTCTTGTGGGTGTTTCAATCAAGTCGTTCAACAAGCTCAGTAAGTTATTACTCACTGCCCGCCAGGCCACTGATGTCACCAGTAAACCAAAAACCTGTAATGGCTCTTTACGCAATGCTGAAAATGCTGACCTGACCGTCCAGTGCATGTATGATGATGCGCTCCAAGATGTGTTGAAAAGTGAAGGAGATAGAAGACAGCCCTGACAAATCCAACTGAATTGTGGAACCATTCTCCAATGGCACCCTGTATGAGCGTTTGACTGATCGCTCATGGGGTAAAGTTGCTGTGTGGTGTTGACGAGCTTCTCCTGATGTTGAATATCTTCATGGAAGCCCGTAGTGCCTCCTGCCAGATTCTATCGAAGGCCGTCTTGAAGACTCAAAGGCGTGATAGGACTCCCTCTGATGCTGGAGACTTTTTTCCGTAATAGTTACGTAAGTTAAAAATGGTTAACATGTTATTCTACCTTTGCAACATCTAGCCTGTTCTTCTGCAACGGTTTTTATCTGCTTGAGGGTGCATGCGATTATTCAGAATTATTGTGAGCATTGATATATTTATTATTCATTAATTATATGCTATTTCTAGCAGCTTGGGAGAATTCCTTTTTGGGAAGGGTCACGATCAGTCATTGAGTCCATGGCCTGGACCATTCCCCAGTGTGACGGATTTTGGTTGCCGATGACAGTCATGATACCAGTTACTGCATCTCTGCCATTTTTCACGAGTCGTGGAGGAATGTTGTCGATGTCTGCAGCCTTGCCACAGTTGAGCAATGTTATACGGCGATGACTTCTTCATGGAATGTTGGAGAATATTGAAAAGTTATTCCCCTTTGATGAATCCTGTGCTTTCAGAACATATGGATGGCCTGTGATCTGTTTGCTGTAGAACTCGATGCAATATTCAGTCCATCTTTTAATGCCACGTCCGTCATCTGTTCGGTACAGTTGTCGTCTTTTTTTTTAAATATTGGAGAATTTTCTTTTGTTTGTTCAGGTCCTTCACAAGATTAAAGCCTTTTTAAGAGTTGCCGTACTCGAGACGTCATTTGATACAGTGTTCTTACAGTGTTTCTCGATTTAGCTCGCCTTTGCATTCTTCATTTCTTCATTGATTCACTTGTTTCTCTCGTTCACAACGCTATATTTCTCCTATTTGCTCTTCTTAAGCAGTTTTGAAGTCCTTCTAGAGTCAAACATCTGTAGGATATTGTGTGAAATCCATGGCTTTGATTTCCGTCTTCTTATTCCTAGGATCTCCTCTGCTGTTTTGGTCATCATCTGGTTGAAATTGTAACGAAGGCTTCAAGGTCTTCCTCTACCAAAAGTAGTGGGAATGA
>CM065725.1:17965297-17967797 GCA_033310375.1 Conus canariensis | reverse complement strand
TCTGGTTGTCTGTACCATCTTGAATGATTGATACAATAACAACAGTTGCAATTGAGCGCTATTACTATAATGTTGTCAGTATCAGCACAATAGACAAACAGCATTTTTCTTCCGTATTGTTAATAAGGAAAAAAAGTGCAAAGCACATAAACGTACTCCCAGTTTATCTTGAATACGCGTGAGATATCCCATAAAGAGGAGAAACCGTTTTTAGTAATGGCTATTCTGGTAAACAATTGGCACCATCAGTGACCCATAATGACCATACCTACAAATTTTCAGAAAGATCGGCCAAGTACTTTGAGATTATCCATAAAGAAGAAAAACCGTATGGGCCGTTGTAACTGTTAGTAACGGATATAACGGTACAAAAAAACATCGGGCATCATCCGTGACCCATAATGGACATACCTACAAATTTTCAGAAAGATCGGCCAAGTACTTTCTGAGATATTCCATAAAGAAGAAAAACCGTTATGGGCCGTTATAGCCGTTAGTAACGGTAAAATAAAACATTGGGCATCATACGTGACCCATAATGAACGTACCTACAAATTTTGAGAAAGATCGGCCCAGTAGTTTTGTCTGGAGCTAGTAGAACACATTTTGACCACGGACGGACAGACAGATACATAGACAGACAGTATTTCTTTGGACATATAATCATCACCTTTTAACGTTAGCACAAGAATGACGTTAAAATCTAAAACCTATCCTGTATACACCAGCACTGACTTGCTATGGACTCACTGTCACGCTTTATTCACAAGTTTTACTTCTTTGGATGGACTATCAAAATTTGATCTGTAATATGCATACATCTGCGCATCTGTTGAATCTGGCAAACAACAGGCGTTTTAGTACGTTTTAGTATTAAGAGGGGGGCGGGGGAAGGGGGGGGGGGAGGCATTGTATCCTCTTGTGCGGGCTATTCAAAGCCAGAAAAGCGGATCTTCAAACAGGTGCTATCCTATTTTGGGATCATTGGCAGGTGCAACAGTCAGATAATAAAGAGCTGGGAATTTGTGTGAATAACATACACATGACAATGATCGAGGAAGCTAAACGAAGAATTCTGCCTTGTTGCGCGCTCTCTCTCTCTCCTCTCTCTCTCTCTCTCTCTCTCTCTCTCTCTCTCTCTCTCTCTCTCTCTCTCTCTGTTCCCCTACTGTGTCAGCAAACACCAACGCCAGTCTTTGTGTTCAGTGAGTCTGGCACCTTGTTTCCTGTTTCCGCTTCCCTCCATTTCCTACTACATCTACACTGACCACCGTGACGCACAACACGTGGCTCTTTGTCTCCGTCTTCAGACCTCCGAGTGGAAAGCCAGCTGATAGTCGTTGAATATTCATAACTGTCTGACTTATAATATGAGGAGAGAAGAAACTGACATACGTGTAGGTGAGACAACGTTACTGGCCTCGGTTAATTGCTCTCTTGTAGTGTAGTCTGGTGTTGTTGTTTTTTTTTGTGTTTTTTTTTCTTTTTCGTTTGTTTGTTTGTTTATTTTTTTAAGCTGACTTATGGTGTGCACTGTCCCTATTGTAAAGTGGTCTGTTGTGGTATCCTCTCTTCTGATGTGGCTTCATTTTGTTTACCATTACGTGCTATGATATTTTGCATCCTATCTTGCTGAGTGCATTGTTGCTGTCTTGTCTTCGGTGGTGTGTTCTGGTGTTTCTGTCTTATGTTGTAGCTTGTTGTTGCTTGCTGTCTAATTGTATGTTTATTTGTTTGTCTGTCTATTTGGGTCTTTTTTTTCGGGGGGGGGGGGGGTAGGGGTTTTATCTTGTGGTGTGGCCTCTTGTGTCCTGTTTCTGGCATGATCTGGTGCAACAAACTTGTGCTCCATGCACACACACACACACACACACACACACGCGCGCGCGCGCGCGCGCGCGCGCGCGAACGCATGCACACACACACACACACACAAACACACACACACACACACACTCTCTCTCTCTCTCTCTCTCTCTGTATTTGTCTGTCTGTGTCTGTCTGTCTGTCTGTCTGTCTGTCTGTCTCTCTCTCTCTCTCTCTCTCTCTCTCTCTCTCTCACCCCCATCCCCACCCCCCACCCCCAATACTTTCCCCTCGACACAAGGACGTTCATCCTCCCAGTGAGAAATCTTCAGTGGCAGAGGTGAATTACGTCACTTCTCTCGTGTCTTTATTGTGATGATTTCTTTCCTCGCGTACGACCATTCAGCACAGTAATGGGTTTGTCCCGACCTCCAGCTGAGGAATCCCACTATGGCCTGTGCATCTCTCAGGATTGATTGTCTGCCCCTACTGTGAGGAAGCGGCGTTAGGGCCATTGTCTTCATGGCAAATGGGCGCCCTGGGAATGGGGGACAGTGGGACAATGAGGGCGAAATTCATCACCATTCACACAGACAGCACAAGATCCATGCAGCTCACTGAAGGTTAAGCTCCCTGAGGGTTTCTGTTTACGATGGAAAATGATTTTGATCGGATCACTGTATTGTTCGTTGCC
>CM065725.1:17957797-17960297 GCA_033310375.1 Conus canariensis | reverse complement strand
TTCTGTTTTTCCTGTACTGCCAAAAGAGATTTTATTGCAACCCATACGTAAAACACCAGTGGCAAAAAAGTACTGTTCAGAGTCTAAGCATCTAAACTCCCCTATCCCACACCCTCCCCTATCCCATTTAGCAACTGTTATCTTATAATTCCAGTGAGTGGTGCCCTATTTTCTTTGCATGATCACTTTTCTCCTCACCATAAAGCTAAGAGAGAAAATGAGAATGAGAGAGAGAAAAAGATGGCGTCAATGCTCGCTTGATTATGAGCCATTCAGTAACTCCAAAACACATCACGCAACCTGTAAAATCAAAGTAATCTTCAGATAGCAAACCAAACGAACTCAAACGAGGAGCAGGAAATCAATGAAGGCCGCCGGAAAATTCCACTCTCAGAACGTGTCAACACACTCGTCGACTGCTGTGATAAGCTGCTATACTCACTCTGTATTTGGTCGGCCATCGTCTAAAGAAAACAATCAAACAAACAAACAAAAAGCCACACACAAAACACAGCTTTGCGAAGTTTTGATCACTGAAGACACGACCAGCCTGGCCGAGAAAGGAGCAAACAGTTGGATGTCTACTTCACCATAAGATGGAACTACAGTTCGCAGAACACGTTTCAGTATCAGACACTTTTGATTCTGTCCAAGAAGCCGCGGTGCAAGCGCGCGCGCGCGCGCACACACACACACACACACACACACACACACACACACACACACACACACACATGCTAGCGCGCTCACACACACGCATGCGCGCACGACTTCACGCACGCACGCACGCATGCACGCACGCACGCACGCACTCACTCACAAGCACAAAAGCACGCACGCACGCACGCACACACACATATACACGCACGCGCGCGCGCACACGCGCACACACACACACACCACGCACGCACGCACGCACGCACGCACGTACGCACGCACACACACACACACACACACACACACACACACACACACCACACACACACACGGATCGAGAGACAGACAGACACACAGACAGTCGGACAGACGGACAGAGACAGAAAAACAGTGAGATAGAAAAACAGACAGAGACAGAGACAAGCAGACAAAAAGAGAGACACAGTGATAGGCAGGCAGGCAGGCAGGCAGATAAACAGACAAGCAAACATCAAACAGTGAAAGACAGAGGACGAAAGAAAAGCACACATTGTGTTAACGCTCACTTGATTGCGAGACGTCCAATAATTCCTAGCAATGGAAATATTCCAGGAACGCATCAAGCATCCTGTAAATCACTGCAACCTTCAGAAAACAAACGCTGGAACAAAAACGAGGGACCGAATTTGTGAAGGCTGCCTGAATGCTGCCCCTCAGGGAACGTGCCAACACACTTCTCAACAGCTTTGACAGGTTATTACATATCATTATTCAATGTTCTCAGACAGACAAACAAACAAGCAAACACACAAACATACAAACAAGGAAACAAGAAACAAATAATACACAACTTTCCAAATGTTTATGTTACACATCATCATCCAGTGTAATCAAACAGACAAACAAACACACAAACAAACAAACAGGGAAACAACAAGAAAATAAACACAACTGTCCAAATGTTCATCTCCTGTTCACCCTTGGCAGCAACAAGTAGTCTGGTCTGTCTGAAAGGAGTAAGGACCTAACAGAGTTGTATGTCTACTTCGCCAAAAGATGGCACTGCAATCTAGCACAGCATGTTTCAGTGTGAGACACTCTTTGGGTCTGTTGGGTCTGTTCAAGAAGCGGTCACACACACACACACGCGCGCGCGCGCGCGCGCGCACACACACACACACACACACACACACACACACACACACACACACACACACACACACAGGGACAAACAGACAGACGGACGGACGGACGGACGGACGGACATAAAGAGAGGCACAGAGGCAGACAAACAAACAGTGAGACAGACAGAGGTACAGACAGTCGAAAAAACAGGACAGACAGACAGGCAGAAAGACAAAGAGATAAAGACAGAGATAAAGAGAAACCACACTGTGACAAAGACGGTCACCAAGAGAGAGAGAGAGAGAGAGAGAGAGAGAGAAGAGAGAGAGAGAGAGAGAGGGAGAGACAGACAGAGACAGAGACAGAGAGAGACAGACAGACAGACAGACAGACAGACAGACAGAAAGACAGCCAAGCAGACATGGACACAGACACATAGAGACAGACAGAGACAGACAGAGGCACAGACAGAGACAAAGACAGAGAGAGACACAGAGGCAGAGAGAGATTGTGAGACAGAGAGACAGACAGACAGACAGACAGACAGATAAAGACAGAAAGACAATATGATGGAGAGACAGAAACAGAGACAGAGATAGGCGGATGGAAACAGTGATAGACAGGTAGACAGGCAGGCAGAGAGACAGAGAATCAGACAACCAACCAGACAGAAAGAGAGAGAACGAACGAAAAAGCACGCACAATGTGTTCATGCTCACTTAATTGCCAGGCATCCAAT
>CM065725.1:17952797-17955297 GCA_033310375.1 Conus canariensis | reverse complement strand
GCACGCGCACACAACACACACACACACACACACACACACACACACACACACACACACACACACACACACACACACACTCGTTTAACTTTAATGCCTTCACCCCTTATACGGAATGGGGTGTGGCAAATAAAGAAACCAGTGCACATAAGTTCGAAGATGTCTTTGTCAGTGTCATATAAACAGCATAAACATTTCTTTGTAAAAACACGCAACATTTCTTTGCGACTGTCACATACAAAAAACAACAACAACAACACAGATCCAAATGTTGCCCCTTTCTTAAGAACAAAGAGGGCGGGTGGGGTGGGGACGAACTGGAGAACTTTTCCTTTCTTCTCCCCAGAAATTCAACAGTTTTCAACAGTATTTTTTACCTCCTGACATAAACTTGCGTAAGTGATAAACAAACGTTCTATTGCAACAGGAAGTAGGTCAATATTGTTTTCGCAATGTATCCTATTCACTTAATCATAAAAGAACGTTTATCACCAGGAACATTGATATTGCAATCTTTACGTAACCGTTCGTGTCTTTCAATACCTTTTCTCTCTTTGTCTCTTAACAAGGACTTTGTGACTATTACATTTAGATATAGTCTGACAGTAGATTATTATGTCAGGAAGAGAACACTTTTTACCGTCTGAAATAGTAGCATTTACTACCATTTTCTACGACCCTACCACCGTCACCGTTTGCAATTATCTTGTGAAGTTTCTTAAATATTATTTTTCAAAGTGCTTGTCTCTAAATCAATAAAGGACTGTTGAGTCCAAGCAAAGGCCTACCCACTTTCAGTCAGTATCCTCTTCTAATTTATCCACACACACACAACACACACACACACACACACACACACACACACACACACACACACACACACACACACACACAGCGGCACGCACAAAGAGAATGAGCGAGAGGGACACACACACACACACACACACACACACACACACACACACACACTGACTGACTGAAACCATTTACTGTCAGATTAACATAGTGTTGTACTGACATTTAAAAAAAAAACCTTAATAAATTAATGAGAAAACGAAAATAATCCAAATAAACATCTGAATGACATAAAAATCATAAAGGAAAATTACCAGGGAAACATTTAACATTTTTAAGTAAAATGATAAAATCAGAAATTGTAACAATAAAACAAACTACATCTTAACTGTGCTGAAAATTTAAAAAAAAACTCTCTCTCTCTCAGTCTCTCTCTCAGAACACCATAACAAAAATTTAAAAAAGGAGAAAAAGCCCCCCCCACCACCCCCCCAAAAAAAAAGCATGCACACACACACACACACACACACACACACACACACAACACACACACACACACACACACACTCACATAAACCACTCTTCTCCTTCCCCCCACTCACGTGTATGTGTGCACGCACATATATTCACTCACAAACAAATAAAACCAAATCTCTCTCTCTCTCTCCTCTCTCTCTCTCTCTCTCTCTCTCGCATGCACACAACACACACACACACACACACACACACACACACACACACACACACACACACACACAACCAAAACCCAACCCCCCCCCCCCCCCCACACACACACACACTCAAAACATATCCACACAAAAAACGTATAGACGTATGCACAACATACACTCACATATAAACAAAACCAAGTTCTCTCTCTCTCTCTCTCTCTCTCTCTCTCTCTCTCTCTCTCTCTCTCTCTCTCTCTCTCTCACACACACACACACACACACACACACACACACACACACACACACACACACACACACACACACACACACTTATGTCTACATTTCCAACTGCTCAAAAGAAACTGATGATGCATCCTTTGATATGAGAAATGCTATCAATAAACCTGAACATGAAATGGTGATCCTTAAAAGCACCAGGCAAAACCCAAAGACTTTACCGACATCTTGTTCTGTGGTGTTTTCGTACACACCCTAGTTACAGACGGCTCTGCGTCATCACCTCTTAAGGATGTCAATGGAGGAACCAAAACAACTCCCGTCTTCCAAGCCCATCCCTTCACTTTCCCTCACCAAGTACTCAGATGTGGAGAAGTGCACACACTCTGTACCCCCTTCTCTATATTCTAGCACGTACTTCCCATACTATACATTTGATAGATTGCATCCTTTCACTTCAACCTCTTCGTTTTCGTTCTCAGACAGTTGAATTTTTCTGATTCCTTCCACATGGCAAACCATGGATTCGATTCGCAACTGAAGAGAGATTTGAAATCTTGCTAACTACAACGTGGTGCATGATTACGAAAGCATTAGTGGTTGAAACGCAACACTAAGTATTGTGCCATTATATCTTTAGCAGTGCCACAGGCAGCAGTTAGTATGTCGGCTACCACTCTCTCTCTCTCTCTCTCTCTTCTCTCTCTCCCTCTCTCTCTCTCTCTGTGTGTGTGTGTGTGTGTGTGTGTGTGTGTGTGTGTGTGTGTGTGTGTGTGTGTGTGTGGCAGGATGAGGAGGGG
>CM065725.1:17937797-17947797 GCA_033310375.1 Conus canariensis | reverse complement strand
GTGCACACACACACACACACACACACACACACACACACACACACACACACACACACAGATTTATGAACATGACAGTAAGTCTATATTACTTTATAGGTATGTCTTATGGGCCGTGGGAGTAAGGCCTGAGCAGGTGCAAAAAGGAAAAATTCAGTTTGCATGCACATGCGCGCGCGCACACGCACACACACATAAACACACGCACGCACACACACACACACACACACGCCGCGCGCGTGCGCGCGCGCGCGCGCGCGCGCGAGCGAGAACATATGCATCTGTCTGTCTCTGTCTGTCTGTACAAATATTTGCCTGTCTGACAGTCTGTCTGTCTGTCTGCCTGTCTGTCTGACTATCTGTCTCAGTCTTTCTCTGTCTCTGTCTGTATTTTAATCTATCTCTCTCTCTCTCTCTCTCTCTCTCTCTCTCTGTCTACGTCTGTGTCTGTCTGTATGTCTGTCTGTCTGTCTGTCTCTCTCTTCTCTCTCTCTCTCTCTCTCTCTCTCTCTCTCCTCTTCCCCTTCCCATTTAAAGTATACCAGTCTAATTTAATACCGATGTTTTATCTGGCAATGCTTAGAGTAAATTCACATGATTACACAAAGGAAGTAGATCACACAGTGCCCTAAAAGTTCTGGCAAAAGCATACATGCGGAGAAGGAAATGAAGACCAATTTGTCCTTGCTTGCCTGAAAGTTGCAGCTACAGCAGTATGTAAACAAATATTGTCAATATTTTGACAAGTTTTGTCAACACTCTGTGCTAGTTAAACTCGGTTTGAAAGTTTCCAGATACATTATCAGCAAGTAGGCCTCTGGAGCAAACGATCAAGGCGTGTTCGAATAAGACAAATGGGTGCAGTGGACACAAATGTCACGAAACCATCACCATATATGCAGAGAACATTTTGGTGTGAGTCAGTTTGAAACAAGTTATATACAGATGTTGTTGTGGAATCGCAGAGACCCAACTGACCTGTAAATGTAACACAAATGCATATCCTACGAAAGACACACACACACACACACACACACACACACACACACACACACACACACACACACACACACACACACTACACATACACACACGCACGTACGCACGCACACACGCACACACACACACACACACACACACACACACACAAGGCACGCACGCACGCACGCACGCACGCACACAGCACACCAAAACACATCACACACACAACACACACACACACACACACAGCGGCGCGCGCGCTCGGGTGTGCAAACAGATGCACGTGTGGGCCAGCTCAACCGCACTTCCTTTTGTCTCTGTTTGTTTGTCTGTCTTTCTGTTTGTCTATTTGTTTGTCTGTCTGAGTGTCTGTCTACCTGTCTGTCTATATGTCTGTCTGTCTTGTTCTCTCTCTCTCTCTCTCTCCTCTCTCTCCTATCTCTCACTCTCTCTCCTTTTCTCTCCTCTCTCTCTCTCTCTCTCACTGTCTCTCTGTTTCTATCTCCCTGTCTCTGTCTCTGTGTCTTTGTCTCTGTCTGTCCTGTCTGTCTGTTCTGTCGTCTGTCTGTCTGTCTGTCTCTGTCTGTCTCTCTCTCTCTCTCTCTCTCTCTCTCTCTCTCTCTCTCTCTCTCTCTCTCTCTCTCCCGCATTGAAAGCGCTAATAGTCTAGCTTAATACTAACTTGACGGTGTTGTCGGGCAATGCTTGCATTCATAGTAAACGCATATGATCACACGAAACAATTGATTCATAAGAGCGTCCTGAAACTTCAGGCAAAACACACAGGCTAAAAGAAAAAAACACCGTGTTTACGGTTCCGCCTGAGTGCTGCAATTACAGCAATATCTAAACATACACATTGAATACTTTGACAAGTTTGAACAACACTCAAACTCAGGTGGAAAGTTTTTGGCCAGAGATATTACCACCAATTCAGCGTTTAGAGCAATGGCCTACACGTGTTTGAATAGAACAACGAATGAAGCGGAGTTTGAACACAAACGTTACCAAATCGTGAAAGTACAATTGACATGGTTCATCTTCGTTTGAGTCAGTTTCGAAACAAAATACAGTCGTTTTGAAATCGGAGAGATCAAATTGATTTAGAAATGAAAGACACATACATAGCATAGGAAATATCTTAACAGTTTGTACATCTCCGTACATGTCACACACACACACACACACACACACACACACACACACACACACACACACACACACACACGCACTTGCATAGTGCACCACAGATGCACGTCTATACGTCTGCCTTTTTTTCTCTGCCTGTTTCTCTGATTATCTGTCTGCCTGTCTGCGTCCCTGCCTGCCTGCCTGCCTGCCTGCCTGCCTGCCTGCCTGCCTGCCTGCCTCTCTCTCTCTCTCTCTCTCTCTCTCTTCTGACTTTGTCTCTCTGTCTCCCTCTCGCTCTGTCTGTGACTCTGCCTTTCCATCTCTGTTTCTGTCTGTCTCTGTTCTTCTGTTTCTCTCTCTCTCTCTCTTCTCTCTCTCTCTCTCTCTCTCTCTCTCTCTCTCTGTGTGTGTGTGTGTGTGTGTGTGTGTGTGTGTGGTGTGGAAGCATTGCAGGTGCATCGCAGGCATCGCATCGCTCCGAGACTCCAAAAAGGGCGCTATCCAACGGTTCTCCAGTCGGAAGCTGTTCAGGGAGGGAGAAATATGCCAGGAGAGAGGACCGCGAGGAGTCTTCGGGCAATGAGCTGGACCAGGAAAATGGACCAGCGTCTGTATGGGGCTAGTCGGCGTTTCTCCTCCACGTCGTCTTCTTGTTGATGGTCTGGCTATGGCTCTGGCCCCGAGGTATTTTTATCTCTTCTGGTAAGTTAACAGATCCTCTGTTACTTAAGGGGTTCCAAAGGATATCCTCCGTTATACGGGCGTTCCAGAGATAAACCTACCTTTTTTGGTTATGGATAAATTGCGAGTCTGTTCTTTGAACTGTCGGGGTTTAAAAAATAGATGGAAGAGGGCATCTATATTCAGAAATTTAAAAAGACAAAAGTTAGATATAATTTGCATACAAGAAGCGCATATCACAGCAAGTGATATAAACACATGGGAAAAGCAGTGGGGTGGAAGCGTATACGCACAGCCAGGGACCAGTCACAGCAAAGGAGAAGTAATTCTAATCTCAAAAAGTTTCTCAGGAAAGGTTACCCTAGTCAAGTCTCAAGAACGCATGATCGTCCTGAATATCGAGTATTGTTCCTTTGAGATTACAGTTGCAAACGTTTATGCTCCTAACGATCACAGGGAAAAAATACTTTTTTTTCGAAGTCTGCGGGACGAAGTGGATGAGTGGGGAGGAGAGAGAGTAGTGATCTGTGGAGATTTCAATTGCGTTTTAGATAATGATTTAGACATTGTTTCAGGTAAACCACACAACAAAATAGAGGTAAATGAATTTAAGTCAGTATTAACGCAGTCAAGCTTAATCGACTCCTGGAGATTTTTTCACCCTGAAGAAAAAGAATATACCTGGAATAGATTTAACCCTTTTATAGCAAGACGGCTAGACTATTGCTTGGTGACAGAAGATTTATGCTCCTCCTTGGTTGTCAGTGAACACTGTACCATTCCGCATTCAGATCACAGAGCAGTTGTGCTGGAGTTTAACGAAGGAGACTTTATCAGAGGTCCAGGGTACTGGCGATTTAACAATAGCTATTTACAGAATACAGAATTCGTTGAGAACATGAATCTATTGCTTGTAGAAATGGAGAATGAAGGAGGTGATATGTCTTACATGGACAAATGGGAATGGACAAAAATGAAAATAAGGAATTATTGTATCGAGTTCGGAAAACGTCTTGCTTGTAATACACGAAA
The DNA here is from genome assembly GCA_033310375.1 of Conus canariensis. Lineage (NCBI taxonomy): Eukaryota > Metazoa > Mollusca > Gastropoda > Neogastropoda > Conidae > Conus > Conus canariensis. Next base: position 17,943,975 of record CM065725.1, on the reverse strand, counting down.
CAAAAAAATCGATTTACAAAAAAGAATACAAGATCTCGAATCAAACATCCTACGTAACCTTCAAAACAAAGAACTACAGATTGATTTGTTAAAAACAAAACATGAATATGAACTATTTGACTTGGAGAAGACAAAAGGAGCCCAAGTGAGATCAAGGTTGAGATGGATAGAGGAGGGGGAAAAGAACAGCAAATACTTTTGTAGCTTAGAAAAATCCAGAAGCAGACAAAAGATCATGACACGATTGTGTAAAGACACTGGGGAGGTAGTGCATCATCAGAAAGACATTCTGAGTGAACAAGCGTTATTTTACGAAAATCTGTATAATCAAACTACGCAAGATAATGAAGTCGCTGAAGCATGCGAAGTCTTTATTGAAAACGAAAACCTCCCGAAGCTAAACAATGACGAATCCGAGTCATGCGAAGGGCTCATCACAGAAGCTGAAGCCACAGAGGCTCTGAGAGAGATGAAGAACGGCTCAGCTCCTGGAAGCGATGGGATCAGTATTGAACTTCTAAAGTTCTTTTGGACCAGAATAAAACGTATTGTTATTAAATCCTTCAACGAATCGTTCACCAATGGGAGTTTATCATACACCCAAAACCTTGGAGTCATTACACTGATACATAAAGGTAAGGATTTAGACAGGGAGCACCTCAGTAATTGGCGCCCAATAACTCTTACAAACTCAGCTTACAAGTTATTAGCCAAAGTGTTAGCACTTAGAATGGGAACAGTTTTACACAAGCTGATTAGTGAAGACCAGGTAGGATACATGAAAGGCAGAAATATTGCCACAGTGTTGAGAACAATAGACGACGTTATAAATTACTTAAATGTAACAGGCAGAGCTGGATACATACTTGCGCTAGACTATGCCAAAGCGTTTGACTCGATATCTAGGACATACTTGTTGCACACGTTCAATGTTTTTGGTTTTGGACCAGATTTCATACGTTGGGTGTCCGTTTTAATGAAAAATAACGTAAGTTGTATTAATCATGGAGGGTGGTTGTCTGAGTATTTTAAAGTCAACTGTGGCATTCGACAGGGGTGCCCATTTTCGCCCCTGGCCTTTATTTTAGCGGTAGAAATACTGGCCTGTAAAGTTAGAAATAGCTCAGATCACCGGAATAAAATTGCCAAGTACACAAAACGTGAACCCAAAAAGCATTCGTATAAAACAGATGGCAGATGACACTACCTTTTTTCTTAAAGGTCAAACGGACTTAAAAATTGTAACGGATATAATAATGCAATTTGGAAGATTTAGTGGGTTACTGTTGAACAATCAAAAAACTAAAATACTACGAATTGGTGTTGCTCAACCCTTGCAGGACTGCCCGTTTGAGCTTGTAGATACGATTAAGATTTTAGGCATTGTTTTTAGCCGAAATAACCTGGCTCAGGACAATGAGGAAAATTGGCAAACACGAATGAACAGTCTACATAAATCGATAAGGGAGTGGAGCAAAAGGGATCTCAGCATTCAGGGGAAAATTGTGATAATAAAAACATTTCTCATAAGTCAGTTCGTGTACATCATGCAGTCAATAGGTCTTCCAGTTCATGTTTTAACAAAGATTAACACCGTGCTATATAAATTTATCTGGCAACGGAAAACGTCTAACAAAAGAGCGTTCGAAAAGGTTAAACGAAAAACTATGGAGTCAGACTACATAGAGGGTGGAGTTCAAATGGTCAATATGCTAGAACTTCAACAGACATTTAACTTGCAATGGATCGGAAGATTGTTCAAAGAGGAACAAAACTGGACATGTTTGCCTAAATGGCACTTCAGCAGAGTATCAGACTTCCAAAATCTCTTTAAAATTAACTGCTCTAGAAAGGACTTTATTGGAAAGGAATATATAAAGAACAAGTTTTGGTTGGAAGCTTTCTTGACATACCTAAATAAAAAATCAAGGATTCCACTCAATGAAGTTTCACAGGAAAACGTGTTGGATCAAGGTCTTTTTAATAATCATCTTATTCAGTTTAAAAACAAAATGTTATTTTTCCCACAGTGGCAAAAGGCAGGCTTTAGAACACTAAGTGACATCGTTAGCTTGAATGAAAACAGACTTCTTGCTGTAGAAGAAGTACAAGAAAGGATTAACCAAAATCCAGCTGTTACACTCTTTCAGTATAATGCGCTAGTTAATGCTTGTCCAAGGAAATGGGTCGATTGGATAGAGAGAGGCGAAGCAAATAGAGGTCTAGTAAACGAATCAGAAGCGGGTCACTTCCATAGAAAACCTAATTATATAAGAAGATACTTAGAGTCAAAAAGTAACAAATCGCCAGTAACAACACATGCTGTCAAATTTTGGCAAAGAAAAGTAAATATTACAATTAACAAACACATGTGGTTAATGCCCAGGAAAGTCACAAAAGAAGTGCGACTACGAGAGTTGCAATGGAAAATTTTGCATAATCTTTACCCAACTAATATTCTGCTGCAAAAAATGGGAAAGTGTAACTCACCAAATTGTTATCACTGTCCGGATACCCTTGATGTGTTGGAACATTTTTTCTATGATTGTCCCCTCGTAAATACATTTTGGAAGTATGTGGAATTGAGAGTTAGTGATTTTATACACAAATCTGTCACGTTATCTAGGGATATTGTTCTTCTTGGTTGTTATGATGTTCAGACCGCAAAGGAAGAGTGCGACCTTATAAATTGGGTATTGTTAGTGGGGAAAATGTGTATCAGCAAACTGAAAAAAACGAAATCAATTAGCCCCTTGGAAATCATATTTGAACAAGAGGCAAGACTTAGAAAAATGTTCTAAACACACACACGCGCACACACACACACGACACAACAGACACACACACACACACACACACACACACACACACACACACACACACACACGCACGCGCGCGCGCGCGCGCACACACACACACAACACACACACACACTCTCCCACCTCTCTCTCTCTCTCTCTCTCACACACACACACACACACACACACACACACACACACACACACACACACACGCACATACACACATATGCACCCGCACACTTTTTTTTTGTGCTCGTATTTCTATGAATACTTTATTACACTTATGTTGATTTAATTGTATCCATTTGTTAGAATGAAGTTATTACAGCAGAATGAAAGCGTCAGTACACCACACATCAGTACATGAACAAACCCAGACATTTTGTATCATTATCCTACACACTAAACTATCAAACAATTGTCCATCGGTAATGTACACACAGATTTTGCATGGTGAGCATGAGTCAAGAAAGAAAGGGGAAAAAAAAAGAAGAAGAAGAAGAAGAAGAAAAAAAAGACCGCCTTAAAAAAAAAAAAAAAAAAAAAAAAAAAAAAAAAGAAAAACGAAAAAAAAAGAAAGAGAAGTCAAGGCGGGGGTGGTGGTGGGAAAAAAAAAAACAAAAAAAAAAACGTTCACTTGGGCAGAAATATAAAGGTTTGTTCTGCACCATATTGTATGCCAGCATATTTTGAGGACCACCTACTCTGCATTCATAATAATACTGATAATTGTGATAATGACTGTTGCACGATGAAGGTGTTGTCCTGTCTGGTTGTGACTATAACATTAAATCTGATAGAATGTTTGACCAAATCCTGCTACACGCCCAATTCTATATTGAAAAATTTATTTATGAAAAGAGTCTACCGTCAGTTCAAATCTTTATTCTGTTTTTGAAAGCCATATATAAAACAGAAATGTATGCTGCTCGTCTAAACATGGAAATTTTGCGACACAGTGGCTTCCATACTTGCTTTATTGGAGCAAAACGCAAGTTGTACGTTGTATACAAAGGTTGTGGCAACAACCAACTGTTTTTGTTTGTTTGTTTGTTTTTTGCCCATGCTTTCCTGCTTTTTTCCCCTCTAAACCTAGTTGTAATTTGAAAAGATTCTTTGACGTGTTTTTTTAGTTGTTATTTGTTCATAAATGTATGTATGTGATTTGATGTACAAACAACCGTGATTACAAGTTAATGAACTATGTCCAATCATTTCTTTGTCCTTAATCGAATATGCATTTGTATTTGTATTCATTATCTCTGGTTTATATTCTCTGTGTGTGAAAAACATTTTTCCTTACAAAAAAAGATAATTGTGGTTATCTATCTCATTTGACAAGCATTCTTTTTCAGTGTGAGGAAACAGCTATGCTTATATTCATTTTTGATTCCAGATCAGAATTTCCTTTATTTCTCCTTTCACGGCTGAAATGTGTAGTGTGAAACTCTGCTGTAGGCGAGCATGCTAAACAGCTTTTGAAAATATAGTGACAACGACGTGGGAAAACCAGAAGAGATAGAGAAATTATTTGAGTAAAGATATAACTATCAAAAAAAAAAAAAAAAAAAAGCATTGCAGGACAGTTTAATACTAACCTGATTATATTGTCAGCCAATGCTTGGCATTTCATAATGAATACTTATATTCACACGAAGCAACTGACTCATAAAAATGTTCCCAAAACTTCCGACAGAACATGCATAGCTAGAAAAAAACATGAAGAATATTTTTCATACATCCATTGCCTGGAAACTGCGATCAGAGCAATATGTAAAGATACATATTGGCCGTAGTTCACATGTCCCTACAGCACTTTGTGTCAGTCTAATTCAGTTTGAAAGTTCCCAGAGACATTACCATGAAGCCAATGTGGAGCAACGAGCTAGACGTGCTCAAATGGAGAAATAGGTGGAGTGGAGTTTCCACACAAACTTCAGCGAAACAATAAATTAGATGTACGCTTGGCAGAGGACATTTCAGTGTTTCAAAATAAGATATAAAGCACGTCTTTTTCGAACCGGAAGGATGTAATTGGTATAGGAACGCAACACACATACATGTTCGATGAAAAAGATCAAAGTTTTACGTCTCTAGACACGTCACACACACACACAAAACACACACACACACACACCACACACACACAATATATACACGCACGCACGCACGCACACATACACACACAAGCATGCACGCATATATACACGCACACTCACGCACGCACGCACACACACGCACACAGATACACGCCCGCGCGCGCGCGCGCACGCGCACACACACACACACACACACACACACACACACACACACGCCTCCGCGCACGTGCACAACACACACACACACACACACACACACAACCACACACACACACACACACACGCCAGTGTGCTTACACACACACACACACACACACACACACAACACACCACACACACACTCGCTCCAGACAAAACTACGTGGCCGATCTTTCTGAAAATTTGTAGGTGTGTTCATTATGGGTCACGGATGATGCCCAATGTGTTATTTTACCGTTATAGCCGTTACGTGACCGTTATAGCCGTTACTAACGGCTATAACGAACATAACGGTTTTTGCTATTTATGGAATATCTCAGAAAGTACTTGGCCGATCTTTCTGAAAATGTGTAGGTATGTTCATCATGGATCACGGATGATGCCCAATGTTTTATTTTACCATTATAGCCGTTACTAACGGCTATACCGGCCCATAACGGTTTTTCTTTTTTATGGAATATCTCAGAAAGTATTTGGCCGATCTTTCTAAAAATTGTAGGTATGTTCATTATGGGTCACAGATGATGGCCGATGTTTACCAGAATAGCCGTTACTAATGGCGAAAACGGCCCAAAACGGTTTTTCCTCTTTATGGAATATGTCATGCTTATTCAAGATAAACTGGGAGTACGTTTATATGCTTTGCATCTTGTTTTTCTACTCTGCCTGCTTGTCTGATAAATTAAGCCTCTATCTGTCTGTCTGTCTGCCTGCCTGCCTGCCTATCTGCGTCCTCTCTCTCTCTCTCTCTCTCTCTCTCTCTCTCTCTCTCTCTCTCTCTCTCTCTCTCTGACAGCCAACAACTCAAGAAAATGTCCCCAAATCTTCTGACAGTTAGAACAACATGAAGATGCTTTTTACGCCCCCCTGTCTGGGAGCTGCAGCTAGAGGAATATGTAAAGATATACATGGCTAATTTTGCATGTTCGTACAACACTTTGTGTCAGTCAAACTCAATTTGAAAGTTCCCAGAGACATTACCACAAAATCAGTCTCGAGCAAAGGCCGAGACATGTTCAAATGGAAAATTGGGTGGAGTGGAGTCTGCACACAAACTTGAGCAAACTACAACTGTACGCT
>CM065725.1:17930297-17935297 GCA_033310375.1 Conus canariensis | reverse complement strand
ATTTGCTGCACGTGCGGCCTGTGGTTCTTATTGGGGCCTGTTTAGATGGAATGTGCTAGCAAAGTTTTGTGTTCAGAGTTGCTAAGTGTGGTTTGCATAATATTAACATTTTTCTGTGGAGCATAGATTGCATCTTTTTGAGATATTGTTGTATGGTGTTGCTCTTTTTATGATTTTCCATGATATGTTGTAGTCTATTTTTTTATCTTTGAGTCTCCAAATGTATTTACTCAGCTCTGTTTGATTTTTGTATTTTTCATTTTTGAATGACTGTTTGTGTTTGCGTATCTGGTTTTGAAAGTGTTTTCAGTAATCCCTATATATGTTTCTTTTTCATTTTCTGATGTTACCGTAGCTTGGTATACAATGTTGCTGTGAAGACATTTATTGCTTAGGGGGCACTGTTCTTTTTTAGTGCAGTTGCAAGATGTCCTTTCGGCACCCTTCTCTTTTATGTTGCTTTTCATTGTGTTAGATGAGTCAATCATGTTTTTGAGGTTGGGCATACATGAGTATGATAATTTAACGGTGTTTTTGTTGAATATTTTGGACAGTTTGTGTTCTTTTGGGAATGATGTTGCCAAGATTTTAAAGAATTCTTTTCCTACATTTGTTTTTACTTGTCCATCGTATGGTGGGTTGTACCATATGATCTTTCTTTTCCTATTTTTCTTATTTCTGTTCGTGCTGTTGTCTGGACTGTATTGTAGTTTGTGATTGTAACCACTTTTTTGTAATGCTTCTTGATATTCTGTTGCTGCATCATTGAATGCGTTTTCATTGCATGACAGGTTGGATAGTCTCTTGTTTATACCATTGGGTATTGTTTTTAGTATAGATGGTGGGTGGTTGCTTTTGATGTTTACGTAGACTGGTATGTCATTGGGTTTTTTGTATGGTTTGTACACATGGTCATTGAGGTCTAATGTTATGTCTAGGTAATTCACTACTTTTTTGTTTGCTTCTATTGTGATTTTTAAGTTGTGGTTTTTAAAGATTGAGCACCTTCAGATTTTGTAAGGACTTTTTTATATTGTTCATAATAATCGCTCCTCACGTTGAGCACTGTGGTCTGACAAAATCTAAAATGGAGAAAATCAACTTTAGGCAATCCACTAAAAACATACCATTTTCAAACCCACAAACGTACACTAAAAAACTGATAGAACAAACCGAGAAATTTGTGCGCAACATGAGATGGAAGGCGTTCTTCTTCCTAAACCCAAATGCAAAGAATGAAGACAAAAATACATATGGATTCAAATCATGGCGATCACCTCCGACAATAGATGAAATGAAACCTTTTGAAGACAAAATGAAGGGACTGATAGCCAATATTAAATTCAAAAAATCAAATAACAACTTTCAAACATCACTAGCAAATGATATAAAACAAATCCAAAATGATAAAAAGATATTCCCTAAAGGCTGACAAAACGAGCAATTTTTACAAAATGGAACCAAACGAATACTCTCAACTCTTAAACAAAAACATCCAGAAAAACTACAAGAAAGCTGAAAAAACTACACATAGCAACATCCGCAAAAAAGAAAAAGAACTTGCACACCGCATGGAGTTAAGTGATAGGGTAGAGGCAACAGCAACAAAAGAAGCCTTCATAACGCTTAAAGACCACAAGCCTAACTTCCAAAACAACCCAACATGTAGATTAATAAACCCATCTAAATCCGAACTGGGCAAAATAAGCAAGAGAATTTTGGAAAAGGCTATAGAAGATATAAAATCAAACACCGAATACAACCTTTGGAAAAACAGCTATGAAGTCATACAATGGTTTAAGAAACTCAACAAACAGAGAAATACAATGTTCATCACATTTGACATAGTAGACTTCTATCCATCCATAGATGAAGAACTACTCAACAAAGCTTTGAAATTTGCCAACAAATACACAAATATAACAGAGTCAGAAATGGAGATTATTTTCCACACCAAAAAAACCTTACTCCATAGCAGAAATGAAACTTGGATTAAAAAAACGAGCAAAAACTCTACATTTGATGTAACCATGGGATCGTATGATGGTGCCGAAACATGTGAACTAGTCGGACTATTCATGCTATCCAACATCCAAAAACAACTTGGAAAACAGGCCGGTTTATACAGAGATGACGGTCTCGCTGCATTAAACAATAATCCAAGAACCATTGAAAACAAGAAAAAAGAATTATGTAAAATCTTTAAAAACCACAACTTAAAAATCACAATAGAAGCAAACAAAAAAGTAGTGAATTACCTAGACATAACATTAGACCTCAATGACCATGTGTACAAACCATACAAAAAACCCAATGACATACCAGTCTACGTAAACATCAAAAGCAACCACCCACCATCTATACTAAAAACAATACCCAATGGTATAAACAAGAGACTATCCAACCTGTCATGCAATGAAAACGCATTCAATGATGCAGCAACAGAATATCAAGAAGCATTACAAAAAAGTGGTTACAATCACAAACTACAATACAGTCCAGACAACAGCACGAACAGAAATAAGAAAAATAGGAAAAGAAAGATCTCATGGTACAACCCACCATACGATGGCAAGTAAAAACAAATGTAGGAAAAGAATTCTTTAAAATCTTGGCAACATCATTCCCAAAAGAACACAAACTGTCCAAAATATTCAACAAAAACACCGTTAAACTATCATACTCATGTATGCCCAACCTCAAAAACATGATTGACTCATCTAACACAATGAAAGCAACATAAAAGAGAACGGTGCCGAAAGGACATCTTGCAACTGCACTAAAAAAGAACAGTGCCCCCTAAGCAATAAATGTCTTCACAGCAACATTGTATACCAAGCTACGGTAACATCAGAAAATGAAAAAGAAACATATATAGGGATTACTGAAAACACTTTCAAAACCAGATACGCAAACCACAAACAGTCATTCAAAAATGAAAAATACAAAAATCAAACAGAGCTGAGTAAATACATTTGGAGACTCAAAGATAAAAAAATAGACTACAACATATCATGGAAAATCATAAAAAGAGCAACACCATACAACAATATCTCAAAAAGATGCAATCTATGCTCCACAGAAAAATGGTTAATATTATGCAAACCACACTTAGCAACTCTGAACACAAAAGTAGAAATTGTAACAATTGCAGGCACAATGGAAATCTTTGCTAGCACATTCCATCTAAACAGCCCCAATAAGAACCACAGGCCGCACGTGCAGCAAATGAGATCCGCCGCACACACAAGTTGAAATCGGGTCCCGCACTGCCATAAAGATCGTTGGCGCGCCCCAAAAGACATCCTGAGGATAGCAACGCTAGAAACAAGCTTGTAGATTTTAATACTTCATTTTAAAAAAAAATATTTTTTAACAAATATATATATATATATATAATATATATATATATATATATATAATAAAGAGAGAGAGAGACAGAGAGACAGAGAGAGACACAGACACAGACAGACAGACAAACAAACAGACAGACAGATTGGCAGGCAGCCAGGCAGGGACAAAGGACAGAGAAGTGGAGAGACATAGGCAGAGACAGGGAGACAGAGACAAATACAGTAACACAGAGAAAGATAAACAGAGACATAGGCAGTGTCAGAGACCAAGAGTGACAGAGACACAGACACAAAAAGAGAGAGAGACAGACTCAAAGAGTGACAGTGACACAGACACAGAAGGAGAGAGAGACAGAGACAGAGAGCGACAGAACAGACAGACAGACAGACAGACAGACAGACAGGAACAGAGAGAGACACTGGGTCAGAGAGACCGAGAGATACACACACACACTCACACACGCACATAAGATGGCGGCTATGGTCAACAGCTAAACAACACGCTTGCTGAGGTTTTTTTTGCCAGAGTTCCTTAAAATGACCAGGTTCTCCAAAACAAGACCCTGGACGCGAAGTCCTTCAGCGTTGACCACATGATTTTGGACAACTGCGATCAAGGAAAAAACAAATCAGCCAAGAACATGAGAGAGAAAACCGAGAGCTGAGGACCGTTTCATTACCCTGGACCAAACGACCTGTGGAACGCTTGGATCTGCCGGTCACAGGCCTGCTAACCGGTTAAGCGAAAGCTTTGTAAGTACTGTTTCTGACATGAAAACATTAATAGAAACGCTATGCTATCGAATTTGCAACTTAGAGAGAAAACGATACAAAATCAAAATGAAAAAAATTGACCTGATCGTGAAGAACAACAAAATGACGACAATGGTCAGCGTTGCCACTCAGACTGCCGAACAGCAAATTTATACATCATATGCTAAAGCAGTCAGCTCGGGGCCAGTACCGTCGCCCGCGGAGCAGCAGAAGGGTGCCCTCAGCAAAAAAGACCGACCAACAAGCCTCAAGTCAAAGAAAACGACCATAGAATGACAAATAGAACACAGCAAAAACAACGAAGTGACGCAAAAAAAAAACAAACATTACGTCAAGGCGACAGCGAAACGTCAGGATTCTGCTCCTAAAGGAAAAAAGAATGACGGAAGAACTGAGTCTGGTCTGCCAAGTCTGCTTTTCATACACGATTCCGTGACAAGCAAAGTCAATGACAAGAGACTTGGAGATTCATTTGGATTTCAAGCAGAATCTCGGAAAACGTTCAAAATCAAGGATATACAACAAACATTTGAATCAGCATATCAAAAACACGACGCGCTACTGATTCACTGCGGAGTGAATGATTTAAAGTCAACATCTCCCACGGACTGCAGTAAAGATCTGGTGCAGTGTATCAGACTACAGAGGCATTAAGAAAGAAAATCCTGGTCTCAAAATAATCGTCAGCAAAATAGCACCAGTCACAGATACTCAACTGACCATCAAGAGAGATCTGTTCAACGCCCTCCTGACATCATAGCTGAGTGAAGACGAGGACATTAGCCTGATCAGCCATAACAACCTGCGCACGAGCTCCTGGCATCTCCGTGACGGCCTCCACCCCACCAACAGTGGTGGCAGCGTCCTGGCTAG
>CM065725.1:17907797-17917797 GCA_033310375.1 Conus canariensis | reverse complement strand
AAAAGCATACTAACCACAGACTGGCTTTTTCACATCTCGCCATAATAACCACAGGCTGACCTTTTCACATCTGGCCCTCAATAAAGGGAAAAACGAAGGAATTACAAACTCAGAAAGCTGTCAGAGAGAGGGGAAAAGTGAGAGGGTGAGAGAGAGAGAGAGACAGGGGTGGGTGAGAGAGAGAGGAGAGGGGAGACAGAAAGAGAAGAGAGAGAGAGAGAGAGAGAGAGTGGGGAGGGGAGAAGCGAGCGAAGAAAGATGGAGAGTGAGAGAGAGAACAGAACAGAACAGAATTTTATTTAAAAAGGCCAAAGCCCCATTTGAAGGGGTGTGAACAATGACAATGAATATATGATACAAATGCGAACGAAACTGTCATCCCAATATAAGCAAGAGCGCTAGGTCAAATGCAAGACTGAAAACAGTTTACCAACTTGCAAAGGGAAATAATGTAAATTCGAGAAACAAAATCATTACACACTTACATTTATAGACTCAATTCACAAATTCACATTCATTCATCAATAAATTTGATAATTCAAGATACAGCTATTTCCCTTCTCTTAAAGGCTTTGTAAAGATATACGGCAAGATTTTTTAACTACTTCTGTCTTTCGTGATGCTAAAAGTAATATTAACCTGAAATCACTAGGATTATCATGATATTCAGAATGAATTAAACTATGTCTTTAATCATAAAAAAGCAGGGCAACAAAAAACCAAAGTGAATTTCATCATCGCATTTCATGACGCGTTCACTATTCCTTTTACATCTTGAACTGTGCACTGATGAATTAGAAATCCCAAATCTAAATCTCGTTTGTGTGTATCGAATAAATCTGTCCAAATCCAAAAGTAAGTATGTCTCCAGATCATAAGATGTCTTGAATTTCCTATAGTTTATAGATCCATCACTGTCATCCATATCATCCATGAGGCTATTCCAGTTTTGCCACCTGCAATCAATTAATCTTTGTTTGAACTCTCTCATAAAAGAATTTATGCATCCTACACCTTGGTTTTCCCATACATCGTTGAAGCCATAACTATTCAAAACATCACGAACTTTCACAGCCCAATTGACTTTTCCTGTATTTGACAGATTTAATAACATTTTATATGCTTTAAAAGGCAGTCTATGCTCTTCCATTTGTGTCAGTTTCAACCAGTATCTAATACAAAAGACACTAGAATTAATAGACAGGGGGAATCGATTCAATTCACCGTATACACGATCATTCGGTGTTTTGAGACTTACTCCTAGATACTTCTTTAACACAAATAAGATGTGAGAGAGAGAGAGAGAGAGAAGAGAGAGAGAGAGAGAGACAGAGACAGAGACAGAGACAAAGAGAGACAGAGAGAGAGGGATCGATATATGGTCGGGTAGAGAGAGAGAGAGAGAGAGAGAGAGAGAGAGAGAGAGAGACGAGAGAGAGAGAGAGAGAGAGAGAAGAGAGAACAAGGGGAAAAAAGGGATGGCAAGAAAAAGAGACTATTAAACAAAAACTCTAATTTGTTAAGAAAAACGGCGAAGACTAAAAAGGATATGAAGACCAGATAAGCAAGAGATAAGTGACAAAGACAGATAGAGTAAATGAGTATGCGTATATTAAAAAGAAAGAGTGGCCAACTAAAACACGAATTACCACTCAACGAACAAAACAAACTAGCAAGCAAAAAGCAAAAGGGGGGAGGGGGTGTTAAAAAAAAGGAATGGAGGGGGCGAAGGGGGCAGAGATGCATTGCAAAGAAAAAAAACCCAGATATGTTACCAAGAAAATTAGTAATAACGACAACAGTAAAAATAATCACCCTTTGGACAAAAACTCAATGCAACATAGACACAAATATGGGGAACCATCTCCGTCAATTTCTCAAGTCACAGCCGGCTTCGTAAGACACGAACAGTTCTGCAAGAGGCAAGCTTGTCTGTGCACTGTATACACCAGTTTTTCACGCCAATCAATAAGCAGGGCCTTTATTATCATCATTACAGCAGCAGCGGCAGATGAAATGCCAATATCAACATCGCTCCGCTAAAAAAGCATCGGGTGACGGAGAGAAGTTGTCAGAGATGAAGCGAGTTCACTTCACTATAATTCCTCAACACACGAGAAAGAAGAGTAGCGCCAACTTGCCTGCTTCACCCAGACATCTGTTAGACTTTGTCGGACAAATCATGTCGGAATTCTGTAAGATGTCGCGTAAAGGAGAGAGACAGACAGACAGACAGACAAACAGACAGACAAAACAGACAGACAGACAGACAGAAACAGAGACAGAGACATGACAAAGAGACAGAGACAGAGAGTCGAAGACAAAGAGAGACAGAGAGAGAAAGACAGACGGACAGACAACAGACAACAGCAACAGCACACAGACAAAAGGACAGAGAGAGAAGAGAGAGAGAGAGAGAGAGAGAGAGAGAGAGAGAGAGCAATTGAATGCAACCTATTGTGATTTTATAGACACAATAAAGCAAAAGAAGAAAGAAGCTGGGAAAGCTAACAGACAGACAGACAGGCAGACAGAGGGAAAATGGATCCAACCTATTATGATTTTATAGACCAACTAAAACAAAACAAGAAAGATGGTGGGAAATCTGGAGTAGGAATACAGGAAGAGACAAGACATGGACAGATAGATGGTCAGACAGAGAAGCAACGAATATTTACATTAAATGGCAAGCGGTAACAGAAAAAAAGACTACTCTCTATTTTAGTAAATGTATATCTCGACAAAACAGTAACCTCTTCCACTCCCCTTAGCACACTGGGCCTGGGGTAAAAATAAAGAATCATTTTCTGGCGTTCCTTTTAATTAAGAGAGGGGACTACGTTTTACTTTACTTATTCTTCTTTCTTTTTTACCCCCGAAGAAACGAAACGATTTTTCGTCCTTTACGACCTTCAGCCCATTCATTCCTTGTGTCTGAACCGAATGCCATCAGGCAGGCGACTGTAACAAAAAAAATCGTTACTAGTGCACAGGACGTCTGTTTTCCTATGGTTCACAGTTCGTCAGCAGACATGATGTCAAGAGAGAACAGAAACGCACGCCCTTCAAGGCTTACAACAGTCGGATAACAACTGTGGGGTATCTATAATCTGACCGTCAAGGCTCTCAGCAGTCAGATGTCTACAGTAATGGGCTGAGATTTAGACTCAGGAGAACTGTTCTCCAAAGCTCAACGTATTCGATTATGAGCTATGATGTATCTAGCTTCTGACTGAAAAGAGATATTCTTTGAGGCTCAGACTATTCAGATATCAGTAGTGTAGAAGGCTTAAAACGTTCGCATATTAGTTGCATTCTGTTCACATTAAGACTGTGGACATGTTGTTCCTTGAACCTCGGAGCATTTAAGTATCAACTGTAGTGTGCCAGAGAGGTGATTTTGCTGGAGGTGTACAGCATTAGAATATCAACTGTATTGTTTCTGGATACGGACAGGAATATGATGCTCTTGAGGTTAAAAGCTTTCGGATTTTATTACATAATCGCATCGTCACATCAGATTTATCTGTGTAGAATGGACTGCCGTTCTTTGGAAAACCATGTGGCCATGGTACAGCCTCGTTCATATTTCTTGTCTCTCTCTTACTGTTTTACTTTCCCATTGTGGTCTCTTGTCCTGCACACGTTTGCCAATGAAAGGTCATTTGTTGCCATGGGTCCTTTCACATGCGTTAACAGACAATGTTCAAACGTTTGCAAGGGAGGTAATTTGCATTAAAGCTCGAGATCAGCGAGAGTGACTACATCGTTCCAAAGGGACAGATACCAGCGGTAGGCACGGCCAAAGCAATGTTGCTCCATCAGTCGACAATTAGTGAAAGGACAAAACAATATGCCTGCAACACAGACAGTTGATTTCACGATCGTTATCCCGACGTGCACATCAAATCGAATTTTGATTTTTTTTTTAAGATCTGTTTGCTTGATCCATAAACTGAGAAAGGTGAACTCTATTTACAATGAAGAGACGGGCGGTAGTTCCTCCTATCGTTCCCTGGAACAGGTCTGTTTTACACTTCACACAAAACTGCGGTTCATTTTCCACACACGCACACACACACCTGAGAAAGGTGATCTCTGTTTACAATGAAAAGACGGGCGGTAGTTCCTCTTATCGTTCCCTGGAACAGGCTTGTGTCACACTTCGCTCAGAACTTCGGTTCGTTGTCCGAATCCACAAATAGCAGTCAGACCATCTCTTGGGTGTTTGTGAAAAATGGAAGAATTTTTTTTTTAATCAACAAAGAACTGATGCGAGGCATGAGCCACAGACCTAGCACTCTCTCACTTCCGAGCTCACTGCATGGCTAACTTTCCATCTCAACTATAGTTTAGATGACGAGGAGGGGGGGGGGGGTGTAGCTGGGGTGTTTTTTGAGGTTTACAAAATTCAGTCATCAAGGTTTCGCATGTTGGTACAAACAGCAGAGTGCATTATTAAGGCTCAGACCATTTGGGTATCAGTTGTCGTGAATTTTGCTTCAGAGAGAGGAACAAATGATTCGTATTGCAAACGAGGCACCCAAAATTGCGTGCGAGACTGGTGCACTTTGATGATGTGAGCTGCTGCTATGTGTCGCAGGGAATGCTGATGTGTGTGACACAGAGGACACTCGCGTGTGCACAGAGCAGATAGAGATGTGTCACAGCACACCAACAGGCTGTGTCACGGATCATACACACACACACACACACACACACACACACACACACAACACACAACACACACACTTTTTTCAACTTTCCACACAATCAGAACTATTGCTATCAGGACACTAACCTACCCGGGCAGATATATCTTTACTAACACATTATTACTAGTTCCATCTATAAGCAGCGCTCTGTGGTATTCGTTTCCTGTGCAAGTGTGGCCAAGGAATTCCACATTCTTAGATCGATCGAGAGAGAGAGGGGGGGGGAGATTGAGAGACAGACAGACATACAGGAGAGAGAGAGAGAGAGAGAGAGAGAGAGAGGGTATCATCTACTGTGGTTATATGCCATTAGAACTATGTTATTACCCATTCCGCTGTCAACTCTTAGAGCCACGACACGCGTGAACCATTACGAAACCTGATCAGAACTCTACCACGTCTTGTCTCTACGAGAAAGAAGGAGAGGTTTTATGCTGGTGAATTCCCATTGCCATCATCGTGTTAGCCGGGACGAGAAACCTTTCTCATTTCACCCACTATATAAAAAAGAATCGATATTTCTGAGGAATGAATTCTACACCAGTAACATTTGCATCTCTGAAATCAAAGTGAAGAGGGGGGAAGGGGGGGCGGGGGAAGGTGGAGGTGAGGAGAAGGATAAGCTGAAAGTTCGTAAAGTTTTCTTTAATCAGGGAAAGTGGACTAGAAAAGTAGAAGAAGCAAAAGACTGTTTGGCCTCGTGACAAGAAAAGAAGATGATTAGCATCTATTGCATTACTGTTTACGTTCAGGATTGAGAGAGAGAGAGAGAGAGAGAGAGAGAGAGAGAGAGAGAGAGAGAGAGAGAGAGAGAGAGAGAGAAGAGAGAGAGAGAGAGAGAGAGAGACAGACAGACAGACAGACAGACAGACAACAACAGACAAACAGGCAGACAGAGACACAGAGACAGAGAGAGAAACACACACATAGACAGACAGACAAACAGACAGACAGAAGTTCAGCAAGAGAGAAGAGAGAGAGAGAGAGAGAGAGAGAGAGAGAAGACGAGACAGACAGACAGACAGACAGACAGACAGAGAGAGAGACAGAGACAGAGACAGAGAGAGAGAGACAGAGAGAGAGACAGACAGACAGAGAAAGAGAGAGACACAGAGAGAGAAGTGCAGATAGAGAGACAGACAGACAGAGAGAGAGAAATAGAGAGAGAGAGCATAAGTGTGTGTGTGTGTGTGTGTGTGTGTGTGTGTGTGTGTGTGTGTGAGAGAGAGAGAGAGAGAGAGAGAGAGAGAGAGAGAGAGCAGAAATGCGAAAACAAGGGCAAATTTACCCCCCCCCCCCCCCCCCCCCCCCACACACACACACACACCAAAAAAAATAGCATCAAAAGCAAGACAAGACCAAATACTGGTACAAATTAACAGACAATCACGGCTACCATCAGTGCACATAATGAATCGTTTGTCTTGTAGATATACATACTGCATTTCACAACATTGCAGTATGTACAGCAGGATTTTCCCGGTCAAGCAATATCGCATTCGGTACAGCCTGGCGTCCTGAACTGAGAATGTACAGCAAAGATTGTTCGTTAGAGCACATCCTCCATGTATCCAGATTAAGATCACACAGTGGTTCTCACTAGTAGGGGGGAAGTAACGGCAATACCAATATGATGTTGACCAGATGAAACCAAATCAGCTGGCACTGCTCTGACTTCAAACAAAAGTAATCAGGGTCTCCTTTCACTTACACACAGACAGGTAGAGTCACCATAATGTCCATCCCAGCACAGACACATACAGAGGCATTGATCAAAAACCGATTTATGATGATTATAGTCTTTCTCACTCCAGGCGTGCAACTGATGCTATGCTCGCTCTGAGCCGGACATGAGGTAAAGGTATTGTCCTTCCAGCCTTAAGTTGTGAGTTGATATTATTATTATTATCATCATCATTATTATTATTATTATTTTATTATTATTGTTGTTGTTGTTGTTATCATCATCATCATCATCATCATCATCATCATCATCATCTCATCGTCATCATCATCATCATCATCATCATCATCATCATCATCATGCTGTAAGTCATACATTAATTATAGTTGCTGATCAACATGATATGAGCGCCACAGCTGTCGTTTGTGTCATAGGGGATAGGGCGGATGTACATGAAGAAGAAGACGACGGAAGGACATCTCTTCATACCTGCTGTCTCCCGAGAGTTTCTGTTGGAATTGTGCGTCACAATGTGATAAAGAGAGAGAGGAGAGAGAGAGAGAGAGAGAGAGAGAGAGAGAGAGAGAGAGAGAGAGAGAGAGAGAGAGAGAGAGAGAGAGCCGTTAAATGGCAACCGCTGAGAGAAACCAAAACATTCATAATAATAATAATAATGATTTCTTATATAGCGCTTAATCAAACGAATTTCTCTAAGCGCTTTACAAAGTCATACTACATTCACCCTTCTCATATACAATAATACACCTTACACCCAACTACAAGTACTATTACTACAATAACTAACAAATCCTAATCCTACCAATGTGACATTCACTTATTCTTCAAATATCACTACAAAAACTTAATCCTATAACGTTCAATCATACAACAAATACATATAATAGAGAACATACACATACGCTACATTTGAAAAGGCCCAGACGGCTATGAGTTAGGTTGTACCCCCCCCCCCCCCCCTCTCCCCACAGCATTGACTAATTATGAGAAAATAGATGGGTTTTAAGTTTAGACTTGAAAGAAGAGATAGAATCTGAATGTCTGAGACAGTCTGGCAGTCTGTTCCACGTCGCTGGAGCTTGAAAAGAGAAAGATCTTTCACCAGTAGTAGTCCTGAAGCGAGTCATTCGCAGAAGGCGGTCATCAGCACAGGAGCGTAGTTGTCGAGAGGGGGTGTAGATTTTAAGGAGATCTGAGAGATAAGAAGGTCCATTTTCAAAGAGAGCAGAGAAAGTGAGAGTTGAGATTTTGTACGAGATACGGTTTGAGACAGATAGCCAGTGAAGAGAGTGGAGGAGAGGCGAAATGTGAGCATGTTTTCTTGCTCTACAGACGACTCGGGCTGCATGATTTTGGATTCGCTGTAATCTTTCTATCAGGTATTTTGGAAGGCCGGCCAAAAGTGAGTTGCAGTAATCTATTCTAGATAAGACAAATGCACAAATGAGAGTTTTTGTAGCATCTGTAGAGAGAAGGTGACGTACAGAGCTGATTCTTCTTAGTTCTAAATAGGCAATCTTGCAAATATTTGAAACCTGTTTCTCAAAGGAGAGGGATTGGTCAAGTATGACCCCTAGACTGCGGACAGAGGTGGAGACAGAGACAGCACAGTCATTGATAGTGATAGTTGAAGGCAGAGAAGGATGGTTAGGCTGTTTTGTCACGAACATGAGTTCCGTCTTGTCGTCGTTTAGTTGTAGTTTGTTGGTTGTCATCCAGTCCTTCAGGTCTGCAATGCAGCCCCGCGTCCGAGAAATCAGTGAGTCAGTTTCAGCAATGGGAGCCGACTGATGAAGCTGAGTATCGTCAGCAAAGCTCTCATGCGACATGGCGTGACCACTGATGACGTCAGACACAGGACTAGCATACAGCACAAAAAGGACTGGCCCAAGTACAGAACCCTGAGGCACACCGTACCTAAGAGGAGAACTGTCTGAGTATCTTCCCTGTACACACACTGTCTGAGTCCGTCCAGTCAAGTAAGAGATAATCCAGTCGAGAGCTGTGTCTTTGAATCCAAAGGAAGTTTGAAGCCGTGAGAACAAAATATTATGATCGATCGTGTCAAATGCTGCAGAGAGGTCTAACATTGCTAATAAGGAAACATTCCCATCGTCAAGCCCGCAGAGGAGGTCATTGACTATACGGAGGAGTGCTGTCTCACAACTATGGCCTTGTCTGTAAGCAGATTGATGAGGATTCAAAAGGTGATTCTTTTCGAGATGTTCTAGAATTTGTTCCAAAACGATCTTCTCCAATAATTTTGATAGAAATGACAAATTTGATACAGGCCGATAATTCTTTAAAACATTTTTATCTAATGAAGGTTTCTTGATCAATGGACGTACCACTGCGGACTGGAAGATTTCAGGAACGTGACCAGAGGACAAAGAGGTATTGATAACATGAGTAAGATGGGGTAGGACATCATCAATCATTTTGGTAAATTAATTTCTCAGCAAGACATTAATCGTCTGTCTCCAAACAAAAAAGAAATAAAAACTGTTGCCTGCTATCATTTTTCTAAGGGGAGGGGAGATGTTGTTTTACTTTATGTACGGTCGTTTGGGGATTTTTTCCCTGCAAAGAATCAAAACTATTTCCTATCTTTTATGGTCTCTGGTACTCTCCTTCCTTGTATCTGAATCAAATGATATCAGACAGGCGACCACACCAAATGATTATTACTAGCGTACAATACATCTGTTTGTACCGCGTCTCGGAGTTCGTTGATAGATATGAAGTCAGGAGAGAACAGCTAAGCACGTCCTTCAAATCTCACAATACCCAGGCAACAGCTGTGGTGTATAATCTGACCTACAAGGTTCACAACAATTACATGCCAACAGTATTGTGCAGATGTTTAGATTCAGGAGAGCTGTTCGCCAGGGCTCAAAGTGTACGGTTAGATTATATTGCTTATAGCCCAACCGACTGCGAAGGGCCATCTCAGAGTTGTAACTGTTGAGTCATGGAGTGTAGAATACTTGCATTCAGAATGTGTATTTGAATCACCTGCAGTAATCTAGCTTCTGTTTATAATTAGATAGGCATTATTTACTATACTGACGCGAAAACTCGTGTTTCTCCATGTACGCTTAAAATGGCAAATGTGGTTTTTTCGCGTACAACTAAAATGAGAACAGCCGGCAAAATTGACATGTGAATTGTTTCGTTATACACAAGGACGCTTTCTATCACATTCACGATAACCCAATGCCCATCGTTGAGAGACAGTTCATTCCTAAAATCGACATTTATGTCTGACAGAACACTGACAAGGTGTCGCAGAAGACACCGACAGGTGTGTCACAATGGACACTGAAGTACGTGTCACAGAGGTCACTGACGTATGTGTCAGAGATAATAATAATACATGTGTCACAGAGGGCACTGCCTCATGTTTGACAGAGGACACCGACATACATTGTCACAGATGACGTTTTGCAGATCTTGATCTGTCCAGAGATTCAGTATTACCCTATTCCTATCAACAATCCCCCCCTCCACACCCACACACCCACACCGCACCCTACCCCACCTGCCACAGACACACACACACACACACACACACACACACACA
>CM065725.1:17885297-17905297 GCA_033310375.1 Conus canariensis | reverse complement strand
AACAAAAACCGAAGGCGTGTGTTGATGATGAAGTCCTTCTGGCTCTGAGCTGTGCATTAATTCCATTGCTGTCGTTGCGCTGAGCCATGAGGTAACGTTATTGTCCTTCCAATCCCAAGTTGTGAATTAATGATGCAGTTTTGCCACATCAGTCACCAATTAGAGAAACAACAAAATGATATGCCTGTAACGCAGACAACTGACTTTGCGATCGTTATCCTGATGTGCACATCAAATCGAGTATTTGATTTTTATTCTTTTTTTTCTGTTCGCTTGATCTATAAACTGAGACAGGAGAACTCTATTTCCAATGAAAAGACGGGCGTTGTTTCCTCCTAGTTGTCCCTGGAACAGGCCTGTGTCACACTTCACTCAGAACTTCGGTTCATCGTATAATTCCAAAGATAGCAATCAGACCATCATTTGGGTTCTTGTGAAAAATGGAAGAATTACAACAACAACAAAAATAGAAGAAGAACCGGTGCAAGACGTGAATCACAAACCCAGTACTCTCTCACTTCCCAGCTTAGTGCGTGGCTACATTTCCTTACTGATGCATCATTGTGTCACATAGGACACTAGGGACCGGAATAGCTCAGTTGGTAGAGCGCCGGACTCGTGATCCTGGGGTTGCGGGTTCGAATTTCGGTAAAGGGGGATTTTTGCCTCGGAGTTAACATTGGTTCTGACTCCATTCCCATACACTCCTTCGAATGAGGCTATAAACCGAGGATCCGTGTGTGAACGCACGCACATCTTGCACACACGTAAAAATCCCATCACCAACTTTCAGAAGAGAAGGCGAGTTTGGCCGTTGGTGTGGATGACACGTTACACACACCATGCACCTTCCCCGAAGATGGAGTATGGCTGCCTAAGTGGCGGAATAAAAAAAACGGTCATACACACAAAACTCCACTGCCTGTCTCTACAGGCAGTGTCCGCAGGAGTATCAGCCTATGTACGCAGAAAGAAAAAAAAAAGGACACTGTCATGTGCACAGAGGATACTGAGATGTGTCCAAGTGCACCGACATGCTCTGTCACTGATGACTCTTTCCGGATGTTAACTGGTCCGAAGATCCATCACTACCCGAGTCCAGTTACCCCACCCCCAACCCCATCCCACACAATCGCCTTTCACTTTCCACTCAAAGAGAACTATCGCTACCAGGGCACTAAAATACCCAGACAGTTGTATTTCTTTTAAACACATGATTACCAGTCCTATCTATGACCTGTGCTCTGTGCTATTCTTTTCCTGTTCAAGGGCTGTCAAGGAACTCCGCATTCTTAGATCGATTCGGAATGCAGAGTGTGTGTGAGAGAGAGAGAGAGAGAGAGGAGAGAGAGAGAGAGAGAGAGAGAGAGAAGACAGACAGACAGACAGACAGACAGACAGACAGACAGACAGAGACAGCGAAAAGACAGAGACGGAGAGAGACAGACAGACAGATAGACAGACAGACAGATACAGACACAGACAGAGACAGACACTTATCATCTATCGTGGTTGTATGCCCTTGCATCTACGTTATTGCCCATGTTGCTGTCAACTCTTACAGCCAAGACACGCATGCGCCATTTACAAACCTGATCAGAACTCTACCACGTCTATCTCTACTGGAACAAAGGAGAGGTTTTATGCCGGTGAATTCGCATTGCCTTCGGCGTGTTAGCCACGACAATAAACCCTTATCATTTCACCCACGATTAAAAAAAAATCGACATTTCTGAGGAATGAATTCTAACACCAGTAACATTTGCCTCCCTGAAATGGAAAGGAAGAGAGAGTAGGGAAGGAGAAGCTGAAAGTTCAAACACGTTTTCTTCAATCAGGGAAAGTAGACTAGAAACATAGAAGAATCAGAAGACTGTTTCGCCTCTCGTGACAAGACAATAAGACGATTGGCATCTAGTGCATTACTGTTTACGTTCAGAGTTGAACAGGAGAGAGAGAGAGAGAGAGAGAGAGAGAGAGGAGAGAGAGAGAGAGAGAGAGAGAGAGAGAGAGAGAGAGACTCTGACACACTGACATTGACACAATTTTTATTGTCATTTAACAAAATGCCCTGTTGGCAAGGGGGCATCATGAGTCATATCTAGCCAAAGCGGCTCACAACAGCGACTAAAAATGAAACAATCGTAAAAACTTCCCTTGCGGAATGGCAAATACTCCAGGACATTTAACAGTTACAAAAAAGATCAACGAACCAAACAATCACCATTTCACATGAACACACACACACTCAACATTTACCCCCCCACCCCACCCCCACCCCCATCGCACGCGCGCGCGCGCGCGCACACACACACACACACACACACACACACACACACACGCCGCGCACGCACGCACGCACGCACGCACGACACCACACACACACACAACACACACACACACACACACACACACACACACACACACACACACACACGCACTCACACACACACACACACACACACACACACACACACACACACACACACACACACACACACACACTTGTGCATGTACGCACGCACAAACGCGTGCGCGCGCGCACGCACACACAATATACCATTGACTTAGACTATCAGGTTATGAACATAACTACTGAGCCAATGCACCTTTAAGGAAGTGATTATCTTACTCATTCGTGATATACTTTTTACAAAATGTGCTCGCTTCTGCGACATACTTCGCAAATTATACTAGAGTTTCCTTGTATTTGTTTTCGTTTCCACTTGCTAAAATAGCGCCTAAATGTGTGTGTGTGTGTGGTGTGTGTGTGTGTGTGTGTGTGTGTGTGTGTGTGTGTGTGTGTGTGTGTGTGTGTGTGTGTGTGAGTGAGGGAGAGAGGGACAGATAGACAGAGAGACAGAGAGAGAGACAGAGACAGATACAGAGTGCAGAAATGAGAGAGAGAGAGAGAAAGAGAGAGACAGACACAGAGAGAGACAGAGGGAGAGAGAGAAACAAACAGACAGACAGACAGATAGGAAGACAGACAGATAGGCAGACAGACAGACAGACCAAGAGACAGAGAGTCCGACAGACAGAGACTGAGAGAGCGTAAGTGTAAATACAAAAGCAGATTTATAAACAAAACAAAACAAACAAAAAAACAAAACAAAAAAAACAGCATTTAAAAGGCTTAAATAAAACTAAATGTTAATGAAATGAACGAAATATTACAGCTACCATTAGTCTATAAAATGAAGTCACTGCCTTGTAGACAGTACTTCACGACATCGCTTTATGTGTTCCTGGGTTTTCCCAGTCAAACAACATCACATTCTGTATAGCTTGGTGTGCCCACGGCTGAAGAGATGCTGCAAAGACTGTGCGTTAGAGGACAGCCTCACTAGTCCAAATAAAGGTCACGTAGTCAAAACCCACTCAAAAGGATGAGTCCGAAAGGCGACACTAATATAATGTCGGCCGGAGGGAACCCAGTCCGTTTGCCATTATGAATTGTTCTGAATTCAAACAAAAGAGGGAACTCAATCCGTTTGCCATTATGAATTGTTCTGACTTCAAACAAAAGCAGTCATGGTCTGCTTTCATTTACAAAAAAAAAAGAAAAAGAAAAAAAGTCGGATGGAATCACCATATTGCCCTCTCAGTACACAGTCGTAAACCATCAATACCAAAAACCGAAGGCGTGCAATTATGATAGCCCTCCTTGCTCTAAGCTGTGCATTAATTCCATTAAAGTACTAGCTCTAAGCCATGAGGTAACGTTGTTGGCCTTCCAATCGGAAGTTGTAAGTCAATATTTTAATTATTACTGATGTAAGCCATGCATTAATCAAAGCTGTTGCTCTACACGATCTGAGCACCAGAGCTGTCCTTCGTGGTACGCGGGACGGTGATGGAGAATGGAGCAGTGTAGGACAAGATCTCTCTTCATCCTCTTTGATGTTACCCCGCCACCTCCCCCAGTCAAATGTGGAAGTCAACGGATTGATTTCACCTTGCAGTTTGATCTCTGCATCATAAAAAAAGAAACAAATATAGTTAAGGAGAGGGCCAAAAAGGACTGATAACAGCAGCCTCTGTCGTTCTTGATCGCCCTAAACTACTGATTTCACACTGGGAAGGAAGAAATCTCATGGTCCACGTGGGTCGTAAGGGCACCGCAGGTGGCTTGTCTAAGAAGAGGCCTGCACTTGACCCGGTCGTTGGCCAGCACCTGGATTTGGGCGAAGATTTTGCCAGTCCATTCCATTGTGTTGTCTGACTACCTCTTCCCTTAGCTACCCTTCTTCTCTTTTCTCGTACCGTTCCCTGTAGAATGAGGCCACGCGATCTGGTTATGTGGTCATACCACTTCAATTTCCTCTTTTTTAAGGTTGACAGCAAGTCTTCATAGTGCCCCATATGTTGACCCACTCTTCTACACACCTCTTCATTGGTAACGTGATCAGTGTACGGAATCCTAAGATGTCATCTGAGGCACCTCATTTCTACAGCTTGGATCTCCCTTTGGAGTTCTGCTCTTTGAGTATTTGACTCGCATGCATACAGGAGAACTGACACAATGAGAGCATGCAACAGTTTCGGTTTAGTTTGGAGGGTGAACGTTTTCATCTGTCCAAACTGGTTTTAATTTTACCATCGCAGCTGTTATCAGCACGATTCTTGCGTAGACTTTTGGCTTGAATCCTACTTGGCTGATGATAGCACCAAGGTATGTGAACTCTTTGACTGTTTCAAGGTGTTGACCACTGACTTTGATTTCCGCCTTGATGAGTTTCTCACTATTTCTCATCAGCTTACTTTTTCTTTTTTATTTTGTGCAGATTTCCATACTATATCTGGATGCTGCTTCGTCCAGACATTTTTTAGGTTGACCATATCATCGTCACCCCTGCTAGGCTGTCGATGTCATAAGCAAATCTGAGGTTCAACCTGGGTATGCTGAAGGATCCCAACATTGCTGAAGAATTCAAGGCAACAGTTGGAGGGAAATTCGCTCCGCTGTTAACAATAGATAACAACAGTGTGGAAATACTGACAGCTTAATTCAACATCATAATGATGAAGGCAGCCACGGACATTCTTGGGAGAAAGCGTAGGAAAAACGATCAGCCATGCGTAACAGATGAAATACTTCAGATATGCGACAAGAGACGAGCCTTAAAGGAAAAGAAGTATACTACCACAGGAGCTGCAGCTTTCAAAAAAATCAGCAGAAATCAGCAAGAAGAGCCTGGAAAAGGTCAACGAAGACTGGATAGAGAAAGGCTGAACAGAAATAGAGGAAAGTCTGGAGAAGACCAACTGTAGACAAGCGTTCGAAATTGTGAAGGACCTAACAAAACCAAGGCGACCACGTGTCATTACAATCCAAGACAAAGCTTAAAACTGTTTCACATTAAAAGAAGACATACTCAAGACGTAGACAAAGTACTGCTCAGATCCCTACAACTACCAAAACAGAGGAAACCCCAGTGTAACAAAATGCCAAGATTCATCAAACGATGATGACTTTCCAATTTTAAAAGAAGATGTAGAAGCAGCCATTAGAATAATTATTAAGAATGAGAGAGTAGCTGGAATCGACAACGTTCCTGCAGAACTTATCCAGAACGAAGCGAGTTAGGGATTGATTTCCTCACCAGCACCTGCATCTGGCAGACTGGTGAATAGCCAACACCTTGGACACAATCCCTAATCATCACCCTTCAAAACAAAATGGCAGCTTGCAACTATGCCAGAATTACAAAATGATAAGCCTGGTCCGCCACACAAGTACAGTGATGCTTAAAGTTATTCTAAACAGAGACCTCAGACAGAAGAAAATAATCGCAGAAGAGCAAGCTGGCTTTAGACGCGGAAGGACCACAACAGAACAAAATTGATATTCAACCTCCGAGTTCTGTGTGACAATTACAGTCAACATCACACACGCGCGCGCGCGACACACACACACACACACACACACGGCGCGCGCGCGCGCGCACACACACACACACACACACACACAGAGAGAAACACACACACACACATACACACACGCACACTCACGCACACACACACACACCTATCAATCGAGAGAGAGAGAGAGAGAGAGAGAGAGAGAGAGAGAGAGATGGGGCTGTGCTGTGGTGACGTGTTCTCCTATCAGACAGCAGTCTACGCACCATGCAGACAGATCTATTGTGACGATTTCGTTACGTAATAACATAGAGAGAAAAACTCTGGCCTTGGAGGACACCATCTTCCTGTCTGATCTCCTCACCAGCTATTGCCAGGCATACTGCAGCTGGTACCTGAATTCTCTGAGACTCGGGAAGCGAGAAGCCCACGTAGTCTCAAGGCAAATAGTTTACACAGATATCCGAATTGTCTGTGCTTTGAACAATATCTCTTCTCAGTCAAAAGCTAGAAACATTTAACAGCTGATCACTGAGTACTTTGATCTTTGGAGAACAGCTCCCCTGAGCTAAACCTTGACACCTTACTGTTTTCACTCAATGAGCCTTGACACTGCAGCTGAAACCCCCCGGATGTTTTAAAGCCTTAAAGCACGTGCGTGGCTGCTCGCTCGTGATTTTCTGTCTACAGACGAACTCTGAGATACAGCAAAACAGAAGTATTGTAAACTAGTAATGAATCCTCTTTTTGTGTAGTCGTCTGTGTAATGGAGTTCAATCCAGACACAAGGAATGAGTGGGTTCAGATCGTAAAAGGCAGAAAATGTATTCACTTCTCTGATGGAAAAAAATGAGTACACACGAATGACTGCGAGTAAAGTAAAACAATGCTAGGGGACAGTTCTTACTTTTTTTTTTCTTCTCTAGTTTGCAAGGGGATGGTTAATGTTCTTTGTTAGAAATGTTTACTAAAATGATTTGTAGTTCTCTTTTCTCTTAGCTCTAGTCATTTAATGGATATATCCTTTGCTTGTTCGTATGTCTGCTTGTCTGTATGTTTCCTCTCTCTTCGTGCATTCCTATTCTAGCTTTCCTACCATCCTTATTTTTTCCTTGTTTGTGTGTATCTGCAAAATCACAGTGGATTGTAACCATTTGCTCTTTGTGTGTCTTTTTTTCTTGTCCTGCCTGCCCTCTCTCTCTCTCTCTCTCTCTCTCTCTCTCTCTCTCCATGATATCTGACAGACTCATCATATGATCTGCGTGACAAAGTCTGACAAACGTCTGAGCGAAGCAGGCAACTTTGCGCCACTCTTCGTATTCTCCGTGTATTGAGTTATATTGAAGTGAACTCTCGTTTCGTCTCAGACAGCTTCCATCGGTAACCCGATATTTGTTCAGGAGAGCGACGTGGATACTGACATTCCATCTTCCGCTGCAGTAGTAATGCTAACAAAAGCCCTGATTATTGATTGGCGTAACGACCGTGTGTACACAATGAGGAACAAACTTGCCTCTGCAAGAAATTGTCGTGTCTTATGACGTTAAGCTGTAACTGAGAAGCTAATGAAGATGGCTTTCCATGTTTGCTTCTGGGCATTGACTTCTTTCCAGACGGTTGATTATTGTTACTGTTGCCATTAATACTGATGTATTTGGTGATTTTGTGTTGTTGTTTTTTGGAGATAATACATCACCACAACTCCTTCCTCCTACCCCCTTCTCCCCTCCCATTTACCTGGTTTTCTTTTCTGTTAACACCCCCTCCCTTTTTACGTGTGTGAATGCATATTTGGATGGATGGTCTATGTATGTATATATATATATATATATATTTTTTTTTTTTTTTTTTTTTTTTATTAAAAATATTTTTTTAAAAGAAGTATTAAAATCTACAAGCTTGTTTCAAGCCTTGCTATCATCAGGATATCTTTTGGGGGGCACGCCAACGATCTTTTATGGCGTGCGGGGCTTGATTTCAACTCTGTGTGTGCAGGCGGATCTCGTTTGCTGCACGTGCGGCCTGTGGTTCTTATTGGGGCCTGTTCAGATGGAATGTGCTAGCAAAGATTTCCACTTGTGCCTGCAATTGTTTACAATGTCTACTTTTGTGTTCAGAGTTGCTAAGCGTGGTCTACATAATATCAACCATTTTTCTGTGGAGCATAGATTGCATCTGTTTGAAATATTGTTGTATGGTGTTGCTCTTTTTATGATTTTCCATGATATGTTGTAGTCTATTTTTTTTATCTTTAAGTCTCCAAATGTATTTACTCAGCTCTGTTTGATTTTTGTATTTTTCATTTTTGAATGACTGTTTGTGGTTTGCGTATCTGGTTTTGAAAGTGTTTCCAGTAATCCCTATATATGTTTCTTTTTCATTTTCTGATGTTACTGTAGCTTGGTATACAATGTTGCTGTGAAGACATTTGTTGCTTAGGGGGCACTGTTCTTTTTTAGTGCAGTTGCAAGATGTCCTTTCAGCACCCTTCTCTTTTGTGTTGCTTTTCATTTTGTTAGATGAATCAATTATGTTTTTGAGGTTAGGCATACATGAGTATGATAGTTTAATGGTGTTTTTGTTGAATATTTTGGACAGTTTGTGTTCTTTTGGAAATGATGTTGCCAAGATTTTAAAGAATTCTTTTCCTACATTTGTTTTTACTTGTCCATCGTATGGTGGGTTGTACCATGTGATCTTTCTTTTCCTATTTTTCTTATTTCTGTTCGTGTTATTGTCTGGACTGTATTGTAGTTTGTAATTGTAACCACTTTTTTGTAATGCTTCTTGATATTCTGTTGCTGCATCATTGAATGCGTTTTCATTGCATGACAGGTTGGATAGTCTCTTGTTTATACCATTGGGTATTGTTTTTAGTATAGATGGTGGGTGGTTGCTTTTGATGTTTACGTAGATTGGTATGTCATTGGGTTTTTTGTATGGTTTGTACACATGGTCATTGAGGTCTAATTTTATGTCTAGGTAATTCACTACTTTTTTGTTTGCTTCTATTGTGATTTTTAAGTTGTGGTTTTTAAAGATTTTACATAATTCTTTTTTCTTGTTTTCAATGGTTCTTGGATTATTGTTTAAAGCAGCGAGGCCGTCATCTCTGTATAAACCGACCTGTTTTTCAAGTTGGTTTTGGATGTTGGATAGCATGAATAGTCCGACTAGTTCGCATGTTTCGGCACCATCATACGATCCCATGGTCACATCAAATGTGGAGTTTTTGCTCGTTTTTTTTAATCCAAGTTTCATTTCTGCTATGGAGTAAGGTTTTCTTGGTGTGGAAAATAATCTCCATTTCTGACTCTGTTATTTTTGTGTGTTTGTTGGCAAATTTCAAAGCTTTGTTGAGTAGTTCTTCATCTATGGATGGATAGAAGTCTACAATGTCAAATGTAATGAACATTGTATTTCTCTGTTTGTTGAGTTTCTTAAACCATTGTATGACTTCATAGCTGTTTTTCCAAAGGTTGTATTCGGTGTTTGATTTTACATCTTCTATAGCCTTTTCCAAAATTCTCTTGCTTATTTTGCCCAGTTCGGATTTAGATGGGTTTATTAGTCTACATGTTGGGTTGTTTTGGAAGTTAGGCTTGTGGTCTTTAAGTGTTTATAAAGGCTTCATTTGTTGCTGTTGCCTCTACCCTATCACTTAACTCCATGCGGTGTGCAAGCTCTTTTTCGTTTTTGCGGATGTTGCTGTGTGTGGTTTTATCAGCTTTCTTGTAGTTTTTCTGGATGTTTTTGTTTAAGAGTTGAGAGTATTCATTTGGTTCCATTTTGTAAAAATTGCTCGTTTTGTCAGCCTTTACGAATATCTTTTTATCATTTTGGATTTGTTTTATATCATTTGCTAGTGATGTTTGAAAGTTATTATTTGATTTTTTGAATTTAATATTGGCTGTCAGTCCCTTCATTTTGTCTTCAAAAGGTTTCATTTCATCTATTGTCGGAGGTGATCGCCATGATTTGAATCCATATGTATTTTTGTCTTCATTCTTTACATTTGGGTTTAGGAAGAAGAACGCCTTCCATCTCATGTTGCGCACAAATTTCTCAGTTTGCTCTATCAGTTTTTTAGTGTAAGTTTGTGGGTTTGAAAATGGTATGTTTTTAGTAGATTGCCTAAAGGTGATTTTCTCCATTTTAGATTTTTTCAGACCACAGTGCTCAACGTGGGGAGCAATTATCATGAACAATATAAAAATGTCCTTAAACAGTGCCCCATAAGCAACAAATGTCTTCACAGCAACATTGTATACCAAGCTACAGTAACATCAGAAAATGAAAAAGAAACATATATAGGGATTACTGGAAACACTTTCAAAACCAGATACGCAAACCACAAACAGTCATTCAAAAATGAAAAATACAAAAATCAAACAGAGCTGAGTAAATACATTTGGAGACTTAAAGATAAAAAAAATAGACTACAACATATCATGGAAAATCATAAAAAGAGCAACACCATACAACAATATTTCAAAAAGATGCAATCTATGCTCCACAGAAAAATGGTTGATATTATGTAGACCACACTTAGCAACTCTGAACACAAAAGTAGACATTGTAAACAATTGCAGGCACAAGTGGAAATCTTTGCTAGCACATTCCATCTGAACAGGCCCCAATAAGAACCACAGGCCGCACGTGCAGCAAACGAGATCCGCCTGCACACACAGAGTTGAAATCAAGCCCCGCACGCCATAAAAGATCGTTGGCGTGCCCCCCAAAAGATATCCTGATGATAGCAAGGCTTGAAACAAGCTTGTAGATTTTAATACTTCTTTTAAAAAAAAATATTTTTAACAGATGTTGCTCCCCAAGGGGTTGAGCATTTTCAGATTTTTTAAGGACATTTTTATATTGTTCATGATATATGTATATATATATATATATATATATATATATATATATATATATATATATATATATATATATATATATGTGTGTGTGTGTGTGTGTGTGTGTGTGTGTGTGTGTGTGTGTTATTGTTCCGTATTTGTCCATTCTAACATTTTCTCCCCTCCCCCTTCCCCATCTCTTCGTTATATACATTTTCTTCTCACACTCATGTCTCAACAAACCTGAATGTTTCTTCTTTTCTTCATCTCCTTTCCTTCTTGTCCTCACTTTTTTCCTCATGCTCTTTAATCTACCTCTTTGTCTGCCTGTCAGTCTGTCTGTCTATTTGACAATCTGTATCTCCGTATAAAGTTCCATGTGCATCTTTCTATACATGCCTGTGTCTCACTCCACCTGACTATCTGTCTGGCTATTTGTCTGTCTGTCCGTCTATGTCATTTCTATCACCCTTTGTGGACTGCTTGTAACGTTCTGCTTTCAGAAAGCTTCTTTCGATGATCTGTGTGGTTTTTGTCTGCTCATTTTCGTTGGAGAGAGAGAGAGGGAAGTACGTGCGGCTTTATTTTGAAGTTACGTGCATGGAACTGTTTGACAATAGAAGAAAAATTGCATTCCTTGTTTAAGAGTTATCAGTTAAGTCTAACCACTTAACCAAAGACCTCTCTCTCTCTCTCTCTCTCTCTCTCACACACACACACACACACACACACACACACACACACACACACACACACACACACACGCACGCACGCACGCACGCGCACACACACACCACACACACACACACACACACACACACACACACACACACACACACACACACACACGCACACACGTGAAAACATTCATATTCCTTTGTCTGTAAGGAATGCTATAATCTTTTAGAAAAAGACACCAAAGCTCGTGCGGGTTATAATGTAAATCGGCACACCTCTTACAGCATGTCTTTGTTGAATGTTTTTCCAAGGGAAATTTCCAGTTTGTGTTTTAGACTTAAACATAATTCATTAAAATGTAAATATGTTGATACTGCAAAATGCATATGTGGGGAAAAACTTTTGAATTTCATGTACTATTTAATTGTCCCATTATGCGGCAGTACCTACCCAATTTTCAGTTACCAAATAATCCTACAATTGATGATTTTAAGACTTTAACTTCAAATCATTCATTTTTGGCTAATATATCAAAATATTTACTTCGCAGTCCTATCGGTACATTAGTATGAGATTTCAGTATTTTTGAAGCAAACATTGTTTATGTTGTTCATGTTCACTGATTTAAGCTTTATTTTCAATTATGTTTTCATTTGTATAGCAATATCAATGTCATCTTGATGTATATCATTTACAAATATCACAATCGTCTAAAAACACACATGTGAAAAATCTAAAACTAAACAAACAAACAGCACACACACACACGCGCGCGCGCGTGCTTACACACACATACATATTTTCACCTTCCTTCAGAATGAGAACTATCACTGTCAGAACACAAAAATATCAGGTCAGTTATGTCCCTTGTCACATTATTACCAGTCTAATGTACAAGTTCCACTGTGCGGTGTTCATTTTCCAGCGCAAGAGCAGCCAGTGAACTCTGCGTTTTTAAATCGATTAGGAACAGAGAGAGAGAGAGAGAGAGAGAGAGAGAGAGAGAGAGAGAGAGAGAGAGAGAGAGAGAGAAAGAGAGAGTTATCATCCTGCCATTAGATCTACATTACTGCCCATGCTGACGCCAAGTCGTAGAGGGAAGTCACGTTTTTTCGCCTGAACCAATTCAATTTCTGATCCAGAACCACGATCTCTATCTCTCCTAGAGGAAACGAGAGATTTTCTTTTGCAGATGATCACACTATCTTGTTAGCCGCGCTGACAAACTCTTTGTATCACCCACGATCGCAGGAAACAAAGAAAATCAATATCTGAAGGAATTAATTCTGCACCTGTAAAATTTGCTTCTCTGAATTCAGAAGGATGAGGGAGGGGGAGAGAGAAGAGAGGATAAACGCTCGAAAAGTTGTTGTTTTTTTTATTAGAGAAAGTAGACTTGAAAAGTAGGGAAAAAAAGACAATTGTTTCGCTTCGCGACAAGAAATAAGGAGATTAGTATCAACAGTTTACGTTCAGCATTGGAGGGAGGGGGGCGAGAAAGAGAGAGAGAGAGAGAGAGAGAGAGAGAGAGAGAGAGAGAGAGAGAGAGAGGAGAGGAGAGAGAGAGGAGAGAGAATGTATGGATAGATAGATAGAGATAGATATGTACACACACACACACACACACACACACACACACACACACACACACACACACACACACACACACATATATATATATATATATATGTATTATATATTATATATATATATATATTCATATATGTGTGCGTGTGTGTGTGTGTGTGTCTGTGTCTGTGTCTGTGTGTCTGTGTCTGTGTGTCTGTGTGTTTATACAGAGACAGAGATAGAGAGATCATAAATATGAAACCGAGAGCAAATGTAACCCTTCCCACCCCCACCACCCCTCCCCAAATGTTAGTATTAAAAAGCAAGACCAGACCAAATGCCTGTAAAAGGAACAAACTATTGCGGTTGCCATCAGTGTATATTATGATAAGGTCACTGCCTGGTAGATATAACTGATCCATTTTAATGCATTGCAGTATGTGCAGTCGTCAAGAAGCGGAAAATGAGGTGGTACGGTCATGTGTCCCGTTCAGCAGACCTTGCAAAGACAGTCCTGCAAGGAACAATCAGAGGAAGCTGCAACAGAGGAAGACAAAGGAAGAGGTGGGAGGACAATATGCGAGAGTGGACTGGAATGAGCCTGGCAGAATCTCAGCGAGCGGTGGTGGACAGGGACAGATGGAGGTGAGTGGTGGCCAGATCATCAGGGGTGCCCCAACGACAACAGACGATGTCAAGGGATAGGTGAGGTAAGGTGATGTGACTATGTGCATCTTTCCATAGTATGTACAGCACAGGTGCACAGCGTTGTAGAGACTGTTCGTTAAGGCACAGCTTCTCTGTATCCAAATAAAGGTCACATAGTCATCCCCACTACTATCAGAAGAGGAAAGACAGCACAAATATGATGTTGACTAGAAGGGACCTAATCCGTTCTCCATTGGCCATTGTTCTAACTTTAAATAGAGTCCGCTTTCACTTACAAAAAGACGAATACAGTCACCATTTTTTTTCCGTCTTAGCACTCAGAAATTTCATTAAAGAAAATAACCGAGGGAGCACCATTCTTGTATCGTTCTTGCTGTAAGGTGCATTAATTAATGGCATTGCCATTTTTACTCAAAGCTATGAGGTAACAGTATTGTCCTTCCAGGCCGAATTGTGAATTAAAAACATTATCATTATAGTTGAAAGATATACAGCAATTAAGTCTTTGGTTTTGTGTGCTAAACATTTATTCATCTGTTGTTATACCTGGTTTGCGCGCCACAACTGTCCTGTGTGTCGGACGCACACATGGACGCATGAACGTAGGCAAGCAGGCACGCGCGCGCGCACACACACGCACGCACGCATGCACACACGCGCACATGCACGCATGCACGCACGCGCCACACACACACACACACACACACACACACACACACACACACACACACACACACCCCACACTGACTGACTGACTGAAACCAATTTATCGTCAGATTCACTCATGGTTGTACTGACAAAACACACACACACACACACACACGCGCGCGCGCGCGCGCGCGCGCATACACACACACACACACACACACACACACACACACACACACACACACGTACACACACACGTACACACACACACACACACACACACACACACACCGCACACACACACACACACACACACACACACACACACACACACACACACACACACACACACACACACACGCACGTACATCAGGAGGAAACTCGAATGGCAGGGAGGGAGATAACGGGTACGCAAAGGGGTGTTAGGAATCCGGAATGATACAATAACACGACGCCAGTGGTATTGGCTCACGTTCTTCTCTAACTTAATGATTTCGCAGAGAAAACGCAGCAGCAGTATGTCGCTGACCAGAAGGAACCTAGTCTGTTCACCATTCGCCATTGTTCTAACGTTAACTACGGTCCGCTTTCACTTCCAAGAAGACGAATATAATCATAATATTTCCCCCCATAGCACACCCTAATAAAACTTCATGAAAAAAATAAAATAAAATAACCGGGGGAGTACCATTATGAGAAAGTCATTTTTGCCCTGAGGCGCATTGATACCACTGCCAGTCTTTCGCTGAACTATGAGGTTATGTTTTTGTCCTTCCAACCCGAGTTGTGAGTTAAGATTAGAATTACTGCTGTAAGATATATAATATTCATTGAAGCTGTTGTTCTATCTGATATTCATTCATTAATCCATTGTTCTCTCTGATCTGAGCGCTGTATCTGTCCTGCGTGTCGCACGCAGGCACACACACACACACACACACACACACACACACACACACACACACACACACACACACACACACACACACACGGGCAAAGACACTGACAAAGACGCAGACAAACACACACACACACACACACACACACACACACACACACCACCACACACACACACTCTCTCTCTCTCTCTCTCTCTCTCATTGAAGAAGTTTTTGGGAGTATCTATGTATACGCCTAATGATTTAGGGTATGGGGAGACAAATAGGTATCCTATATATTTAGCATCTGTAGTCAGCTCTATTCGTTATTGGTTAATGTTAACGAGAATGCAGCCACATAGGTTACCCCATAAAGCTTACAACATGTTAGTTGAGATGGATGCCAGAGGCAAGATGAATTGAGCCTCGCGAGTAAGATCAAAGCTGTATGAGTGTGGATTTGGTTTAGTATGGGAAAGTCAGGGCGTCGGAGACATAGCTAGTTTTATTCTTGAATTTCGTCAGAGATTAATAGATTGTAGATGGCAAAGCTGGTATCCTCATGTTCAGGAAAGTGACAGGTTTGATATCTATCGTATGTTAAACGCAGAGCATAATATGCCCGTGTATTTTTCTATGAACCTCGACAAATATTTGAGATACATCTTAACAAAATTTAGATTCGGCATCACATAAATAAACAGACATTTCAATTGCTATAGACAACGCGGTGATGATAATCTCCTTTGCCCATTATGCCACGAGGCACTTGATAATGAAGTTCATTTTATTTTCTCTTGCCAGGAACTAAGTAATGTTCGACAAGAGTTTATTCCGCAAAAATACTATAGACAACCATGCTTATGTAAGCTAATTATGTTAATGACATCAAGGAATGAAACGCTTGTAAAGCAGTTCGCATTATATTTGACCAAAGCATTTAAGATTCGGAGGTCTGTCGCAGCATAGGTTAGTTTTTCATCAGTGTATTCTTGATTGTTATTTCTGTGTAGTAGCATTTGCAAATAGCAAACTATGTGCAGTGAAATTAATTAATGCTTCGAAGGTTTAAACCTTAAAAAGATTGTTTTTGTGGTTATGCTTTATTTTGTTTGCTTCTTTGCTTTGGTTACAAAATATTGTTCTCTTTGTACCCCCTTCTGAGGGGCTATGGCCTAACAGAATAAAGGTCTGAATCTGAATCTGAATCTCTCTCTCTCTCTCTCTCTTCTCTCCTCTCTCTCTCTCTCATGCGCCCGCACACACGCACGCACGCACACACACACACACACACACACACACACACACACACACACACACACTATATATAATATAATATATAGAGAAGAGAGAGAGAGAGAGAGAGAGAGAGAGAGAGATTCACAGAGAGAGAGAGAGACAGACAGACAGACAGAGAAACAGAGACACAGACACAGACAGGAGGGAAGACGGAAAAAAGACACATAAAGAGCAAATGGTTATGATCCAATATGACACACAAAATCAAGAAAAAAATAAGGATTGTAGGAAAGCTAGAACAGGAGTGCAGGAAGAGAGTCCAAAGAGACAGACAGGCAGACGGATGGACAAGCGAAGAATACATCCCTTACACGAAAAATAGCTAATGAAAAAATAGAACCATGATTCATTTTAGTAAATATACATGTCAAAAGAACATTAACCACCATCACCACCACAAACCCTCCCCCCCCCCCCCCCGGCCCCTTCAAACTGGAAGAAAATAAAGAACCGTTTCCTAGCTTGCTTTCTTTTTTTACCTGTAAGAGGGAATGTTTTTGTTTTACTTTACTTCAGACAGGCGACTACACCAATAAAAAAACAGAATCATCACTAGTTAACAATACCTCTTCTTTGCTTTGTCTCAGAGCTGGTCGGTAGATAGGGATTCAAGAGAAAACAGCTACACACACGTCCTTCAAGGCTTACAACATCCAGGTGGGTTT
The DNA here is from genome assembly GCA_033310375.1 of Conus canariensis. Lineage (NCBI taxonomy): Eukaryota > Metazoa > Mollusca > Gastropoda > Neogastropoda > Conidae > Conus > Conus canariensis. The sequence goes on along the minus strand of CM065725.1, from coordinate 17,888,173 downwards.
CAACTGCAGTGTATCGACTGATCATCAAGTAATATGTCAAGGTTTAATCTCGACTGACCATCCAGTAATATGTCAAAGTTTAATCTCAGTTATCAAAGTACTTATTTATCAGTTGTAATGTTTCGAACTTCTGACTGAGAAGAGATCATTGTTCAAGGCACAGACTATTCGGATACCAGTGTAATCGATTTGCTTTGAGACTGCGTGGGCTTGTTGCTTCCTGAGTCTCAGAGAATGCAGGTGTCAACTGCTGTGTGCTGAGCCATAGCTGGAAAGGAAATTTTCTTCGAGGCTCACAGCATCCTGATATCAACTGTACTGTTTCTAGACACAGACAGGAAGATGATGGCATTTAAGACTAGTAGCTTTCTCTTTTACTTTTTTACATAACTTCATCGTCACAATAGATCTCTCTGTATGGAACTTTGACTGCTGTCTCAAGGGAGAGCACGTCGCCGCGGCACGACCCATATATATAAACATATATATATATATATATATATATAGAGAGAGAGAGAGAGAGAGAGAGAGAGAGTCTCTGAAGATAGCAATTAAAGCCGAAAATCTGGGAAATCTTAATCTTGTTTGTTTAGATTTTTGTCTACTTTGGCTGTTTACATACATACATGCATACATACATACATACATACATACATACATACATACATACATATATATATATATATATATATATATATATATATATATACACATGTGTGTGTGTGTGTGTGTGTGTGTGTGTGTGTGTGTGGTGTGTGTGTGTGTTGTGTGTGCGCGTGCGTGTGTGTGTGGGAGTGGGGGCGTGTGTGTGTGTGTGGGGGGGGGGGGGCGCACGGTAAAATTGAGGTTTACAACAATACCTAAAACGCTCTACTATAGTTCAACCAAACATAAATGATATGCTGCCTTACTGGATAGTGAATAACTGAACAACAGGAGATCTCAATTAGTTTTTCAAAGAAAATGAACTCCAAGCATTTTTTTTTTGTCCACTCTCTTTCTTTTTTTTATGTGTTTCCACTTTTCCTATTTTAATGGCGAATTTGTTTTGTTCTTTAACGCCAGAAGCAATTGTGTGATTGTATAACTAATTAGTTTCAGACACATATGCGTACAGGACAAAAGGACAGACGAGTACATATTACACACACACTCGCGCGCGCGAGCGCGCGCACGCTCGCACGCACTCACGCATGCACGCACGCAAGCAAGCACGCAAGCACGCACGCACGCACGCACGCACGCACGCATGCACGCACGCACGCACGCATGCACACACACACACACACACACACACACACACACACACGCACGCACGCATGCACGCACGCACGCCCCCCCCCCCCTACCCACACACACACACACGCACACACGAGCAAACACCCACACACACGAGCACACGCGTGCGTGTATTGCCATTTTACCCAAGTCATGATTTCTATTAATACAGGATGAAAGGAAAAGGGAGAAGCAACCAATGATGGAGACGACGCATGAGATTTACAGAATGTCCATTCTTTATTAAAACTATATGAACAACAGAAAGATCATATGGAATTGAACAATCGCCATACCCCGGTAAACATATCCAGAAAGAAGGGAAGATGACATGAAACTGATCAAATGGCAGAGTTAGAAGACATACCTAAGAATGGGAAAGCTGTGTGTGGGATTGAAGTTAATTAATGCCCATACATTGGACCAATTACCCACACAACATGAACAGAACACACATGATTGATCGAATGGCTTCACTTCAGAGTACATTCCCTAACAACAGGAATACAAATCATGGAATGAAATAGATCAATACACATCAGAACATGTTCCTTGACAATTGGAAGGGTAGGCATGGGTACCGATCAATTGACCATACTTTCCGAACAACAGCCTCAGCCTCAGACCCATAACTACAGAAGTAGTCGTTGGGGAAACCTGAGGACCGCAGACACAACCTCCCCTCTCCATCTGTCTCTGTCAGCAGCCGCCGGCAGCAGCTCACGTGTATGGAGTCCGGTCCATTCTTTGATGTTCTCATGCCAGTTCTTCTGCTGTCTTCCTCTTCTTCTCCCGCCCTCGATGGTGCCTTGCATGATTGTTTTGGACAGACTGGTGTGTCGAGTGTTGTGCCCAAACCATATCAGCTTGCGTCTCTTCACAGTTGAAAGGAGAGGTTCCTGAGGGCCAGCAAGGTTCTCAATTCTGCTCCGTACATATTTATTGGTCCTGTGCTCTGTCCAGGAGATCTGAAGGAGTTTCCTCAGGTATTTGCACTCGAAAGCCTGGATCTTCCTTTCAGTTTCAGCCGTCAGTGTCCATGCCTCGCAACCATGCAGTACAATGGAGACCACCAGGGCTTTGTAGAGTTTGAATTTTGCGGAGAATCGGATGTTACTTTTCCACACTCTGTTCAGTTTGGTCAGTATCATTAATGGGATGGTTTAAGAGGCCATATCTTCCAACTGGAACAGAAGGATATTATGCATGGCTTTGATTAAGTGACCATGCTTTTTTATACAAAAATAAAAGGAAAGGAACGAAGGAAGAGTATGCACATATATATCAAAGTGGCGTGCCATGGAATGTATTCTTAATCGGTTTATAGACAGACTGTATGTCAGAGGGATTTTCAGTGCCCTCCCACGATGCCAGAAGAAATCCCACACACAATCTTGCACAATATATTTTGTAATGAAACAATATACTTTATAAATGAAATCGTGAGCCCGTTCTATTCCTAGTCAAAAAGGCGGCTGCATTATAGCAATCAATGGCAGGGCCTATGTCCGGGCAAACGGGGGTCTATCACAGGTCAAATGGACGCCGAGACTGGGATCCACTGGGAATCAGTGGCGGATTTGGAGCCTAACAACTCT
>CM065725.1:17875297-17882797 GCA_033310375.1 Conus canariensis | reverse complement strand
TAGATGAAATGATGCACTGATAAAAGAGGGCTATAGACTTATGGATTGATGGATTGATGATTGATCAAAACAACGCAATTGAATAATGGAAAACAAATGATTTACTGCCGGGAAAGAACTGAAGAATAAATGGTGAACAAGTGATGTTGGATAGCAATTAAACTATGAACTGATTGTAAGCGAGAGCTGGACTGAATGACAGCTGTTCGAGAGATATTTGTAAAGAAAAAAAATGAACAACAGAATAGTGACAATACAGCAATGGATTGATGGAAAGGGATTGTTGGACGGACTGGATTTGATTGATGGGGGACTATAGCGAGTGAGATAGACAAGTAGCGAGCGAACGGTACTGTAATAGCAACTTCATCTAGATACAGATGATGCCAAATAATGAGTCCTCTCCCACCTGTTCTCTTTGCCACTGTGTGGAAAACCAGTCAGACTTTCTCTCTTTTGTTTCCTCTGAAAAAAGAAAACAAAATGATGGAACACCAGTAAAGAAGTGGGGATTAGTCTAATCTGAATATCTGGGGTAAATCACTGCTATGTAGGTTACTTTCACAGCAAGAAGATTGTTCGGGCATATCATGAAAATCACCAAGATGCTGACTGCAAGCCGTAGAAAGCACACACCGAAACAATTGGTTCTCGTCTTGAAGTTGTATTGTTAATGGAGAAAATCAAAAGCCACAATAAGTGGAGACAAAAGAAGCAATAACAAGTAGATCCAGTAGAAAATGAAATTCCTACAATAGAGCAGAAGATAAATGATTGCCACTTTATGAGTTATTTCATCATGGGAACAAGAGTTACCCCACTTGTTTGTCAATTGTTTTTCTCAAAACTTATCAGTAAGACAACAATGTCAGCTCAGACGCAAGAAGGAGCGTTCGCAGACAATCTTAGAGTGTATAATTGCTAGAGAAGTTTTAAGAGTACAGAGTTGTCATTCTTCTTGTATAAGAAATCCATGGATGGGCGACGTTTTTCTACAAGGATAATTCGACATCAAAGCCATTACAGGTACCACGGAACAGTAAAGACTTCTCCCTTGAGAGAGAGAGAGAGAGAGAGAGAGAGAGGAGAGAGAGAGAGAGAGAAGAGAGAGGAGAGAGAGAGAGAGAGAGAAAGAGAGAGAGAGAGAGGAAGGAGGGAGAGACGGACAGAGAGACAGACAGACAGACAGACGGACGGACAAACAGACAGACAAAGCGCTTAAACCATAGCTGAAAGAGGAGGAAGGAATGTGACAGAGTAGAGTGACAGAAAATCAACGCACCATGAATTTCTTCTTTTTTTTCTTTTCATGTAGGTGAGGTGGGGAGGTGGGCAGGTGACACGTCTGAAAAAGAAAGGGGAAAAGGGACAACCAATCTTAACAAAAAGTTAGCAATAATGAAAGCTCTTGGACAAACTTCATTCATGATTCAAACTCATGATCATTTCGAAAGCCAACCGCCTAGAAGCAAACATGGGAACCGTCGCCATCATCCTATCGATTACAGAGTCGTAAGACACGAATAAATGTGTAGAAGCAGACTTGTTTCCACTGCGTATGCCAGTTTGTCACGTCAATCAGTATTCGTAGCCTTTGTTATGGTCATCACTACAGCAGCAGATTAAATGTCAATATTCACGTCGCTCCGCTAACAAGGCATTGTGCTACGGATGGAAGCTGTCAGAGATGAAACGAGTTCAGTTTTTAATCCGAAGTAAAGAAAAGAAGAGCAGTGCTAAAACTGTCTGTTTGGATCAGACAGCTGTCAGGCTTTGCTGAGCAAAGCATATGATGAATCTGTGAGATGTTACATACAAGAGAGAGAGAGAGAGAGAGAGAGAGAGAGAGAGAGAGAGAAGGAGAGGCAGGCACGAAATCAGACAGAAACAGAGAGACAGAGACAGAGACAGAGAGACAGAGACAGAGAGACAGAGACAGAGAGACAGAGACAGAGAGACAGACACGCATCGCCAGACAGAGGTAGTAAGAAGCAGAGAGAAGACAGACAGACAGACAGAGAGATAGACAGACCGACAGAGACAAAGTTTGAGACTGAGACATAGACAGAGAGACATAGAGACAGAGAGCGATGGAGACTAAAGTGGACCAATAGATAGATAAATAGTCGAACATACAGATAAATTGGGGGCGGGTGGGGTGGAGTTGGGAGTGAGAGGAACTAAAAAAAAGAGCGATAAAGAACAAATATTTGCCACCTACAGCAATTTCTCATTTTGTAGACTGAAAAAAAGAAGAGACAAAAGAAGATGGAAAAAAACTAGAGCTGAGATAAGGGAGGAGAGCATAGACAGACAGGTGGACAGTTGAAAGATTATAATATATATATATATATATATGAACAATATAAAAAAGTTCTTAAAAAATCTGAAGGTGCTCAACCCCTTGGGGAGCAACATCTGTTAAAAAAATATTTTTAAAATGAAGTGGTAAAATCTACAAGCTTGTTTCTAGCTTTGCTATCTTCAGGATGTCTTTTGGAGCACGCCAACGGTCTTTTATGGCGTGCGGGACTTGATTTCAACTCTGTGTGTGCAGGCGGATCTCATTTGCTGCACGTGCGGCCTGTGGTTCTTATTGGGGCCTGTTCAGGTGGAATGTGCTAGCAAAGATTTCCACTTGTGCCTGCAATTGTTTACAATTTCTACTTTTGTGTTCAGAGTTGCTAAGTGTGGTTTGCATAATATTAACCATTTTTCTGTGGAGCATAGATTGCATCTTTTTGAAATATTGTTGTATGGTGTTGCTCTTTTTATGATTTTCCATGATATGTTGTAGTCTATTTTTTTATCTTTGAGTCTCCAGATGTATTTGCTCAGCTCTGTTTGATTTTTGTATTTTTCATTTTTGAATGACTGTTTATGGTTTGCGTATCTGGTTTTGAAAGTGTTTTCAGTAATCCCTACATATGTTTCTTCTTCATTTTCTGATGTTACCGTAGCTTGGTATACAATGTTGCTGTGAAGACATTTATTGCTCAGGGGGCACTGTTCTTTTTTAGTGCAGTTGCAAGATGTCCTTTCGGCACCCTTCTCTTTTATGTTGCTTTTCATTTTGTTAGATGAATCAATCATGTTTTTGAGGTTGGGCATACATGAGTATGACAGTTTAATGGTGTTTTTGTTGAATATTTTGGACAGTTTGTGTTCTTTTGGGAATGATGTTGCTAAGATTTTAAAGAATTCTTTTCCTACATTTGTTTTTACTTGTCCATCGTATGGTGGGTTGTACCATATGATCTTTCTTTTCCTATTTTTCTTAATTCTGTTCGTGTTGTTGTCTGGACTGTATTGTAGTTTGTAATTGTAACCACTTTTTTGTAATGCTTCTTGATATTCTGTTGCTGCATCATTGAATGCGTTTTCATTGCATGACAGGTTGGATAGTCTCTTGTTTATACCATTGGGTATTGTTTTTAGTATAGATGGTGGGTGGTTGCTTTTGATGTTTACGTAGACTGGTATGTCATTGGGTTTTTTGTATGGTTTGTACACATGGTCATTGAGGTCTAATGTTATGTCTAGGTAATTCACTACTTTTTTGTTTGCTTCTATTGTGATTTTTAAGTTGTGGTTTTTAAAGATTTTACATAATTCTTTTTTCTTGTTTTCAATGGTTCTTGGATTATTGTTTAATGCAGCGAGGGGTTGAGCACCTTCAGATTTTTTAAGAACTTTTTTATATTGTTCATAATAATCGCTCCTCAAGTTGAGCACTGTGGTCTGACAAAATCTGAAATGGAGAAAATCAACTTTAGGCAATCTACTAAAAACATACCATTTTCAAACCCACAAACTTACACTAAAAAACTGATAGAACAAACCGAGAAATTTGTGCGCAACATGAGATGGAAGGCGTTCTTCTTCCTAAACCCAAATGCAAAGAATGAAGACAAAAATACATATGGATTCAAATCATGGCGATCACCTCCAACAATAGATGAAATGAAACCTTTTGAAGACAAAATGAAGGGACTGATAGCCAATATTAAATTCAAAAAATCAAATAACAACTTTCAAACATCACTAGCAAATGATATAAAACAAATCCAAAATGATAAAAAGATATTCGTAAAGGCTGACAAAACGAGCAATTTTTACAAAATGGAACCAAACGAATACTCTCAACTCTTAAACAAAAACATCCAGAAAAAACTACAAGAAAGCTGATAAAACTACACATAGCAACATCCACAAAAAAGAAAAAGAGCTTGCACATCACATGGAGTTAAGTGATAGGGTAGAGACAACAGCAACAAAGGAGGCCTTCATAACACTTAAAGACCACAAGCCTAACTTCCAAAACAACCCAACATGTAGACTAATAAACCCATCTAAATCCGAACTGGGCAAAATAAGCAAGAGAATTTTGGAAAAGGCTATAGAAGATATAAAATCAAACACCGAATACAACCTTTGGAAAAACAGCTATGAAGTCATACAATGGTTTAAGAAACTCAACAAACAGAGAAATACAATGTTCATTACATTTGACATAGTAGACTTCTATCCATCCATAGATGAAGAACTACTCAACAAAGCTTTGAAATTTGCCAACAAATACACAAATATAACAGAGTCAGAAATGGAGATTATTTTCCACACCAAAAAAACCTTACTCCATAGCAGAAATGAAACTTGGATTAAAAAAACGAGCAAAAACTCCACATTTGATGTAACCATGGGATCGTATGATGGTGCCGAAACATGTGAACTAGTCGGACTATTCATGCTATCCAACATCCAAAAACAACTTGGAAAACAGGCCGGTTTATACAGAGATGACGGCCTCGCTGCATTAAACAATAATCCAAGAACCATTGAAAACAAGAAAAAAGAATTATGTAAAATCTTTAAAAACCACAACTTAAAAATCACAATAGAAGCAAACAAAAAAGTAGTGAATTACCTAGACATAACATTAGACCTCAATGACCATGTGTACAAACAATACAAAAAACCCAATGACATACCAGTCTACGTAAACATCAAAAGCAACCACCCACCATCTATACTAAAAACAATACCCAATGGTATAAACAAGAGACTATCCAACCTGTCATGCAATGAAAACGCATTCAATGATGCAGCAACAGAATATCAAGAAGCATTACAAAAAAGTGGTTACAATTACAAACTACAATACAGTCCAGACAACAACACGAACAGAATTAAGAAAAATAGGAAAAGAAAGATCATATGGTACAACCCACCATACGATGGACAAGTAAAAACAAATGTAGGAAAAGAATTCTTTAAAATCTTAGCAACATCATTCCCAAAAGAACACAAACTGTCCAAAATATTCAACAAAAACACCATTAAACTGTCATACTCATGTATGCCCAACCTCAAAAACATGATTGATTCATCTAACAAAATGAAAAGCAACATAAAAGAGAAGGGTGCCGAAAGGACATCTTGCAACTGCACTAAAAAAGAACAGTGCCCCCTGAGCAATAAATGTCTTCACAGCAACATTGTATACCAAGCTACGGTAACATCAGAAAATGAAGAAGAAACATATGTAGGGATTACTGAAAACACTTTCAAAACCAGATACGCAAACCATAAACAGTCATTCAAAAATGAAAAATACAAAAATCAAACAGAGCTGAGCAAATACATCTGGAGACTCAAAGATAAAAAAATAGACTACAACATATCATGGAAAATCATAAAAAGAGCAGCACCATACAACAATATTTCAAAAAGATGCAATCTATGCTCCACAGAAAAATGGTTAATATTATGCAAACCACACTTAGCAACTCTGAACACAAAAGTAGAAATTGTAAACAATTGCAGGCACAAGTGGAAATCTTTGCTAGCACATTCCACCTGAACAGGCCCCAATAAGAACCACAGGCCGCACGTGCAGCAAATGAGATCCGCCTGCACACACAGAGTTGAAATCAAGTCCCGCACGCCATAAAAGACCGTTGGCGTGCTCCAAAAGACATCCTGAAGATAGCAAAGCTAGAAACAAGCTTGTAGATTTTACCACTTCATTTTAAAAATATTTTTTTAATAAATATATATATATATATATATATATATATATATATATATATATATATAAGCAGGGGAGTACAGACGCAGACGTCAGAGCAAGTATTGGAAAGGCCAGGGCAGCGTTCGTACAGCTGTGGAACATCTGGAGCTCCAAGGAACTGTCAGTCAACACCAAAGTCAGGCTCTTCAACACCAACATCAAAGCAGTTCTATTGTACGGAGCGAAAACCTGGAGAGTTGCCACCACCAAGAACGTGCAGGTGTTCATCAACAACTGCCTGCGCAAGATTCTCCGCATCCTATGGCCAGACACCATCAACAACAACGAGCTCTGGGAGAGAACAAACCAGCTGCCCGCAGAACAGGAAATCAAGAAACGACGTTGGGGCTGGATTGGACATACGTTGCGGAAGCCTGCGAGCAACATCACCGGACAAGCCCTAACATGGAACCCCCAAGGAAAACGAAAAAGACTCTTGGCGCAGGGACTTGGAAGCAGACATCAGGAACATGGGGATGACATGGAACCAGCTGGAGAAAAGAGCCCAGGAAAGAGATGCCTGGAGGTCCTTGGTTGGCGGTCTGTACCCCAGGAGGGGTAATAGGCGATCATGATGATGATCATATATATATATATATATATATATATATATATATATATTATATATATATATACATATATATTGCATTTTATTGTTCAGCATTATATATATATATATATATATATACATATATATATATATATATATATATATAGAGAGAGAGAGAGAGAGAGAGAGAGAGAGTTAAACCTGGGGGAGCCATGATAATATGATATAGTATGTTGTGAGTGTGTGTGGGTCTGTGTGTGTGTGTGGGGGGGGGGGGGGGGTTGTTGGTTGTGCGTGTGTGTGTGGTTGGGTGGGTGGGAGTGTGCATATACATGACTGTTTGTGTTGCAGATTCTGACGAAGCCTAAATAAAAGGCGAAAGGTTTATATTTATATATATAAGATAATCCTCTTCCTGCGCAGCATAGGTTTTAAAAACCTTAAAAAGTTTTCGAGATGTTCCCTGACAGGGATGATTTCTGTTTTATTCAACATAGCATTATTCTCGTTTGTTCCGTTTTCACTCTCGTACGACCTTCAGCATAATCATGCTTTGTGCCTGAGTCGAATGGCATGCGACAGATAACCACATGACGAAACTATCGCTATTACACTACACATTTTTGTTGCCATTTTCTCAGAGCTCGTCGATATGATATGACCTAGGGGAAAGAACAATGATGCATTTCGTTCAACGCTCCGAGCATCCAGACATCAGCTATAATTAGCCAAGAACTGAGAGATGAGCTCGTAACTATATGTGTCTAGTAGAGAGAACATCAGAGCCCAGACCATTTGAATATCAGCTAGGGTCAGTTTAGCTTCAACGAGATGAGAAACAGTCCCTGTACTACATGGAACCACCCTTGATAGTGCA
>CM065725.1:17860297-17867797 GCA_033310375.1 Conus canariensis | reverse complement strand
CTACTGACATTATATTACAAAAAATGATTGCTTTTTATTGAAAGGATGGGGTGGTGGTTGGATGTGGACAAGGGTGTGTAGGGTCGGAAGAGAACTATGGGATGGCCAGGAAAGATGGGAAGTAATACTGTCCGGGGAGCAACGAGACTAGCGACAGGGGGTGGGCTGACAACGAATAACGCACGATTACTTGGGAAGTTATGCCCCTGGCCTTGTAACTCCAGGATTTTCAACAATGACATTAACAACAACGACAAGGATTGATGTGTTAGTCTGCTGTCACAAAAACTGATGCCTTACATCTCACACACATACACACACACACACACACACACACACACGCGCGCGCGCGCACGCACACACACACACACACACACACACACACACACACACACACACGCACGCACGCACGCACGCACGCACACACACACACACACACACACACACACACACACACACACACGCACGCACGCACGCACGCACACCACACACACACACACACACACACACACACACACACACACAAACACAACACAACACAACGCAAGAAAACACAACACAACACTACACAATACCACACACACACACACACACACACACACGCGCCGCGCGCGCGCGCGCGCGCACGCGCGCACGCACACACACACACAGCACAGCACAACAGAACACACACACATACACACACATGCACGCGCGCACACACACACACACACACACACACACACACACACACAACACACACACACACACATGCGCGCGCGCACGCACAGTCATATGCATGAACACACGCGCGCACGTTCGCACACACACACACACACACACACACACACACACACACACACACACACACACACACACACACACACACTGACGCATATTGTCAAACGATAGGAAGCAAAATCTGATTTGAAAAAAATATAGTTGGACCACATCAACAACAATAATCGACCCTTTGATTAGAAGTCAATCAAAGGCAAACTTATAAATCAATCGTCTTACAACGAACAAAGAAACTATCTCACTCTTCTTATTATTATTACTGCATTGCAAGAGACCATCCTTTCTGCTGAGACAGGCTGGTTGTCAGTCGAGTCCATGATCAGGCCCTTTATTAACATCATTACTGCAATGGCAGATGAAATGTCAATATCCACGTCGCTCCACTTAAAAGACATCCAGTCATGGATGGCAGCTGTCAGAGATGAAACGAGTTTGCCTCAATACCACCCGACACACCGAGAAATAAAGACACGCAAACCTGCTAGCTTCAGTCAGACATTTGTCAAAGTATGTTCGTCAAAGCGTGTGATGAGTCTGAGATAAAGATTCACGAGAGAGAGAGAGAGAGAGAGAGAGAGAGAGAGAGAGAGAGAGAGAGAGACAGACAGACAGACAGACAGACAGACAGACAGACACAGAGATCTACTTTGGTTTTGTAAATACAAGACGAGAAATTGGTGGAAAATCTAGAGAAAGAGCATTAGACGAGAGCAGATATGGAGTGACAAAAGACTTGCCAATTAAATGCAAACAGTTGATAGTAAACAAAATATGCTTTTCTCAACAAATTCAAATCTTTCTCCATGCCAACTGAAGCGTCTAAAAACTGTTTTCCAGTATGCTTTCCTCAAAGGGAAGCAGAGGGTGTTTTATTTTACCAAATAAGCGGACGTACTTTTGTTTTGGCTGTTGTTGTTGCTTCCTTCTTGTTGTTGTCCTCAAACAAACAAGTCTTTCTCGCTTCTAAAATCTTCTCAAACCATTCCTTGTGCCTGAATTCAATGACGTCAGATAAGTGACCATTCTACGCAATCGTTAATGTTACGCTTTACGTCTGTCTTACCATTTCTAACTGCCCATCGATAGCCATGACGTCACGAGAGAGCAAATGCGCACGCCCTTCAAGGCTTGGAGAATCCGAATATCACCTCTTGTGTTTCTGTGTGTTCTGACTCAAGAGTCTAATAAAAAAAATTTACCTTATGGAAAATGTTCGACCAGCTACTGCTGGTCTTCATCAGCCCCGACTGACTGGTAGTTGTGGTGGATGTTGGTGTCCTCTGAGTTGTCCTCTCTGGTGGAGTGATTGGTGTTCGGCACACACTTGTAAATGGGGGGCAGATCATAGCCACATCTCTGTTCAAATTCGGTTTTCTCTCCCTGATTTCTATTGCTTCTTTCACTTTCCTTTTTGTGAAGTGTGATTCAGCTGTAATTATGGTGGCTTGAAACTTGTTAGTATGGTGGGTTGTTGTTGTCAGATGTTCATAATATGCAGAAGCAGTTTTGGTAGTGTGTTCATTTAGCCTTGTTTTCAAAGGCCGACCAGTTTCGCCAATATAGTCCTCACTGCACTCCTCACATTGAATGTGATACACCACACCACTTTTCTTTTCCAACTCTGTTCTGTCGTTGAACTTTTGTGACCTGTGATCGTATTGAATTCACTGGTTTATGTAAAACTTGAACGCCGTGTTGGCTGAAAGTCCTTGACAGGCGCTCTGACATCCCTTTAACATAGGGCATGCTGATAGTGATGGACTTCTTTTCGTTGGGATGCCTTTGTTTCGGTTTGGGGGTGTTGAAAATCCAGGAAGGATAACCGTTGGCTTTCAGAGCTGTCTTGACGTGGTATTCTTCATTCAGTTTATTCTGTCATGGGGTGCAGTGGGGTTTTGGTCTGTATTATAGAGTTCGGACAACTGAGCGTTTATGCTGTAATGGATGGTTCGAGTAAAAGTGTAGATATTGGTCAGTATGGGTTGGTTTGCGGTATACGGATGTTTCCCTCGTTCCCTCGTTGGTTTTATGAACTTTGACATCTAGGAATGGGATCTGATGGTCTTGTTCAGACTCACAGGTGAACTGGATGTTGGGGTTGATGGAGTTGAGGTGTTCAGTGAAGTTGTCCTTCTCTGATTCTGCTATGCTGCTGAAAGTGTCATCAACGTATCTGTACCAAAGGGAGGGTGGGCTCTGGGAAGACTCAAGAGCTTCTTTTTCAATTTGTTCCATGAACAAGTTGGCCACAATAGGTGAAACTGGTGAGCCCATGGCTGCTCTTGGGTCTGTTGGTAGAACTCTTTGCTCAAATCACTATAGCATACTTAGCTACAGACAGGAAGATGACGTACCTCAAAACTATTATGTAGTTCATATTGCATAACATCATTGCCACAGCAAATTTGTCTGTATGAAAATCGGACCGCTGTCCTAAGGGAGATAGTCATAGCCATAGTACAACCCATTCTCGATCTTGTTCACACACCATGCGTTGTACTAATATTTGAATCCACCTTCTGATTTGTTCCTACCCCTCACCCCCACTCATCCACCATCGCCCCCACCCCCACCCCCACCAAAGTCTATTATCACCCTTTCCCTTCCTCTTCCGTTACGTCTGCAGACACGCTGCGTCTTCCAGGATTATCCTCCATCCCACCCACTCCCACTCCCTACCACCACACTCCACCTCCAAAATCTCTTTATCTATCTGTCTCCGTCTCTGTCTGTCTGTCTGTCTGTCTGTCTGTCTGTCTCTCTCTCTCTCTCTCTCTCTCTCTCTCTCTCTCTCTTCTCTCTCTCTCTCTTCTCTCTCTCTCTCTCTCTCTCTCTCTCTCTCTCTCTTAATATCGTCTATTCATTTCACTGCTCCCTTCTTAGTAAAATTGTTTAACAGAATCTACGATAACGACTATTATTCTGTTGAATGGTCACACTCAGTCATAGTTCCTCTATTTAAAAAAGGTGACTCTGCTAATCCAGGAAACTACCGTGGGATTTCACTATGAAGCTGCGTTAGTAAAGTGTTTACATCCATTCTAAACAAGCGACTCCACAAATGGGCAGAACATGAAGAAACGATTTGTGAAGAACAAGCCGGTTTCCGGAAATAGTATTCGACTATCGACCATTATTTTCTCTCTAATCACAATGATCAATACGTGTATTAACGAGAAACGCAAAAATGGAAAACAATACAGAGCTTTCATCGACGACACGAAAGCGTTCGATACAGTTAACCGAGAAAGTTTATGGAAAGTGCTAGAAAAAGTTAGAACATCTACTAAAATGTTAACTATGCTGCAGGAAATATATCAATCTGTTCGATCGTGCGTTAAATGGGGCTCTGAGATATCGGAGTTCTTTGGACTCCCAGGCGGTCTGAAGCAAGGGTGCTTGTTATCTCCCTTGATCTTGTCCTTATAATTGAAGTGGCAGGAGAAGTGAATAGTAAAGGAAAACATGGCTTTCAATTTCTTCCTTCTTTAAGATAAATTTTTCTCGTGCGCTTCGCGAATGATATAGCTTTAATTTCATCTACAGCTTCAGGTTTACAAAACCAAATAAACAATTTGCAAATAGGGTCTGATAAATTGGGTCTAAAAGTAAATTTGACTAGGACTAAAGTTACGATTTTTAGAAAAGGTGTCATTGGTCCAAATATGAAAAATGGTACTATAAAGGAGAGCAAATTGAAGTGGTGAACAGCTACAAATATCTTGGTTTCATCTTGACTACTAAATTATCTTTTGTAACAGCGCTGGATGATTATTCAAGGAGAGCCAAATATAAAACAATAGAAATTATGAAAACAATGTGGAATTTGGGTAGGATGGACATACTTATCTTTTTAAACTATTTGATACGATGGTGAAGCCAATAATACTGTACGCTGCAGAGGTATGGGGTATTACACAATATAAAACTATCGAAGCGGTCCATCTGTTTGCCTGTAAGAAAAACTGTAAAGTGTTAGTCCTAAAACACCAAATGCAATGGTCTACGGAGAGACTGGTCACTATAGTCTTTATATAGACAGTACACTAAGAGACTTAGCTATTGGTTCTCCTTACAACAGATGGAACTGAATAGAATACCAAAACAAGCATATTTTTCCTTGATTAACAGCTTTATGAATAGCACCGACGATAGAACGATAAAAAAAAATAATTGGGCATATGATATAAAATGTTGTCTTGATAGATATGGATTTTCTAAAGTGTGGTTAGTGGGTGGGGTCGGAAGTGTTAATATGTTTAGGAAGATTTTTAGGCAAAGGATGATAGACTTTTTCAGCAAGATTGGGTTAGCAAATTAAATTCAAGTGATCGCTTCAACACCTATTATTCATTTTAGTCTCTCTTACAACCGGAACCTTATCTAACATATTTAACGGTTATCAAAATTAAAATGTATTTCGCGAGATTTCGTCTTGGCTTAAACGTCCTGAATATAAATAGCAGATACAAAGAAAATATTAAAGCATGTCCTTTTTGTAACCAACTTGAGAACGAACTCCACTTTCTATTGAGATGCAATGCTTTTTTGCCTTTCAGAGAAAAAAAAAATACTGAAGCACAGACAATCTCAGAACGTGAACTCTATTGAACTGAACGATTACTTGCAAACGAAAACGTGCATATTACGAGAGATATTGCTATGTAAATTTATTATGCACTGAAAAAAGAGAAGAACTTGTATCCCACTCAGTATGAATTATTTGTTACCCTCATAAATTAGCATTATTAGTACATCGAAAAATATACTTTTGTTGTCATTTCTCTTTTGTCTCTTTACCTGTGCACTGCACCTCACATTGTTATAGGCCGGAGGCCTGAAACATTAAAATTGTTCTCTCTCTCTCTCTCTCTCTCTCTCTCTCTCTCTCTCTCTCTCTCTCTCTCTCTCTCTCTCTCTCTCTCTCTCTCTCTCTTGCGCACCACGCTAAGAGGCAAGTTTTACCGTGCAAAAACTGGGGAAAAAACACGCAACAAAATTCAGAGCGTACTGTATGTGCTCTCGAGCAGGCTTTGCACTACAGTCTCGTGGCTGTGTGTTGGTTTCAGCTGTCTGGCTTGTACTCAAATGGAGGTGAACTAAAATAGCTACGATAATTAAGGCTAACCACTCTAGCTTGGAATATGTTCGTGTTCAGAATTTTGCTTCTGGCCTGAAGAAGGTATTGAGGATCGCATGTATGAATGCATATATATATATATTATATATATATATATAATATAAAATATATATATATATGCATGACATACACACACACACACACACACACACACACACACACAATAGATAGATAGATAGATAGATAGATAGATAGATAGATAGATAGATAGATAGATAGATAGACAGATAGATAGAAATATATATGAGAGAGAGAGAGAGGAGAGAGAGAGAGAGAGAGAGACAGACAGACAGACAGACAGACAGACAGACAGAGGATATTTATCAGAAAGATCAACTCTGCAGGATGTTGCCATTAATGACTCACTTTGTCAACTTGAGTCTTTGCACATGCACTACTTTCAAGCTGCCGTGAATGCGTATGGAATTTCCTTTTATTGCCTGATTAAAAACAAAGACACCACTCAGACCCCCACCTATGTTCTGGTGCAAAGTGGGGAAAAGTAGAAGTCTCTGGCGCGTGGTCAAGGTTCTATTAGCTCCCGCCAACACTGGGAAATATTTAGATATTGTGCTCCATTTGCCCACGAGGAAGGGTACCAAGATGTCCTTTTCCAGTTAGTAGAACCGTCTTGATTTGTAATCCAAGCATAGCAACGAACTGTAATGCTCCTTGTTACACTAACAAACCAGAAACCTTTTGTGTGGATGATTTATTTTTAAGTTTGACAGACACATCACTGTTCTTCAATGATGACATTCAAGGGTGATAATGTACTATTTCATTGATTTGTGTTCCTATGTCTACAGCTGAAGTGACAATGTACAGTTCTATCCACAGGTCAGTTGTTGTTTCGCAATGTACACCTACAGCGGCAAAATCTTGTAATATTGATGTGCAAGCTGTTGTTCCTCTGTATAGGCATAGAGGAAAAGCAACATCTTGTCATACTTAAGTGAAAAGTATGGATTATCCTGCCACATTGATATCTGAAGTGTTGTTGTTGTTGTTGTTGTTGTTGTTGTTCCGTTTACAGTTATAATGAAACTCTCTGACATTCTCATCTGAACACCGCATATTGCAAAGAAACAACTAACTCTTGACAATAGAAATGTCTGCAAAAAAAAAAAAAAAAAAAAAAAAAAAAGAAAAGAAACAGAGAGGTGTGTTACAGAGGACAGTGACATGTGTATTGAGGAAGACATTGACATGTGTGACAGACAAATTCATACATGTGTCACAGACAAAAAAAACCTGACGTGTGATGCAGGTGACACTGACAAGCTTGTGGCACAGTACACTCACATCACAGGAAACTGACATGTGTGTCACAGAGAACATTGACATGTGTGGACACAAAAGACATTGAGATTTGTGTCACAAATTTCGCTGAGATGTGTCAGAAGGTAAACAGACAAATGTCGCAGATGACACATACATGTGTAATAGATAAGTGTGTGTCAGAGAGAACAATGATAAATGTGTCACAGAGGACAGAAACACGAATGTTACAAGCAACACTCACGGGTCCGAACCTGTCCGCAAACTCATTCTTTCCCCACTCCAACCACAACCTCACC
>CM065725.1:17845297-17855297 GCA_033310375.1 Conus canariensis | reverse complement strand
ACTTTGTTGACTGTTTGATGCCTGTTTCGTTTCAATTTTGCCAAAATCTTTGATTGAAATTAACCTCTGTTTCAAACAGTTACGTTTAGATTGACTTTTCATGGGTGTTACTTTCTTTCCTCAATTCCTTATGATTTTTTTTCCAGAGAGAGAGAGAGAGAGAGAGAGAGAGAGAGAGAGAGAGAGAGAGAGAGAGAGAGAGAATGTGTGAATGTGTGCGTTTTCGCGCGCGCGCGAACAGGTCTGAGTCTGTGAGATTCAGTGCAATGTATAGAATGTATCTCTGATGTAAATGCATTCATACACACACACACACACACACCACACACACACACACACACACACACACACACACACACGCACGCACGCACGCACGCACGCACGCACGCACGCACGCACACACACACACACACACACACACACAAATGTAACTGGAAAAAAAGACTGGTTTATTGTGACACACTGAACCATTGCACACAGCAACCCTTATGAAGACTCACCACTTTCATGGACAAAGAAGATAAGAGATAATGAACATTCTAGATGTCAAAGATAATCAACACCTGTTCCAACCATCAACTGAACGTGGCTACAGACACAGATCTTGCTGTGATAGGCCAGGCTGAGCACAGATATCATCAAGCCAAAAATACAACACACCACGGACCCACCGCCAGAGAAGCATCGGTATCACGTGGTTGAAATATATGCACAAACAACATTATCAAGCCGTAACAATCCATCAAAATGTGACATCTCAGTAAAAAAAAAAAAAAAAAAAAAAAAAAGGAGAAACAAAAAATAATACAATGGCACTGGTTCCTATAGAGCTGTTTTTCTTTTTAAGAAAGATTTTAATATAAAAAAAAAATAATAAAGGAGGGGAGGGGGCATAATCAGCATTGTCATATGCCTGTTTTTCTTCTGATTCTTAACGTTTTCTTGTCTACTTCGGGTCTTTCTTGTGGCTGTTTTTTGGCTTGAAGGCGTTTGAGTAGTGCAGTTGAGCAAACAGTTATCAAAGAGACTCGAGATGAGCTCAAATTACGTAGACAATTACTTTGCCAGGACCAGTTCTGCGTGCAAGAACCGGATACTTGGAAATCAAGTGCATTTATTTACTCCCTCCACTGAAAATGAATATTTCCTTTTCTTTCAAATTAGGTTTGTTTTTTTTCTCTAATTTCAGACCAGCCTCGTAGATATTTGATAGAGGTCTCCACAATCAATCGATCTGGAGTCGGGGAGGGGGGGGGGGGGGGGGGGGGGGGGGACTAGATATACAGATGGGAAATGCAATAGCTCAGCAGTTGTTCCTTTGCTGTTAATTTAATTTGTCTGTTCCGAAAACACAATCATAAAGAATGTGGACTTGGCACTTCCAGTCCCTTCCACTGATCATCCACAGGCCTTATGCTAACAATATCCAGTTAATCGTTTACTAGAGCAAAATTGCAATCAAAAGCAGTCAAGGTAAGCCACCGTTTGCGTGGTCAAAAAGAAACCCTCGCATAAGTGGTGTCCAGGGAAAATGATACACTGTCCTCTACCTCAGCTTATAAATCTGGTCGCTCGCCGCGCAGTGATAATATAGACATTCACGTATAGGAACAGTCTAAAGTTTGTGAGGTAGCACGAAAAAGACAATAAAAAAAATATAACGTTTGCTATTTTTACTACGAGATTACAACGTATGGTGTAATACAATAACTGAATAACCCAACTAATGCATATACATAATTGTTTAAGAATGTTCGCAAGATAGCTTTGTGTCGCTGAGGAAGAGTGCATCTACAGCTGCATCATCCTTTTGACTTCCGCTTCCAACAGCTGTGTAAATCCTGCACACAGCAGACCACCGATCACCAGGAATTTCTTACCAGTCTGGGAGTTCAAAACATCCAGGAATCCCACCCACCAGGAAACTGCCCAAACATCTGCGAACCCAACTCGCCAAAATTTCATACTGTAAAAAGCATAGAATCCCAAACACGAACGAACCCCAAGCAAGTGTCCATATCCACCCATACAGCCCTTACCATCCGGAAACCCCACGCCACTGTGTCCATATCCACCCATACAGCCCTTACTATTCAGAAACCCCACGCCACTGTCTCCATATCCACCCATACAGCCCTTACTATCCGGAAATCCACCCTCTTCTGTTCACAAATTGTACGCAAAATAGTCTGAGAGAATAGTCATTTTAAAAAAGATTTTTAAAAAACCAGCTTTTTCACAGAAGCAAGGAGAACTTCACTTTATTCAGAACAATATTGTACAGAAGAAAACATCTCACCATGACTGTACAACACAACCAATGACATCATCATGTTTCTGCATTAACAAAAGAGGAAAAGAAAGTAACAATACAGATAACGTTTTCTTACAAAGAAGTCATAAATGTGTGTCTGCTATAAACAACAAAATCAGTGGAGTTAGAAGTCTTCAATGCGTGTCTGCTGTACACAACAAAATAAGTGGAGCTTACAACATGGAAATAGACGAGAGTCATGTTCATATCCCGCTTCACCCTCTAAGCCATACTGGGCGCTTTGGAAAGAAATACCAACAAGGAAAAAAGGTAAAGAAAGAAAGAAAAAAGTGGAAAATGCACAGTGATGCACAGTGACCTGTGTTGCGGTATCTTATCCAGCACACGCACTCGTGCCCAGAGAAAGAAAACAAGAATGGAGGAATTTTCTCACGTTAGCAAGTCATCACTATTTTTGCCGCTTGACACGAATATGAGCAAGTGATCACTAATGAACATAGCATCAGCAGGAACAACAACAACAACAACAACAGAAACGAGAACAACAACAATATCAACAAGAACAACGACAAAACAAAGGCAACAACAACAACAACAAACAACAACAAACGAGTGATGATGATGATGATGATGATGATGATGATGATGATGATGATGATGATGATGACGACGACACCAACAACAGGAACAACAGCAGCAGCAGCAACAACAACAACATCAACAACAACAATGATAATAAAGTATAATAACGATGACGATAATAATAGTAGTACTAATAATCATAATACTAATAATGATAATACTACTAATAATAATACTAATAACACTTGTAGTAGTAGTAGTAGTAGTAGTAGTAGTAGTAGTAACAGTAGTAGTAGTAGTAGTATAATATAATAATAATAATAATGATCATAATGTTAACATAGATAGTAGTACTAGTAATCACAGCAGCAGCAGCAGCAGCAACAGCAGCAGCAGCAGCAGCATCACCTTCATCATCATCATCATCATATATCATCATCAAACTAATGACGATTACAGTAATAATGATAATTATAACAATGATAATAATCTTATGATGATGATATTACGATAATGATAATAATGATAATACTGATGATAATGATGATGATAATAATAATAAAAATAATAATGATGATAATAATAACAATAGTAACAATAACAATAATAACAATGGTAATGATAACAATACTACTACTACTGATAATACAAATAATAATAATGATAATAATAACACATAGTGTGTAATAGTGGCAGCAGCTGCACAGAAAGTACTAGCAGCAGCAGCAGCAGCAGCAGCAGCAGCTAGCAATGGAAGTAATAGTAATAGCAGCAATAGTAGTAGTAGTAGTAGCAAGCAAACCTAAGCGACAGCTGTCAGAGATAAACCCCCAAAGAATAATCTTGGAAGCAGAACAGCAAGGGACACCACTGCAGACATGACGGGACAGCCACAGAGCAGCAGCACCAACCCTAATCGAAAGCCTTTCCCCCTCACCACTTGTTCCAAGTCTCCTCTCAGCCAGTCACCAGGCTCGCTGCCTCCAGAAAATAGTGGGAGAAAAACAAAAACAAAAACAAAAAAGAAGGACGGGGAAGGAGACAGTGAAAAAAAAAGGTGTGTGTGTTGTGTGTGGTGTGTGGGTGGGTGGGGGTGGGGGAGGGGGGGGGGGGGACAACGACAGCAAGACCACCAAGACCTTAGGGGTCATGAAGACACAATGAACTACAACATGCTGACCTTGACGATCCTACAAATAAGATCCTTAGAACAATGTATTTATGTAACCGTGACCTTCACTTCCAGACATCCACCGTGATATCTTGAGGAGAATGTCCCAATAGAATGATTATCTTCAAGATCATACTATTACTGTAAGATAATTGGACAATGCAACTATAGAATGGTAATTTCCAGTATAATCTAACGTCTGTGAGGTCATCCGTACATTGCCATCACTCTAACATCTGTGAGGTCATCGGTACATTGCCATCACAGAATAGTTATCTGCAAGACCATACAACTGCCATCAGATCTTTAGGACACTTTCTCCATAAATCGATATTCTCCAGTTCGCAGAAACTGCATCAGATTCTCGGTACAATGTCAGCAGAATGACAATCTCCAAATGATACGAACCTGCTGATATCGTCGGATTTGTTATATTCACGATCATAGGAATGTTGCGATCCCTCGTGCCCAGTGTCACCATTGATGGTAATCTCTAAATAAGACTACCATGATGAGAATGCAAGGGTACTATCACGTCAACATGGGGATCTCTAAGATTTTACATCCTCTCGGAGATCATCACGACAATGTTATCATAGAATAGAGACCTCCAAGGTCATATAGAGACCTCTCTGAGATGATAAAAACAATGTCACCATAAAATGCTAATCTGCCAGATAATACACCTCTGAGATCATCAGGACAATGTCACCAAAGAAAGGTGATTTTCAAGGTCACACTACCTCTGTAGGATTATCTGGACAATGTCACCATGCTATACCGATCTCTTTGTGACCACCCAGACAATGTCGCCTCGTGCTGCGAAAGTCACCAGAACAATAGTGTGTGATCTCCATGAAAACAAATCCTCTGGGAGATCATTAGGATAATGTCACTACTGAGATAACAAATCCTATGGGAGATCATTAGGATAATGTCACTGCAGAGATAACAAATCCTATGGGAGATCATTAGGATAATGTCACCACAGAGATAACAAATCCTCTGGGAAATCATTAGGATAGTGTCACTAAAGAGTGTTGATTTTCAACATCAAACAACATCTGTGACATTTTCAGGACAGCATCACCATAGAAAGGTGATCTCCAAGATCCTTCGATCGCTGGGAGGTCATTAGGACAATGCCATCATAAAATGGCGATCAAAATCATAGGCCATGGCGAGATCATCACAGGTGTTAGCGAATATACAGGCCCGAATATATTGCTGCCACTAACTAGGATCTTACTTATGAGATACTCAGACATGGAAAATTAAATAAACCAAACAGATATCTGAATATGTCAGGAAAAGAAAATCGATGCAAACTAACCGAGACTCAAATACGAATTAGTATCATAAAAAGCATAAGTAGGGATTAAGATAATTCAGAAAAAAAAACACGAATACGTGAATGGGTAAGGAATTAATAAGAGTATTACCGTGAAAGGATTAATTCTTTGATAATTATATGGTGTTGGTAGTCATAATAAACAGATAAAAGAAAAATATGATATTTTAAAAAAAAACATTACATGAAGTGTATATCGTCTTAAAAAAAAAACACACACAGTGAATTAATCACAGCATGATCGAAATAAACTCAGAAAATACATAAATAAACAAATGAACAAACAAATAAAATAAAAAAAAAAAATAAATACCTAAGTATATAAATGAATGAATAAATAAATGAAATTGGTCACAAAGAAATGAATCAACACTCATGATACTTTTAAAGTTTTCAGTCAATGTAACATAACAACGCCCACCCCAAGCCACCCCCCGTCACTTCCCCTCCCTCTCACTCCCATGACCAACACCTTTTCTTATCTCAACCTCCTCTGTCCCTTTTTATGTACAGATCCCTGAAGGCCTTCAACGTCAGCCACACAACATGGGAGCGGACTGCCCAGGACAGAGACGGGTGGCGATCAGTTGTCCGCAAAGGTGCAGAAACCTGTGAAAGCAACAGAATTGCTGCAGTGAGCAGCGCAGATGATCAGGAGACCAGTGTCAACAGATCTCCAGCTGCTGCCACCATCCCCTGTCCGTACTGTGACAGGTCTTTCCGGGCGCAGATCGGCCTGACCAGCCATCTACGCACTCACCCCCGATCCCAGGATGACTACATGGTCTTCGTCGTCTCGACGGACAAACAATAACATGTACAGATCATTGTTGTTCTTCTTGTTGTTCATGCTTTCCCCCTAAAACCTCTCCCCCTTTTCTCTGATAGTGAAATATAATCTGCAAAAAACTTGTTTGTTTCCTTAACTTTTTTTTGTACGTTTTATTTTCGGACGCTAAAATACATTTCATATAAGTATAAATATCATATTCCCATACGGAGTTGTAAGAAAAGATGAAACAAAATTTTCAATGGCTGTTGAGACTGGGGGGGGGGGGGGGGGGGGGGGGGACAAGCAAACAAGAACACAGCCAAAAAAGGAAGAAAAAGAAATGATAAGATAAAACAAAGGAAAAAGAAGAATAGTAACAGCAACAACAAAAAGTGAAAAATCGAATTGGAATGTAAACGTCTGTAATTCCAAGAACATTTTGTTTAGAAAATGTATACTTATCGTGTGTGTTTATCAATATATTAGTGGAAGTCAGACTAAAGTCAATTGGCTGGTGGGGGGGGTGTAGAACTATGTTGTATACAGCTATACACGCATCTACTAATTTATTGATGACTGCTGAACGCGGGTGCATTGACTGGCAAGAATAAAGGAAGATGTGATTGTTGTCACTAGAGCCAATTTCTTGGAATGAAGAACACTCTTAGGTCTTCAGCAGACATTTCATTCAACTGACTGAAAAGAAGATTGGCTCTGGTAACAAGTGAGATGTTTGTACTTACAGTGCGGGATTTGGCCTTTCAAGTGGTTTCAAGATGGATAAGTGTGGTTTCCAATCCCAGCAATATCCATAGAACATTTCCTAAAAATGACCAATGTCTAGAAGATATAATTACATTCAAAGTCAAACGTTCAATCACCATGGCATGGCATAATCGCGTATTCTACAAAGGAAGTTATGATGAGCAACCAGATTGTAATATCATTTTGGGGGAAGATTTCGAAACCTTTATTTCAAGTCTTATTTCCGTAGTTAATACACATTTCATTGAATAATGAAACGTCATGTGGAACGTTTTCAGACAACTTGTAAAGCCAAACCTACCATCTGAAGCAGACAACAGTGCTGTTACAAGCAAACCTGATCATTTCGTAATATAGACGGGACAGATCAAACATGTCACGCAATTTTTAAATCACTAAACTTCTGCGCAGAAATTTCTCATTTGCTTACAACAATATGAATAATATGAATCATAACGTATCATATTGTCGTTAATTGCCCGAACAATTGTCGAATCTGACCTGCTGATGCTTCATTATGTCCCAATGAAAATCTGTCAAAGGATATTTGGTTTTGTGTGTGTGTGTGTGTGTGTGTGTGTGTGTGTGTGTGTGTGTGTGTGTGTGTGTGTGTGCAGTGTGTGCGTGTGCGTGTGTGTGTGTGTGTGTGTGTGTGTGTGTGTGTGTGTGTGTGTGTGCGAGCGCGCTTTTGTGTCCACGTGCGTGCGCACGTGCGTGCGTGCGCGCGTGCGTGCGCGCGCGCGCGCGCGCGCGTGTGTGTGTGTGTGTGTGTGTGTGTGTGTGCCTGTGTTTGTGTGTGTTTGTGTGCTTGTGTTTGTGTGTGTGTGGGGGGGGGGGGGGGTGAAAAGTGAAATAGAAAAAGGAGTAAAAGCATCTAAAACATTTCGCCTAAATTGGGAGAAACAAGTCTAAATAACTCTCTCTGTCTCTCTCTCTGTCTCTGTCTCTGTCTCTCTCTCTCTTCTCTCTCTCTCTCTCTCTCTCTCTCTCTCTCTATCTATCTATCTTAATAGATACAGATAGCTAGATAGACAGATAGAGATATAGATATCGATTTTGCGTGAGTTATGATTTCTATTAATGCAGAATGGGAGGAGAGGGAGAGAGAACCAGTAATGAGAGAGAACGCATGAGATTTAGTAACTGGCCGCCATATCTCAGTAAACATAACTTAACAACAGTACGATTATAAATGGGATGGATCTAATAACCTTACATTAACCAACCTATCTAAACAACAGACAGATCACATGGGATTGATCAAATGGTCATACCTTAGACGCCATACCTGTACACCAGGAGTACGATGCACGGGATTGATGAAATGGTCAAACCTACGATCACTTACCTAAACAATGGAATTAGGATAAACATTCCAAAACAAATGGAAACTATACACGGGGTCTATGAAATCACCGCACTTCACAATGGCTCCCCGGACAAACAGAAAGGTTAAACACGGACGCCGATGAAATGCTCCTTCATTCTGATCAAGAACAGTACCAGAAGTAGGATTTACCATACAGCCATACATCAGAGCCTAAAGAAAGGAATGTTATGCACCAGTTTAATCAAAATCCCATACCTTGAAGCAGCACATAGCTTAAAACAAACAAACAAATAAAATGAAGGTTATGCATGCTAAAGACCAATGGTCGTATCTAGTATCAGATTCCTAATCAAACACTTTGCAGACGACGTGTATGTCAGAGGGTCTGAATCTCCCTTCTTCAGCGCCAGAAAAAAAACACACCTAAACACACGTTGACACGATTTATGTTTCTTAATTAAAAACCGGGGGCTTTCTATTCCTGGACCATCAGGTGCATACATCACAGCAGCCAGTGGCAGGGTCTATTTCCAGACAATCGGGGTCTATTACAGGTCAAAGGGACGCCAGGGCTGAATTTATAGTTGAACCATTAGTTGACGTAGATCCAAATAGCTCTGCATAAGCAGATAGTTAATTCACCGCTACTGTCACGATCTGATTTTAAGTTCCCAGGCTCTATGATGGCAACAACTCGACATGACTACAGTTCCGGGTCTTCATAAGAAACAGAAAAAAATCGCTATAAAATTGCCATAAATAAATAAATAAATCGATAGATAAAGAAAGAAAGAAAGAAAGAAAGAAAATAAATTCGTAAATAAAGCCTCACCAGCGCATGAAAAACCAATGCAGACGAAGCGATGCATGGCTGCTAATATGACAGAAAAGAGAAACTGTTATCAAACTGTTATTGGTCTGTTTACAGACAAAGAGAGATCAAAGTGAATAGGGTATATTGTATACCAGTAAAAACAGACCAACGGTGTATTTCTGGTAGAAACAACTTTAAATGGAAAGAAAATAGGTCATGAATAAAGACAGAAAGAAAAAAATCCATCGGTCATATCAAACACAGCAGCAGCAAAAGGAAGCAAAACAAAACCAAAACCAAAACACCGCATGCTGAAATCGACAAATCAAGGACACAAAATGGAATTGCTGGCGCTGTAACAGCTATCAATCATTGCCATTGTCAACCAGTCCCATTGCCCTGCAAACAAGCGGGAACGGAAATGACGCAGGCGACGTCACGTTCGATGAGACTGCAGGGAATAACAGCCACTGAGAGGAAGCTTTGACCTTCTGATCACTTGCCTGTCATGCGCCATTTGCTGGACCAGAAAAAAAAAAATGACTGATGGCAATCCACTGTAGGACTGATGGCAAGCAAGGAGCGAGTTAACTGCTAGAGAGCGATGGATCGGAGAACAGGTAAGTTTTGGTTTACCAGCTCTAAGCAAGGGCGTTGATGACAAATCAGCAATGGATTAATGCCAAGGAACCAATGGACTTATATACATGTCAGAGACTGGTGTCAGCACACGGTGTTGAGTAACAAACAAGCACGCAAAGAAGAGAGCAGTAAACTAAGGACATAGAGAAAATGGGCGGGCAGAAAGAGCCATGGATAGAAGGCAACACACGATGGGTTGACGGAAAGAGTCTGGTGGGTTGCTCATGGTCAGATAGTTGCTTGATGGAAATGAGAGTGATGAATGGAAGGAAATAAAGAGATGGATTAATTGTAATCA
>CM065725.1:17837797-17840297 GCA_033310375.1 Conus canariensis | reverse complement strand
CTCGTTTACACAACGGGCTGCCTACCTGGGTAGTGCCGACTGAAGAGCTGCCAGCTGGCGCTTCATTTAGTGGTTTCCCGTGTCATCCAGTCAATATTGTTCAATATCGTTCACTCAGTTTTCTTACTTCCTTTATTCTTTCCATTTCTCACGCAGTGTGCATGCTATGTGTAACGTGTCATCCATACCAACGACCAAACTGGCCTTCTCTTCCAATTTTTGGTGATGGGATTTTACGTGTGTGCAAGATGTTATGCGTTAGTGCAAACACGGAACCTCGGTTTATAGTCTCATTCGAAGGACTGAGAGAGAGAGAGAGAGAGAGAGAGAGAGAGAGAGAGAGAGAGAGAGAGAGAGAGAGAGAGAGTATGTGTGTGTTTGTGTGTATGTGTGTGTGTGCGTGCGTGCGTGCGTGCGTGCGTGTGTGTGTATGTGTGTGTGTGTGGTGTGTGTGTGTGTGTGTGTGTGTGTGTGTGTGTGTGTGTGTGTTTTGTAACACACCTGACAATTTCTCTGTTTCAAACATGTTGAAAGTAGGATTTACTTGTCTCTTTACGATGTGCAGTGGTTTCAAGTGGATATGACAGTGTTTGATATTATAACTGTAGATAAAGAAACAACCGTTTTCACATCAGTGTAACAGAATGTATTCATTGTAATTGCACATAGACAATCGACACTTTTCATTTCAATATGACACGATCTTGCCTCAATTTACCCAATTTATGAATATATGATTGTTTTTTATAAAATCATGATGTGTGTGTGTGTGTGTGTGTGTGTGTGTGTGTGTGTGTGTGTGTGTGTGTGTGTGTGTGTGGATGGGACACAAAACATGTGTGTCACAAAGGACATTAACAAATGTGACACAGAAGACAGAGCCATGCGTGCTACAGATGTAACAGGCAAGTGTCACAGACTACTCGGACATCATGTCACAGGTCAAGGACACGTGTGTCAGAGAATGCTGACATGTGTCATAGACCTCAAGGACCGTGTGGCAATAGACATGTGAGTCAACAGATATGTATGTGTGTCCACAGATATGTGTCACAGATCTGTGCGTCACAAAGAACAGTGATGGGTGTCACAGAAGACAGGGACAAGTGCTCCCAAAAGGAGACAGTGTGTGTCACAGGAGACACAACTTCAGAGACACATAGTGTCGTGACACGAACGTCACCACCAACAACAGTCTGCAGGCCCTGACCTTTTCCTAGACTCATTCTTTCCCCATTCCAGTCACAGACCTACCCCTGCCCCTCGTTTCTGCCCCTACATGCAAAACTATGGCTTTCAGGACATCAAGACAACTAGATAGTGGGGGTTTTCTCTGCAGATTATTACAACTTCAATCGAAGTTGCGCTCTGCAGCACTTTGTTTTTAAATGTATCCATTTCCGTGCAAATGCTACCATGGAACTGCGCGTCGTTTGATTGATTCCCGATTGGAGAGAGGAGGAGAGAGAGAGAGAGAGAGAGAGAGAGAGAGAGAGAGAGAGAGAGAGAGTGCGAATGCAAAAGCGCATCATTTATTCAACGAAAGGCTATTGCCCCTTGTGAAGGGATGGGAGAGAGAGAGAGAGAGAGAGAGAGAGAGAGAGAGAGAGAGAGAGAGAGAGAGAGAGACAGACAGACAGACAGACGAAGACAGACAAAAACAGAGAGAGAGAGAGAGAGAGAGAGAGAGAGAGCACTATGGGTTACCTGTTCCGGCAGTCACTTGCCATTACAACTGCGTTATTGCCCTACCTTCCGCGAGGTCTTATGGCAAGCCATGCTGTTTCGCCTGGACTTTTCGGAAACTTGATCAGAACTCTATACGGTCTCTATCACTCAAAGAAGAAAAAAAAAAAAAGCAGTGGTACTTTCCGTTGATCTTACGTTTCCATTATCTAGTTAGCCACGACAATAAACCCTTAAGATGTCACCCAACAGCGCAAAAACATGAATTCCTCTGAACGTCTAAGGAAAGAGGTCCACATCTTTAACATGTGCTCTTTGAAATGAGAGAAAGCACAGGCAGCAGAGCGGAGGAGGGTGCAAAAGAGAGGGAGGGAGAGAATGAATGTCCGAAACTTTTTTTCCTGTAGGAAACGTAGTCTAGAAAAGAAAAGAAACATAAAAGAATGGTTATCACCATGACGAGAAAGCAAAATGAATACCAGCAGTTGAGAGAGAGAGAGAGAGAGAGAGAGAGAGAGGAGAGAGAGAGAGAGGAGAGAGAGAGAGAGAGAGAGAGAGAGAATACAGAAGAGCAAAAATTGGGGAGAAAAAGAAATCAAGATAGGGATTGATTAAACACAATAACACAGAATCAAAATGCTATAGCAGATACCGTTCATCTATATAATGAGATCGACGTCCTGTGGATATTCGGACTGCACTTCACAGCACTGCAGTATCCACAGCTGGCTTTTTTTTTTCCAGAACATTGCAGTCTGTATAGCACGGTACACAACGCTTATACTCTTGGACTGGAGACGCTCTACAAAGGCTG
>CM065725.1:17820297-17832797 GCA_033310375.1 Conus canariensis | reverse complement strand
AGAAAAACCGTTTGGGGCCGTTATAGCCGTTAGTGACGGCTGTTCTGGTAAAATAAAGCATCGGGCATGATCCGTGACCCATAATAAACATACCTACAAATTTTCAGAAAGATCGGCCCAGAAGTTTTGTCTGGAGCGAGTGAAACACATTTTGACCACGAACAGACACACACATACACACAAACAGACACACAGACTGCATTTCTTCGTTCCTATTGTAAAGTACTCCCTGTTCTATAAGAATTGGGAGTACAAAAAGCAAGACGTGCTTGAAGGTAGTTTTAGAGTGCTAAAAAAATTCTTTGAAAACCTTTTATTCAAAATGATTTCAGATTTTGAAAATGTTTAGACATGCGGTTCGTCTCTTGTGCACTAAACAGGGACAAGAAAGAAAGAGCAATTTCCAAAACACAGACTTATTCAATCAAGACCAATAATTATTGCATGGCAATTGGTTTTTATACGATTATAACTGACTCACAATAGCATAACACACAAAATTAAGACCAAGGTTTTCACAAAAGGTAGTGCATTGTATGAAGTCTGTCCATCGACACCAGGCTGATTTGATCAATGTGTATATCGTGAAATCAGGCTGATTCAAACTATATAAAAAGAATTGATTTCATGTGTATATACATGCACAGAAAAAAAAAATAACCACCAAATATTCCCAATACATCTATCAACTTTGGCTTTTCCTCAGGAGGCGATAATCACATGATCTGAGCAAGGTATTTTACACACACACACACACACACACACACACACACACACACACACACACAACACCCTCTCTCTCTCTCTCTCTCTCTCTCTCTCTCTCTCTCTCTCTCTCTCTTCCATATCCTGTGAATCAATGCACTGCACAGCATGAAGATAACGATGCCATCTTTTCTCATGTACTATAACAATAAAAAGATAAGAATGTCCTATGGTGCACCGTGAATCAATGCACTATGTCGGATACATGTAGATTTTCCTTAAACGTACTTCTTGAGAGCTGAGGGAAATGGGGAAGAGTCGGCTAACATTAATTTTGGTCAGATACCAGCGGAAACAAACGACGAAACTCGAACAGGGCAAGTTCTGATGATTGTATTTGGAATCTGTTTGATTTTTGGTTTCAGTATGTGCTCTGGGAAAAAAAAAAAAAAAAAAAAAAAAAAAACGGACAATACACACATTATCACGCACAACGTTTGGGGTCTCCTCTGACTGTTTTCAGTGTGTGCTATGGCAAAAAAAAAAAAAAAAAAAAAAAAGATAATCTACAAATTTTCATGTACAATTTCGTACCAAGCTCAGCATATTTTCCCTTGATGACATCCAACAAAATGGACTCACCCTTTCCCCCCAAACAATCTGTGTGGAGAGAGTATCTCCTTTAATATGTAATTGTGGCTCTGACACTGTTTCATTATAAAATGGCTTGCATGTTGAAAACTGATTAGACTGCTTAAAGAAAAGGAAACAGCAACAACAGTAATAACAAATCAAAACACACACCAGCAACAGAGACTGTACTGGTAAGATACTGTTTCTAGATTACTTAAATTTTGATGGAGTATCACCAGCTGTCACCTTCGAGATGAAACTTAGTTTTAATCGTTCCTAGTTTTTCTACATTCTTTGTCAATAATTCTTCGTGTTTCTATAAAGTCTCTCATTTCTTGTCATGCATGAGTATTCTGAAATAGTCTCATATGGAAGGCTGGATAATTATAAAACTGACATTCAGTTTCTGCAATTTATTCTTGATTTGTCTCTTTCAAATTCTTATCCTTCGTTTCGAAAAACTCGACACTGATTTCATGAGTGAGAGATTGTGTTGTTCTCTGCGATTTCAAAAATTGATTTAACGACCCCGTCTCCAAATCAACCCCTGACCCCTCCATCCTCCCAATAAACCCTGCATCACCCCAACACCCCTGTTCAATATTTATCAATTCTTTCTGTCTGGTGGCATAGATCCATTTCTCAATTTGTTTATATATTTTATGTCTAGAGTACATCTGTGTACCAGTCTGTTTACCAGTGTCCATGGCGACAATACCGCTACATTCGCCCAGCTTAAATTGATAAATAAAAGTGAATATATCCACGGAACACAATACATAATGGCAAACGATGCAAAACATTACAAGAAAGTAAACGCGTGAAAATATGTGATCCTCTGTGTTGATCCAACTAATAAGCGGCGGAGGGGGTGGGGGGGGGGGGGGGGGAGAACAAGAGCAGGTCAGTTCGTGTTTGTCGCAATAAGAATCAACAACAACAACAACAACAACAAATTCTGGAGATCGTTTGCTACTGTACGCTACAGTCCCTCCTCCACTCCCCACCCACCTTTCCCTTTTCATTATCGTGCCACAGATCGCTCCATTCCGCTGCGGAGTTTTACACCTGAGGTCAGTATCCATACAGACAAACAGGAAAAGTCATGATCAATGACCCGTGTTTCACGTGTAGTATCCACCAGTTCACGTGATACTACACTGTTCAGGGACGGCCAAGGCACGTTTGCTTTACTGTTTTACAAAGGCTGCGAATGCACGTACGGTCTGCCGGTGTGACTGTGTGACTGTCACAAAAAGCTTCAACTGCATGTATTACACTTCTTTGTGGTTTATAAGACAAAACGCATCACCGTGGAAACAAGTAAGCAACAAAGATTTTTTTAATAATTATTATTGTGTTATGAGCCAGGTAATCGGTTCAAAACAATTCGAGTGATTAAACAAGCAAAAAGAAAAAAACAAGAAAAATAAAGAAAGAAAGAAAGAAAAAAAAAAAACCCGGCATGGGACAACACAAATCGTCATATCAATACTGCTTTTGAGTAAAACCACATACCTCTCAAGTCTAACATTATTAGACAGATTCACGAGACCTCTGGAAAACGAATTGGACCGTGAGCATTCAGACCAGTTCGTCTAGCAATGAAAGGACGTAAAATTCACTGGTTTCGATGCATAGGGTCAAGATATATATAATTTGCTGAACATAACCAACAGGATTTCCTCTTCGATCGACTTCAAGTGCTAATTGACGAACATTTATCTTGCATGTACTTAAAAAAAAAGCACCTGCTGAATAGGAGACTTCGACATTGTTATCAATCTCTGTGTCTGTTATTTCTGTACATTGACATGAATGTTGGATAACCTGATTCACCGTATTCTTTAAAGTTGTTTGAGATCGGCAGCTGACAAGACAGTTATTCTCCTGCAGCATGGGGATTTTACGGTTATTTACTAATACTCTTGGCGTCCGTCTTTCTTGAGAGACTATGGAGTTTGCACGCCGGAAGAGCAACGCTGATGTACCTGAGGAAGCGCGCGACTTCTCAAAGAGCGGCAGTTCCTGCCACACTATGCGTAGACGACGGTGGAAGGGATAATGTTTTTAGTACAGTTCTACGCACCACAGATCATGATTCGATAATCAGGTGTTATCCAGATATGCACTTGAACTAAGACAACACAAATTGGAAGCTATAAGCCTTCTCTAATTTAAAATTATCTAATTTAAAAGTAAACAGTTAAATATTATGCAAATGAAGATTTTCCGGATCCTGTAGATTCGTTCTCTTCTGTTTAACTCAAGTCAAATATTTGCACATTACACGCTTATTCCACAGATATTACACGTCCGTATGCTTTGATCAGTAAATGATTGGATATGCAAATACAAAGATAGGAATGTGACAGATGGTACAGATTTGTTACGCTGAGTTTAACTTGATGACTGTTGAACATTAAGACTAATTATACGGTTATTTGATGAGAGCAGGACGACAGATATTGCTACTCTTGGTCGTTTTGTATAATAATTATGGTCAATGATTGGGTAGGTAGATAGAAGGTAGGGGCATTACAGACTGAACGCATTTTATTCTCCTGAACGTGATCATTGTCGACTACATAGTTATTTGATAAAAGCAAGACGACAGATAGTACACCTTTGTTTGCTTTATTTCATAGGGCCAGAGACTGGATATGTAAATAAAAGGTAGGAGTATTGCAGATGAAGCAGACCCAGTACGCTTTGTTTATTTTAGTTATTTGTTGGATGTGACGACATTTGTACAAGCATTCAATGAAAGCAATACAACACAAACTGCAAATTCATTTGCCTTGTCTGATGTTGAAAATGTAGGTACTAAACCACCCAAAGTGACAAATGCAATACGCTTTTCGCATGGCCCCACTCACGATTCCGTTAAATGTCACAAGATAATCAATAACTATGCAAAGAAATATCATACAGCGTAAGCTTTGATTAAACTCATCAGCCTCAAATCGTCATTTAATATCTAGAAAAACAAACAAACAAGAAAGAAACTTAAAAAAGAAAACCATCATCGCCGACTGAAAGCGAAAATCTCGGAAGCTGACACACACGAAACCGAAAACGGAAAAACATAACTCCATTATAAGTTCTTCCATACTACAACGAACAACACACTCTCGAACTAACGTTGCTGTTCCTCTAAATCCGTTTTGGAGTGTAACATAGTGGTTTAGAATTCCCAAACACAGTAAAATAATCCATATTCTGCAAGACATGTGAGGCTGGGATACAATTTCAATGTGTAGAATTCCGTGTGACGTCCGAAAGGCAGCTTAGTTGAATAAAATGCTATTAAAGCAGCTTAAGGGACTGAGAAACAAGGTGTTGTTTCTTTATTGAGTTTGGGAAACACAGAGATGAGAAGTTCTGGGTTTTTGTTTCACTTCATGTGTTGAGCAGTCATAATTGATCTTAAAACAAAACCGAACCTAAAACAAGACAGTTTCATCTTCTCAAGTGAGCAGGTGAACACACGTACTTGGCTAAAAGGACCAATATACGTAGTTGGATCATTTATATTGGGAAAAAAAAAAGAAAAAAGAAAGAAAGAAAGAAGGATGGAAAGAAAGAATGAGAGACAGAAAGAAAGAAAGAATGAAAGAAAGAAAGAAAAAGAAAGAATGAGAGACAGAAAGAAAGAAAGAATGGAAGAAAGAAAGAAAAAGAAAGAAAGAAAGAAAAGAAAGAAAAAGAAAGAATGAGAGACAGAAAGAAAGAAAGAATGAAAGAAAGAAAGAAAAAGAAAGAATGAGAGACAGAAAGAAAGAAAGAATGAAAGAAAGAAAGAAAAAGAAAGAAAGAAAGAAAGAAAGAAAAGAAAGAAAAAGAAAGAAAGAAGACACATTAAGCTTACAACTATGGTGGAAGAAGACAAAGAAGGCTCACAGTTATTTCCAAGTTCATTATGACAATCAGCAATAAACTTAGTTGCATAACATTTGCTACTTTGACTGTATTTGGGCTTGCTCACTGTTATGGGTTTAAAAAAGAAAGAAAAAAAAAGTAGAAAAATGCGTTGTAATACTTAACATACATGTATTCAGTTAGTAAGGAAAGCGGCTTGAAAGATAGTACAGGAGTGCAATGATGATCACCTTAACAATTCGTAAACAAAGCAAAGCGTGTTCATAGTGCTTTAGGACCACAATTGTTAAAACAAAAATAACACTTGTGAAGTATTTCAGCCCTTTTAACGTAATGGTCAGTGCAATGTGGATTATTCAGATGCAATATTCAGTGACCGAAAATAAAACTACTACGAGCCAAACTGAACTCCTTTGAAGGTGGGGTGGGGTGGGGTGGGGGGGGGGGGTAGACGGGAGGGGGGAAAGGTGGTGATTGAGGAATAACCATAAACTGCCTAAATGAGCATCTCTGGGTTCTGTGCATCTCTTCTACAATCCGACGGCCAAACAGCTGGGACAGAGAGAAAAAACAACAACAACAACAACAAAATCAATGAAAACAAAAACAAAAACAAAGAAAAAAAAACCCCGTCTTGCGGTTTTCAAACAAAGCTTTCTAAAGGGATTAGAATTATTAGAGGCCGGGGGGAGTGGATACTATGAAGAGTGGGGAGGAATTCGCTAAATTTGATGTCAGCTGCCTATTCAGCTACATACGAGTTATACATCATTTAAAAAAAAAAAAAAAAAAAAATCGATATTTTTGCTCTTGTAACATTGTGACTTTCCCAATGTGCCGGTTCCAGATTTGTGAGAACGAGACACTGCCCTTTAATGCATGACTAGATACTTCAGATGATTAAATCGATGGCACAAATAGTAAAATCACATGGTCTAATCTGCAAAAAGCTACAAAATATGGTGTTCAAAAGGAGAAAAGTAAAACAAACAAACAAACAAACAAAAACAAGACAGCTTGAATCTCCCCAACATTGCAATAATACGATCGGTGAATGACACAGAAATACAAGGGTCTAGAGACAGAAAGACTGCGATATGATCTACTATGTCAAGGGTAATGAAGCATTATTTATCTACCAAAAATAATACACGGGTTGTAACAGCACAGCAGAAAAATAAAAATATCACACACACACACACACACACACACACACACACACACACAGACACACACACACACACACACATGCATGCATGCACGAACGTATGCATGCACGCGCACGCACACACACATGGTCCTTAATGTTGGTTGAAGGAAAACAAGCAAACTTAGGTGAATGAGTCTACGAGAGGTGTTTAAATGTGCTTACACGATATCATGATCTGGTCACAGTGCCTTCACAATCAACACGGATACGCCATGCTGGTGATTTAACCACCGCGGAAGACCTATCCTCGACCATTTACACAACTCAATACAGTCCATTAACTTAAATAATAATTTTCGGGGCATACAACATCTGCATATATTTATGCAGGAGACAAAAAAAAAAAAAAAAAAAATGATTTGTCGACATTGAATCTGAAAAGCAAAGAAATGTAAAACGATGAATCATTATTGAATAAGGTGCATTTATGTACAGTACTTACAAACGTAGCGTGCTGATATTGCATCTATCAAACAGTAGTTGACCGCTTAAACTGTTGGCACATTATGATACAGGTTCTTTTCGATCTTCAAGCATAGGCTCAAAGTTTTCCTTTTACAGTGATTGCTCTTTCCTTATTTTCAGTTATCCATTTCTATGTGTCCATTTCTTTCCATCTCGCCATCCTGTTCTTCTCTGGATACCTGAGAGAGAGAGAGAGAGAGAGAGAGAGAGAGAGAGAGAGAGAGAGAGAGAGGAGGGGGAGGGGGGGGGGGGGCGGCAGACAGAGACAGAGGAGCAAACTGGCAGACAGAGACCTACATATTTGAGTAACATTGTGGCATGAAGTCTGCGGTGTCGTTTATGGAAACCACCGTCACTAATAGAAACGATGTATGTGCTTAAAGCCGACGTTTTCTGCAGGAAAATCAATACAAACGTGACAATACGCAACGCAAGAAACAGACATGTTTATGAAATACAATTTCAGATGGCACTTTGGGTACAACCTGTGCAGAACGCGTTAACTGTGACTGTAAGGAATGAAAACGCGAAATGGTAGAGTGAAAAACAAAGCGGATGTCAATAGTAGGTGCTAAATGCATCTGCAGACGCTCAAACTGCATCTTTACCATGCTGTGTATTTTAAGAGAGTACTGATATAGCGCCTATCCCCGGCCAGAGACCAAGCTGTAAGCGCTTTACAACTTACATTCTCGTTTACAAAACAGGCTGCCTACCTAGGTAGAGTCGACTGAAGAGCTGTCTGCTGGCGCTTCATTCAGTCGTTTCCCGTGTCGTTCAGTCATCGTTCATTCAGTTTAACAACTCTTTCATTCTTTCGATTTTTCACGCAGGGTGCATGCTATGTATAACGTGTCATCCATACCAACAGCCATACTGGCCTTCTCTTCCGAAAGTTGGTGATGGGATTTTACGTGTGTGCAAGATGTTATGCGTGCGTTCACACACGGAACCTCGGTTTATTGTCTCATTCGAAGGACTATTTGGGAAATGGAGCCACAACCACTGTTAACTCCGAGGGGAAAATATCCCCCTGTACCGAAACGGCCCGGCGGAGATTCGAACCCGCAACCCCAGAATCACCAAGATTACGAGTCTGGTGCTCTACCAACCGAGCTATTCCGGTCCCCGGAACACATTTTATTCCAAACCTGACTTTCTTCCCGTTGCGGATGGGATGTGGAGATGATTCTAACCTTGTTGTGGAATCGGACCTCTAACCTGCAGAGCGTTATTGCCGATCCCTCGAGAGTGAGAGTTCAGACCACTTTGTCTACAGGTCAGAGAATGTTCATAGTTCTGGTATGTGGGAGGAAAATGATGGCTTACTCCTCTTTCAGTTGTTTGTAGCCCAGCCGCTCATGAGGGGCCATATCAGGACTGCGAGATCGTAAACGTCAATTCCATACAAAACGGCGTGAATAAAACTATACCAGACTTTGAAAAACAAAATAAAACCAAATACAATAAAATGAAATACCATCTATAAATTCTTTCTTCCGTAAAATATAAGATCACATGACAAATAGGATCTGAAAAAAAATCGCAAATATCTGATGGATCATCTTGGAACATAATTTCCATAGATTCTGCAATGAACTGTCTGTATCTGACCTCATCGCAACAGTCTACGAGAAGGAGCATGCTTTATAGTGAGTGGTACCTCACATGGAATGCACCACGGAGCATCCTCCTCTTTCAGAAGACTATATGAGTGGGTGCAGAGAGGATGGCCCGTGTGTAATGAGCACAAAACTGTTTCTTCTTTACGGCCACTGTGGAAGATGCTAAAAAATCTTTAAAGGTTTAGACGGATTTGAAAGTTTTGTTGTTGTTGGGTTTGTTTTTTTTAGTTTATATTATATATATATATATATATATATATATATATATATACACACACACACGTCTGTGTGTTCTTTCTTATAT
This sequence comes from Conus canariensis, assembly GCA_033310375.1. Classification (NCBI taxonomy): domain Eukaryota; kingdom Metazoa; phylum Mollusca; class Gastropoda; order Neogastropoda; family Conidae; genus Conus; species Conus canariensis. Next base: position 17,823,973 of record CM065725.1, on the reverse strand, counting down.
AATTTATATATATATATATATATATATATATAAACGTCTGTGTGTTCCAGTTCTCTTGCTAGACTTCATTGATGAAGTCGAAGTTCGAGCTTAGGATCGTTATACCGGACACAGAATCTGCCATCTCATTGCCAATGTTTATTTGTGGCATTCGTGGCAAGTCAGCTAGCCATCTCATTGCCAATGTTTATTTGTGGCATTCGTGGCAAGTCAGCTAGCCATCTCATTGCCAATGTTTATTTGTGGCATTCGTGGCAAGTCAACTAGCCATCTCATTGCCAATGTTTATTTGTGGCATTCGTGGCAAGTCAGCTAGCCATCTCATTGCCAATGTTTATTTGTGGCATTCGTGGCAAGTCAACTAGCCATCTCATTACTTCGCATGCCAATATGGGATACAAAAAAAAGGGAAAAAACTATGTTGTAACAATCAGATTTGTTTGAGAAAGGCGTACAGTTCAGAAACTTTCAGAAGTTGAGGGTGCTTGATATCACGGCCAGTAATGTCCTCCAAAGCAGGCAGGGAGTCAGAGAGAATGAGAAAGGCTTTCAGTTTAGATTTAGAAAGCAGTTGAGTGACTGGACCAATGGCCGGGAGCATAATTAGAAAGGATTCTCTCTGTTGTATCTAGTGCTACACACACACACACACACACGCACACAGAGAGAGAGAGAGAGAGAGAGAGAGAGAAGAGATTCTGTAACCTTTCTTTTGAATAATAGCTGATTGACCGGTTGTCGTGTAATACTTAAAAACGAGCGGCGTATTCCTTCTGTTTCATGCACTTGCGTTTCTGTTTCCTACCCCTTTGTGATGGAACTCGTTAGTGACACCATTGGAAGTCCCACTGCAACAAATCAACCGCTATCCCACCCCTATGCCCCCTCCTCCCTTCACCCCCCCCCCCCCCCCCCACCACCACCCCTCCTCTTTATCATTGTCTTGCAGCTGACGTGCAGGTGTTGAAATGTTTTGCTTAGAAAAAAAAAAGAAAGACAAAAAAATCTACTTTCTATGGAAATGTCCATTACAACGAGACTTAGGGCACACGCTGCACGTGAAACCTCGTGCTGCACGCTTGTCTCAGAACGAAATACTGTGTCCCCCGCCTCCCGTGTCACTTTGCCTTAACCTGCTAGAAGAGAGGTGATCACGGGTGGGTTGGCTGTCTGCTCACTGCATTCTGCGAGTGGTGGTGTCAAAGGGTGGAGCTTTAAGCAAACACACACACACACACACACACACGGTGTTTCAAGCGCAGGCCAAACCTGCGTGCAGGCAGTAGTCCGACCTCGCCGCACAGTGGAAAATAAGACATGGACAAAGACGGTTACCCGTGAGGGCACACCAGTCGACTGAACGCCTCTCTCGCCCACAAATGGTTTGTGAACTACCCGCGCAAGCGAACAACACAGGACTCGGACGCATTATTAGGATCCTGTTCCCACTATATCTTTGTGGCAAAAATCGAACAGATAAGATAGCTTTAAAAGCACACACGTATGCACACACACACACACGCACACACACACTGCATGTCTGTATCAAATGATCGAGTGAAGTCTAGTCATGATGCTCATAGACAGTTGGTCGTTGAGACTACCTCAGGACAACAATACACTTTTTAAAAAAAAGAAGGAATTATGCCCACCTAGTTAAATATCAGAATTCAAATCCAAACTCAAGTCATGTTCTCAAACTTAAAGACTGATCTAAAAACACAAGTTACCACCAACCATGTTTTAGGAAATTCACATTAAAAAGGTTGATAAGATGAGGTTTTCAGTGTGCAACAATGATTTAAAAAAAACTGTAGTAAATAATCAAATAAAGACAGGAAGAAAGAAGAAGAAAGAAGAAGAAAGAAGAAGAAGATGAAGAAGAGAAGAAGAAGAAGAAAATAATCTTAGTAATAACAAGAATAATGTTTTTACTTTTAAGACATCCATAAAATCCACGACAAAAAGTGCATTGTCTACACACAGGTTAATTCCGGTATCAAACAAAATTTTCATATTCAAGCGTATAAATTCTGTTGTATGCATGTTTGTTATTTATGCAGAACAAGAGGTCCAGAAATGGCTGAAGGTAGAGCAAAACAAACACACGGAAATAATTAAATGAATGGATAAATAGATGGATAAATAAATAAATCTATCAATAGATAAATAAACAAATACATAAATAAAAAGAAATGAAATACAGATAAACACAAACTATAACACGACGGTCCATGGCACTTTATTTGTGATGGCCTTCAATAGTCATACGCACTAATCAAGGTGGGGAAAACCTAGCAGAGGAGACAGGGGGTAGAGTTATGCAGTGGGTGTGGGGATGGGTTCAACTAAAAGGGAGAGGGACACGTGTGTGTGTGTGTGTGTGTGTGTGTGTGTGTGTGTGTGTGTGTGTGTGTGTGTGTGTGTGTGTGTGTGTGCGTGGTGTGTGTGTGTGTGTGTGTGTTTTGTGCGTGTGTGTGGTGTGTGTGTGTGTGTGTTGTGTGTGTGTGTGTGGTGAGGTGGTGGTGATGGTGATGGGATAGGAGAGAGGAGGGGGCGGGGGGAGTAAAGACGCGGAGATGAAGAGGCAAAGCATCGTATTGTACTAAGGAGTATATGTAATATTCTCTGTGGCGATGACTTTAAAACTTTGCTAGAGTATTAATACTAATGATAGAAATACAAATAATAACAATAATGATAATATTAATAATAATAATGATAATTATATACGGAAAAAGAAAGAGGGCGAGAAGAGGTCACGGACATAATTTCAAATATGGGGATCGCGGTTCTTTATGAGAACCACAAAACCACCATCACCATCATCCTCATTCTCATCATCAACAACAATAGTAACAACAACAGCAACGCAACAACAACAATTATATACAGTTTCTTTTTATTTTCGCTCATAATGATGGTGATCATCAGACCAAAGAATATCCACACAAGCAGAAAATCCAACTTTAAAAAAAATGTACAGGGTTGTGACAAATATATGGCGGTGATTTTTTTTTCTTTTTTTTTTTTTTCCTTTCTCGGGGCATCAACAAAAGAGGAACATTCAGCATAAATCGAAAAAAAAATGCATTCTGAAAAGAAAAAAAAAGCAAAAAACGAAACAAAACTGGAAGAGGTACCTCTACAAAATCCTCTTCACATTCCCAGCTCATTATTTTCAAATCATCATTTAAAACAAAGAGAACACGGGGTATACATACATTATCAATCTTATCGTTTAAAACCTTGTGCAGTTGTCCATGTTTCGTTGAACAAATAGCGCATAAACGACAAAAGCAAAAAATAGAGTAAATAGCCAAAACTGACAAATCATTAAAAAAAAAAAAAAAAAAAAAAAAAAAAACACTCAGAGAGAGAGAGAGAGAGAGAGAGAGAGAGAGAGAGAGAGAGAGAGAAGAGACACAGACAGACAGACAGACAGACAGACAGACGACAGAGACAGAGTCAGAAAGACAGGCCGTATGCTTCTTACTACTCGAACAAAATCAACACAATATATTCATTGTATAAGGGCCAAGCTGAAAGAAATACGTTCTGGGTTTAGATGTTCGGCGTAGAAGTGTGCAAAAACAAAAATGGAGTAGATCTTAACAACTTTACAAAATATGCCATCAACCACGTGCTCTCTCTCTCTCTCTCTCTCTCTCTCTCT
>CM065725.1:17797797-17817797 GCA_033310375.1 Conus canariensis | reverse complement strand
TTTCTCAAAGGAAGTGATTCCTAAGATTACTAGTTCATTGTCTTGATTTTGTTTTGCAGCCGCACGGGAAAATAAATGTGTGTGTGCGTGTGTGCGTGTGTGCATGCGTGCGGTGCGTTCGTGCGTGCGTGCGTGCGTGCGTGTGTGTGTGTGTGTGTGTGTGTGTGTGTGTGTGTGTGTGTGTGTGTGTGTGTAGTCCTACCTATGGTTGCCGTTGCATCTCTATTTCTTCGGTTTTGAAAACCGTCGATTAATATTGCATAATTATATTCAGTGTGCGTTCAGTGTTGGGTGTCTTAGCAATTCAAACAGAGACCCCTCTTTTCTTCAGTGCCCTCCCCCCCCCCCCCCCCACCCCCCCCCCCCACACACACACACACACACACTGCACCGCCACCCCCATCCTTCCCCCTCTCCGCTTTAGTCGGGCAGTGTGTTCAGATTTTTCACTGAAACTGTCCGTTTGTCTGTCTCTCGGTCTTCATCCCCATCAACTTCACCCTGTGTCCCGATACAGTTGAACATATCGACGGAAATAGAAAAACAAATGTATCAATGAGGCTCTTCACGACACTTGCCATCAGCTGCAATGAGATTCCGTATTCCCAAACGGCGGTTACTTTTACAGCTAGTTACTTACTAACCTCAAATGCCCTTAAATCGTTTTTCCTCCATTGTCTTGTCTCAATGTAAAGTCACGCACATGGGGTGGGTGAAAAGTTTGTAGTTAAATTCAGATATAAGCATTCCTTTCCTCCAGCATCTGCCAGAATCGATCAGTCGAAAATTAGCATCGTTTGCATTGGAGCGCAAGTGGACCATCGGTACAACGTCATGCGTTGGAATTTGGGCGCTAAAAAGGGTGAAGGGCAAGGACGAATAGTGCATCAATGATGTCTCCCTGTATTCACACACAACCGCCCACCTCCCCCCCCCCCCTTACCTCGTCCACGTGATCTTCTCTCTCTCCTCTCTCTCTCTCTCTCTCTCTCTCTCTCTCTCTCCCCCACGCCCCCCCCCCCCCCCCCCCCCCTCTAACTAAACGCGGACTGTGAAAACTAGGCAGGTGTCTTCCAAAGTTTTCAACGGACAACATATCCACTCTATGCGTGAGGCAATGACGTATTGCTATCACTTGTTTAATCAATAATGCAACGGCAACCTTTCCACTGTGTGTGTGAGTGTGTGTGTGGTGTGTGTGTGTGTGTGTGTGTGTGTGTGTGTGTGTGTGTGTGTGTGTGTGTATGAAGAGAGAGAGAGAGACAGACAAAGAGAGAGAGAGAGAGAGAGAGAGAGAGAGTGTGTGTGTGTGTGTGGGGGGGGGGGGGGGGGGGCAAGGAATAATCTGGAAACGACATACGGCACGTTTAGTTTGTAGACTTCGCGAGTTATTATGTGCTTCCTTCAACATCATATTTATAGGTCTACATATATTCTGTTCTGCATGAATATGCGTGTGTGTGCATACAGTTAAAAAAAAAATCCAGCTATTTTTCTTAAAACAAAGTCAACAAGCCGTACACGGTTACAAAACGCTAGTCATGCCATTAGCAACAGAATGATAATTATTCAGTGTTATTGTCATAGTTCACGTGTTAAGTAAAATTCAGCATACTTCCCATCTGGTTCTTTTACTGACCTTTCCACAATGAAATAATAGAGGTTCACATCCCTTAAAATCACACACACACACACACACACACACACACGCACGCACGCACGCACCACACACACACACACACACACACACACACACACACACACACACACACACGCACGCACGCACGCACGCACGCACGCACGCACACATGCACACGTACGCACAAATATCACAACATGAGATTTGTAACAAAATATATAAGTAATACCCTATCTGTGCATTTACCGTTTAATCAGCTTTGTTGTGGTGGGGTTTTGTTGGTTGGTTGTAGTTTGTTCTACATCTTTTTTTTTTTTTTTTTTCAAAAGAAAAAAGCTAGGCTGAGTTGATAATTGACATGGAAAAAAGAAACACACAGATAGTTTTAAGTCCTGAATCCGACCCCAATCATCGAAGAAGGGGGTAGGGGAAGGGAAACGGGGGGGGGGGGGGGGAGGTGGGGAGGTGGAGGGAGGGGGAGCAGTTAGGCACACGACCGATGGTTTATAAATCAAGCAAAGGACGTCACCTGATACAGACGTTAAATGAACAAGCATAATAATCATCATATGACCCCATCTCAAATTAATGACATGACCCCGTAACCAAAAAACATGTACAGGTGTTCAAACAAAAAAAAAACAAAAAAAAGCAATGAAACAAACAAAAACAAAACAATAACAAACAAACAAAAACCATTAAAAAAAAAATCAGGACCAGGATTGATGTTTAGCCGAAAGTGAACTCAAGAGTCTGACAGTTTCTCACGAACCAACAGTAGTGGCTTTAAGGGCGTATTGGGCTCTGTTGGCTAGATCTAATAAAGTGACGTGCGTATCTCGCTCTATTGGCATATGTGGCTCTATGGGCGTATCACGCTTCTACTGGCTTATGAAATTACGTTCGTATCTGGCTCTATTGGCATATGTGGCTCTATGGGCGTATATGCCTCTATTGGCTTATGAAATTACGTTCGTATCTGGCTCTTTTGGCACATGTGGCTTTACCGCTGGATATGCCACCTGCTCTTGTCGAATCTTCAGACCTCCCCCTCCCCCTCCCCCTGTCCCCTCCTTCCCTCACTTCCTCCCGGCTCTGTTTGCCGCCTCTGCCTCGTCCGCCTCTCTCTATCCCTCTTCTTCATCCTCGACCATCTCTCCATCATACCCCTTATACCTCCTTTTTTTTTGTCTTGCTCTCTCCCGCCAGTATACCCACCATGTACTTAGCACTTCTGTGTGTTTAGCGTCATGTGGTTACACTATACCCTACCGGTTTTAAGAATGTATTTGTGTAGGTTTAAATTCGTTTTGTTATTCACATCTCATCATCATTCATCATCAACTTCATCATCATTACTACTACTATACTACTACTAATGATAATAATAATGATATAATGATAATAATAATATCATTATCATTATTATTATTATCACTATCATTATAATTATTATTACCATCATTATTATTATTGTTATGATGATGATGATGACCATTATCATTATTATTATTACTACTACAATTATTATTATTATTGTTATTATTATCATTATCTTTTAGTGTTGGTGTGTGTTGTGTGTGTGTGTGTGTGTGTGTGTGTGTGTGTGTGTGTGTGTGCGCGCGCGCGCGCGCACGCATGCGGAGATGAAATCGGGGGGGGGGGGGGGGGGGGGGAGGGGGGGGGGAGCATAAGTACTGGCAGCAAACAATCTGTTTGTGCATGAGTGAAATATTCCGTGTGGTGCGGGTGACTACGTTGCTGACAGCGAACAGAAGAGCAGACAAACATCATATGGCATGTTCTTTTACTGCTGGTTCTATTTTCCTTCTTCTTCTCCCGCCTATCTACAAGTACTGAAAACACCCCACACAAAAGACCATACAAATCTTAATCACTGGCATTTTACTGTCATACTTTCAAACCACACATTGTCTCGTGGCGATGTTGTTACACATTTCAAATTGTGATTGTGCTTTTTTTTTCTCTCAGAACATCTAAATGAAATGGAGGGGTGGGGGGGGGGGGGGGGGGGGGGGGGGGGGAAGAAAAAAAGAGGGGGGGGGGAGGGAAAACTATAGCCTTAACAAAATCAGGCTCTGAGCCTATTGTGAGCCAAACAAGAATCCTGACCTTGGTTCCTGTGAGTCAAGCAACGATTATATTATCTCATCATTACCACTCCGCACGCTAACACTCTGAACAATATCATTATCTCAAGAACCACCACCAAAGAAAAAAAAAAAAAAACAGACACAAAATAGGGCAGAGATGCTTTTTGTAGACAAGTAATGAAAGCTCTGTTATATAGTTATATAGTTCTTCCAGGCCAAGATTCAGTGTGGCACCATCTAGAATAATTATGTAGAATATGGGTGTGTGGCAGTGTCCCCAAAAGAGTGTGGACACAAACAAAAAGTCAGCTCGCCAGTGTGGCCCAACGTTCTGACGACCATTTTAAACAAAAACAACAAGCGACAAATTAATTAATCAATTAATTAGTTCCAGTGTCCAGGGCTTGGGAAAAAAAACGTTAAAAAAACAACAAAAACCAACAACAAAAATGATGAGTCAAGAAGGGCTTCAATTACTGCTACATTAGGGGTTCCAAAACAGCCATGATCAGCAAAAGTCAAGTCTTTAAGTATATATCTATAAACCATAGTTTAAAGCATAAAAGTATAAACAGGAACATAAAAACATCTGGGTTTTTTTAGAGCATAATTGCAGATGCCAACTGGTCAAAAGAAAGGAAAAAGAAGAAGAAAATATTCGTTAAATAGCGAGGCCAAAGCTGTAAAAAAAAGTTCAGGAACATGTGAGTAGACAAAACAAACTTGTTTTTTTCAGTGATTTTCTTAGCTCAGCATCAATACATTCACTCATCAACCACCACCACCACAACAGTAATCATCCTAGTCATAGGAATAATAAAAATGCAACATAAAGGTTGTTTACTATAGTTCTTATTCATCATAAACAGGGCAAAGCACGTCCGGGTTAACAAACGGTCAATTGTGTTACAGAGTACATCAAGATTAGTTATGTTTTTCTTACCTGATCGGTATGACAATAAAAAAAAAAACCAATCGTCAGAAAAAAAGGTATTAGCTCTTGGATACGGTTCCATAGCCAATAGGGGAGATCGTGGCTGCATTGCAGGTTTGGGAACATCTCATGACATGGCAGTATACAAGTGAAAACGGGGCTATGACCAGTGAGTATACGTGTATATGTGTGTGTGTGTGTGTGTGTGTGTGTGTGTGTTGTGGTGGTGTGTGTGTGTGGTGTGTGTGCGTGTGTGCATGCGCGCGCGTGTGTGCGCGTGCGTGCGTGAGTGCGTGCGTGTGTGTGTGTGTGTGTGTGTGTGTGTGTGTGTGTGTGTGTGTGTGTGTGTGTGCGTGTGTGTGTGTATGTGTGGTGGAGAGAGAGAGAGAGAGAGAGAGAGAGAGAGAACAGAGAGAGACAGAGACAGACAGACAGAGAGAGAGAGAGTGGGGGGGGGGGGGTTGCATGGGGGAAAGATAGTGAAGGAGACTGCGGGGACGAACCTGAAGGATAGGGGGCGAAAATGTGTAGTTGAGATGTTGCAAATACCCAATGAATTTTGTCAACGATGAGACCAACATATACACTCCATTAAAAAGGAAGAATACAAGTAAGCCTCCTATTTTTCTTCTTCATATAATAAGAATTGAACAAACGAATAATAAACAACAAAAATAATCTAATTTAAAAAACAAAAAGCCGCTATGAAAACCAAATCCCTGTTTCACGCAAAAACAGCATGATTGTAAGCTAAGCTCTGCGACGGACAAAAATCCCAGCTTGCAAATAAACATACCAGTGTTTCGAGTCCTTGTTTTCTTTCTTGTTCTTGTTTTCTTTTTCTTTAGAAATAACTCAACGTGAGGCAGGGGTATTTTTTTTTTGCTATAGTTTCATGTGTTGATATTTAGGCATACATGATTTTCAACATACATTACTATTCAGACATACGAACACACACACACACACACACACACACACACACACACACACACACACACACACACACACACACACACACAGCGTTGAGCAATGGTAGACACCCAAGCCCAGCAAGTAAATCCCAAACCAGCAGCTGTGCGGTGTACTGTCCTGTAAACCAGTAGTGGAGTCGTCCGTGGTATATTTTCTCCTCCGGGGGGGGGGGGGGGGGGGGGGGGGGTCCTTCACAGCGTTGTGGTGGGCATGTCTTTGTATGCATACGGTTGAACTCCATCGGTCACCAAGAGAACAAATGATCTGTATTGTGTAAATGTACAGAGCTGGCTTGAGACACACACACACACACACACACACACACACACACACACACACACACACACACACACACACACACATCCGCGAGTTTTTCAGTTCCAAGGATTTGCAAGAGATCTTCGAAGGATTTAAGGGGGATGTTCGAAGGATTTAAGGGGGATGTTCGAAGGATTTAAGGGGGAGAGGGAGGGGGGGGGGGTCTGTTTTAAAGCCTCACAATGACAGCTGGTTCTACCTATGGCAGCTTAAAACCGAGAATCAATCAATCAAGACACATACAACGACAATGAACGGCTCTTCAAAAGTCACAGGCCCTGATTCCAGCATCAAGTCGCCCACACAATGCTTCTTGGAATTTGTAGCCATGCTTATGTCCGGAGATATATGAAAGCAGCATTCAGGATGATGTATTTGTGTCGTAGTTTGAAAAAAAAAGGTAAGGTAACAAACACATGCCACTTGTGCAGGTCAAACACTCGAAATACACTTTGAGAGAACAGCATCGAAAATGGCTCTGCTGTAAGTAAACAGAAGAAGGGTCAGTCCTGGAACAATCGCTACTATCCCCGGCTAAACATTAAAAAAAAAAACCTTCAAGTTTGTAACTGAAGTGGCGGCAAAAAATACCATTCCCCCAAAATGATAATGTCGCCACCTGGGAGAGATGCAGCATGGCAGTCTGGCCACAAACACACAGACACAAACACATTAAAAATGAACCGCTGTTCACAGTGAACCACATGATTTACCACATACGTGTGTCAAACTCAGCAAGTTTAGCTTCCAGTCACAGAGCGAACTACCAACGCGCCGAAAAGCTCACACTCATGCAGACTCTCAGAGAGAGAGAGAGAGAGAGAGAGAGAGAGAGAGAGAGAGGGGGGGGGGGAGGGAGGGAGAGAAAGAGATAGAGAGAGCAGTAGAGAAGAGAGAGAGAGAGAGAGAGAGAGAGAGAGAGAGAGAGAGAGGTCAACAATGACAACGACAATACTATAACGGTAAAATCTGACCCACAAATGAAACTGTCCGGTCTCCATAGTTCCAGATGAACTTCTAGAACCATGCTTTGAACAGCGGTACACGACTTCATGTGGATGCGTAGATATATGTACTGACAACCTCTCAAAACAGAAAACAAAAAACAAACAAACAAACAAACAAAAAGGAAACTGATTTTGCACTCTGGTAAAACAGTCATCACGTCTGGTACCGTATTCATGCAAAAACTTCAGGCACCTACGTTTTCAGAAAAAGAAAAAAAAACCAACAACAAGAGCTATCCACAGAAAATCATGGTGTAATAACGAGTTTTTTTTTGTGGGTTTTTCCCGTAAAGTTGTCTTTCTCCGTGGAGCTCCTAAAAGAATCCAACGTCCCTGTTGTGGTGTAGGGTTTATTTCGGGTTCTGTGGGGGTTTTTTGTGGGGGGGTTTTCGGGTAAAAGGGGTTGCCCATGAAACGCCAGGGAGTCCACGTGTGTTGTGGAGGCGGGCCGGGAGGTCCCTCCCCCTCACAGATCATACCACGGAGTTCTGGTCCAGGGAGTGGCGGGGCCCCGACGGGAAGGACTCCAGCTCCACCTGATAGCTCCCGAGGTGGTGGTGCTGGTGTTGTCGTCCAGCGTGTCCACGCTGGTGTCCAGGTCCAGCCGGGGACTCAAGCCGCCGTACAGCTGTCTGCCCTTGCCGCTCCCCACGTTCACGTACTGGTGCCGGTTCAGGCTGGGGTAGTGGTGATGGGAGGAAGAGGAGGTGGAGGTGGGTGGGGGCGCGGGGGGAGGGGCCATGTCTCCGCCTCCGATGAGGAGCGGCGACTGCCAGCGGTCCACCCCGTGGCCCCCTCGCTGACCGCCCACCGGAGGGGAGGCCGCGTGCTTCCTGGCCTGGTCGTCCTGGAAGGAGACCTTCTTGACGGGCTGCCCGTTCTCCGTGTAGGAGGCCGAGGAGTTGGCTGAGGACGACGACAGAGGCGGACCGGCGTCCTGCCTGCCCGGGTGCGCCGTGGATCGCAGGGGACGGTTCAGGCCGGACGGGTGGAAGGTGGACAGGTGGCGAGGCATCTTGGATCCGGCCGTGCCTCGGGAATCTGCACATCCAACAGCTTCCCAGCGTCAGTTCTTAGTGCCTCCTCGGCAGGATTCATTTAACACACACACACACACACACACACACACACACGCACGCACGCACGCACGCACGCACGCACGCACGCACGCACGCACGCACGCACGCACGCACGCACACACACACACACATGTATTTCCCATGTGTGGTCAGTTTGCAAATCTGTGCATATCGAGGAATCATTTTGGTTAGCGTTCAATGGTCTTTGAGTTTGCTGAAACCTTCTGGAGGAAAAAAAATGTATTATAGTTTGACAACGTTCTGAAACTAAAACAAGCCAGGTAAAATGTTACTGCTGAAGTATTCAACGTCATGAAACCAAAGACAAGGATGGTCCTGAGAAGGGGAAAAAATACAAAACAAAAATAAATTGACCTTGTGGTGCCTATGTCTATGCGACCACATGGAAGGATTTATGGATTCTGAAAATCTCAAGTTCACTTTGCTAACAGATATTTTCCTTAGTTTCTTTTCTTTTCTTTTTGTTGTCTGGGTTCCAGAACTCAAAACAAATTTGAGTAGATCTCTTGTCGGTAAATGCTGCCCGTGTTTGAACTAGTTGTTGTACATACATCATAGAGATTTGTTTCTTTCCTACTTGCTATGAATATTTAATTCGTTGTTTCTCTTTCTTTCTTTTTTCTTTTTTTTTTTTTACTTGGACCATATTTTTATATGCGTGGTATGCGTGTTTAAACTACGCCCTCTCGAAGTTCTGATTTCTGTTTTTACCCGTTTCCTGAACATATTAACAGGTGTGTGAGGGAGGCAGGGACAGAGGGGGAGGGATTTGCTAGCATGCTTCGAGGAGGGAGGGGGGCATACACAGAACCCGAATGCTCAGAGAGGGAGAGATAACAGGTATCTGAGAGCTCTAAGCTCTGGAAGAGAGGGACATAAGATACCAGAGTGTTCCGTAAAGGAAGAATGTACAGTACCTGAGCGCTCAGGACAGACAGATATATCATACCCAGACGCTCAGGACAGAGGGATATACGGTACCTGAGTGCTCATAAATGGAAGGACGTTAGGTACCTGAATCCACAGGAATGGAAGTATCTAATGTAACTGAGAGTTCTGGGAGGGAGGGATATAAGGCACGGAGGGCTCGATTCAAGGTACACAAGAGTCTAGTAGAGAATGGATATAAGGTATCCAGGTACTCAGAAAAGGCGAGGTATAAGATATAATTATGAGTGTCGAGGAAAGGAGGGATACAAGGTACCTAACTGCTCAATTAAAAGGGAATTTAAGGTACCCGAGCGTTCGGGTAAGGAGGGATATCCGGCACCTGAGTGCTCAAAAAAGGAGGGAAGTAAAGTACCTGTATGCTTTGGAAAGGAGAGATGTACTGTACCTGAATATTCAGAAAAAGAGGAATGTATTATTGTATCTGAATGCTCAGTAACGGTGTTATACAAGATACCAGACAGTTCAGAGAGAGAGAGAGGGAGAGAGAGAGGAGAGAGAGAGGAGAGAGAGAGAAGAGGAGGAGAGAGGATGTAAAACACGTGTGTGCTCACGAAGGGTTGGATATAAGGTCGCGAATCTCCAGTAAAGGGGAGAGGGGTGTCAGGTATGTGGAAACTCAGGAACTGAAGAGTATGAGTGAGGCACCTGAGCGTTGAGGAAAGGAGGGAAACCGGATACCAGGGTACCTGGGAAAGGAGAGATATAAAGCACCTGCTGGGAGGGATGAGACGAGAAATACGCGTGGCATTCAGAGGGAGGGAGAGATGCAAGATACCTGAATGTTATGTGGAGAAAGGGGGCGAGATAGGAACGGAAGGAATCTGAATGGTGTGTACAGGGGACGCAAGAAACAGATGGAAGGAGACAGAGATACATAAGGTATAATATGAGTGCTGTGCGAAGGGAGGGAGGGAGGGAGGGAGGGATATTCCATGCACCTAAATGTCGTCAAAAGGGAGAGGGACAGAAGATACCTGACTATTGCATGCAGGACGGGAGGGATGCAAGGTACACAAGTGGTGTGAGGAAGGGTGGAGGAAGGGGAAGCGAGAGAGTGCACATGAGAGCTACGCGGAAGGATGGGAGAGGGGGGCGAGGGCGGGAGGGGGGCGATAGGTGTGATAGCAGGTCATAGGTGTCCTACAGACGGAGAGATGGACAGAAGTCACCCCTGATCTATGCAAAAAAAAAAAAAAGTTATAGAAAAATACCGCTGTGCAGAGGGAGCAAGTGACAGAAGAGCAAAGGCAAGGAGGCAAGGGAGATGGGGATGAAAATACCTGTGCGCAGTGCGAAGGGAGGGAGAGATGGAAAACAACCAATTGTTCTGCAGTGGGAGGGAGGGAGGGAGGAGGGATAAGAAATACCTGGTGCTGTGCGGAGGAAGGGAGAGATGGAAAACATCCAATTGTTCTGCAGTGGGAGGGAGGGAGGGAGGAGTGAAAGAGATACCTGAGTGCTGTGCGGAGGAAGGGAGAGATGGAAAACATCCAATTGTTCTGCAGTGGGCGGGAGGGAGGGAGGAGTGATAAGAGATACCTGAGTGCTGTGCGGAAGGAGGGAGGGATGGAAAACATCCAATTGTTCTGCAGTGGGAGGGAGGGAGGGAGGAGTGATAAGAGATACCTGGGTGCTGTGCGGAGGGAGGGAGAGATGAAAAACACCTAAGATGTTCTGCAGTGGGAGGGAGGGGAGGGAGGAGGGATAAGAGATACCTGAGTGTTGTGCGTGGGAGGGAGAATTGAAAAACATCCAAGTGTTTTACAGTGGAAGGGAGGGGGAGAAAGGAGGGAGGGATAAGAGATACCTGAGTGCTGTGCGAAGGGAGGGAGGGATGAAAAACATCTAAGTGCTCTGCAGCGGGAGGGAGAGAAGGAGGGAGGGATGGAGAGGGAAGGAGGGAGGGAGGGAGGGAGGGAGGATGGAGAGGGAGGGAGGGAGGGAGGGAGGGAAGGAAGGAGGGAGGGAGGGAGGGAAGGAAGGAAGGAGGGATGGAAAAACATCTTAGTGCCCTGCAGCGAGAGGGAGGGAAGGAGGGAGGGATGGAGGGAAGGAAGGAGGGAGGGAAGGAGGGAGGGATGAAAAACATCTAAGTGCCCTGCAGCGAGAGGGAGGGAAGGAGGGAGGGATGGAGGGAAGGAAGGAGGGAGGGAAGGAGGGAGAGATGAAAAACATCTAAGTGCCCTGCAGCGGGAGGGAGGGAAGGAGGGAGGGATGAAAAACATCTAAGTGCCCTGCAGCGGGAGGGAGGGAAGGAGGGAGGGATGAAAAATATCTTAGTGCCCTGCAGCGAGAGGGAGGGAGGAGGAGGGATGAGGGAAGGAAGGAGGGAGGGAAGGAGGGAGAGATGAAAAACATCTAAGTGCCTGCAGGGGAGGGAGGGAAGGAGGAGGGATGAAAAACATCTAAGTGCCCTGCAGCGGGAGGGAGGGAAGGAGGGAGGGATGAAAAACATCTAAGTGCCCTGCAGCGGGAGGGAGGGAAGGAGGGAGGGATGAAAAACATCTAAGTGCCCTGCAGCGGGAGGGAGGGAAGGAGGGAGGGATGAAAAACATCTAAGTGCCCTGCAGCGGGAGGGAGGGAAGGAGGGAGGGATGAAAAAATCTAGTGCCCTGCAGCGAGGGGAGGAAGGAGGAGGGATGGAGGAGGAAGGAGGGAGGAGGAGGGAGATGAAAAAACATCTAAGTGCCCTGCAGCGGGAGGGAGGGAAGGAGGGAGGGATGAAAAACATCTAAGTGCCCTGCAGCGGGAGGGAGGGAAGGAGGGAGGGATGAAATTGGGAGAGAGGAGGGAAGGAGGGGATGAAAAATTTTAGTGCCCTGCAGCGGGAGGGAGGGAAGGAGGGAGCGATGAAAAATCTAAGTGCCCTGCAGCGAGAGGGAGGGAAGGAGGGAGGGATGAAAAACATCTAAGGCCTGCAGCGAGAGGGAGGGAAGGAGGAGGGTGAAAAATTTGTGCCTGCAGCGGGAGGAAGGAGGGAGGGATGAAACATTAAGTGCCTGCAGGAGAGGGAGGGAAGGATGGTTGGAGGGAGGGAAGGAGGTTTGGAGGGAGGGAAGGAGGGAGGGAGGAAGGGGGAGGGAAGGAGGTTTGGAGGGAGGGAAAGAGGGGGGAGGAGGAGGGGGAGGGTTGGAGGGAGGGGGAGGGAGGAGGGTTGGGGGAGGGAAGGAAGGTTGGAGGGACAGAGTCACCTGGTGCTGTGCGGGGACTGCGTCCTGTGCTGTGATGTCCTCCTCACTGCGCCGTCGCTGTCGCAGGTGGTGGTTCCCATGGCGTCGCATGTTGCCGTCGTTGGCTGTAGCAGGAACTGCCAGCACAGAACGTGGGACAAGTATTAGACAGTTACCATCACTGACATTATGGGATACACATAGACAGACAAACGTCCAGTCCACGGTAAAGCCAGAATCAGGCGGTTTGACCAGCTATGACGTCTATACTGTACACAGACACAAAGAAATCCTGTCATGTTGGTAATTAACATCAGACAGTAATCATCTGTGATGTCTATACCGAAAACAGACAGAGAGAGGTCCTGTCACAGCTCGATCAGCACCGGTCAGTAATCGTCCATGTTTATACCTTGCGAAGACATAGGTCCCGTCCCAGAAGGATGAGCATCAGACATTATCATCAGCGATGTCTGTGCACAAAGTGAGAGAGAGAGAGAGGGAGAGGAGAGGAGAGAGAGAGAGAGAGAGAGAGAGAGAGAGGTTCCGTCACACAGTAGGATGTACACCAAACAGTAATCATTTATGATATCTATACTGTACACAGACAGAGAGAGTTCCTGTCACAGTAGGATGAACACCAAAAAGCAATCAGTTATGATATCCATATTGTACACAAACAGAGAGAGTTCCTGTCACAGTAGGGTGAACATCAAACAACAATCATCTATGATGTCCATACGGTACACAGACGGACACAGACACTGGTCCCGTCACAGTGGATTGAGCGTCAATTATCACCCGTGATGTCTATACCGTATACAGACAGAGAGAGATCCTGTCACAGTTGGATCAGCACCGGACAGTAATCGTCCATGTGTATACCGCACACAGACATACGACCCGTCACAGAATGATGAGCACCAGACAATTAATCATCCGCGATGTCTGTGCTGTACACAGACAAAGAGAGATCCCCTCACAATCGGACATGCATCAATCAGTGATCATCGATGATGTCTATATTGTACTTATGAGAGAGAGAGGTCCCCTCACAATCGGATGAGCATCAGACAGCAATCATCTAGGATGTCCATATTGTACACATGACAGAGAGAGCTCAGCACCAGGCAGTTCACCATTATTATCTGATGTGTAGACTGTACACAGACAGAGACAGTTTCCGTCACTGTGGGACGAACATCAGACAGTAATCATCTACGATGTCCATACTATACAGAGAGAGAGAGAGAGAGAGAGAGAGAGAGAAGAGGAGAGAGAGGAGAGGAGAGGGGGAGAAGAGTAGAGAGAGAGAGAGAGGGGACAGACAGACAGACAGACAGGAGAGAGAACAGACAGAGAGAGAGAGAGAGAGAGAGAGAGAGAGAGAGAGAGAGAGAGTTCCCGTCACAGTGGGTTAAGTATCAAACACCTATCATCTGTGACGTCCATACTGTACACAGACACAGGCAGAGGTCCCGTCACAGTCGAATGAGCATCAAACAGTAACCATCTATGATGTATATATTGTACACAACCCGAGACAGGTTCCGTCACGGTAGGATGAACATCAAACAGTAATCAATTATGAACATATATTCTGTAGATAGACAGAAAGAGGTCTCGCGATGGTAAATCAGCATCAGGCATTTTACCATAGCTGGTGTGTATACTGTACACAGGCAGAGACAGGTCCCGTCATAATCGGATAAGCATCAATCAGTTACCGTCTATGATGGATGTTCATACTGTACATATGACAGACAGAGGTTCCGTCAGAGTGGGATGAGCGGCAGACAGTGATCATCTATAATGTCTATACTGTACATGCAGAGAGAGAGAGAGAGAGAGAGAGAAGAGAGAGAGAGAGAGAGAGAGAGAGAGAGAGAGAGAGAGAGAGGAGAGAGATTTCCCGTCACAGTGGGATAACCATCAATCCAACGAGCAATCATCCGTGATGTCTACACTGCACACAGACACAGACAGAGGTCCCGTCACCTCAAACAGACATCATCTATGATGTGCATATTGTACACAGACCGAGATAGGTTTCGTCATGGTACGATGACCATCAAACAGTAATCATCTATGATGTATATAATTATATTGTACACAGACCGAGACGGATTTCGTCGTGGTAGGATGAGCATCAGACAGTCTTCATCTTTGGTTTTGATTATGTTCAGAGAGAGACGCTTTAGACGCTTCAGACATATCTTTTATAGACATTGACCTATACAGCCTTTGTGTCAAGGAGGAACAAGATCATATTTGTAGCGCCAGGAAAGAGAGAGAGAGAAAAAAATTCTGGAATGAAATAGACAAACTGAATAGGTCAGTAAATGTGGATAATCAAAACATTTCGCAATAAAGTAAAGGAAAATCAAAAAGGGAATTCGTCTTGATAACAAATCAAATACATAATAGCAGAGAGAGAGAGAGAGAGAGAGAGAGAAGAGGAGAGAAGAGAGAGAGAGAGAGAGGAGAGAGAGAGATCCAGTTTCAATGGGCTTGGCACCGAACTCTTATCAGTCCAAACATTGTAAAGCTGATCAGTCGAAGCTACGGTCATAAGAGTAAAACGATTTTGGACAAAACTCATAAACACAAATAAACTCTCTCTCTCTCTTCTCTCTCTCTCTCTCTCTCTCTCCTCTCACCTCATCACATCCTCACTCACACACACACACACACACACACGCACACACAAGGGGGGGGGGGGGGGGGAGAGAGGAAGTATACATTTTTTGACTGATTTTGAACCCTGTCACTGTTTTGGTTACTTTGCGTTTTTTGTCTGGATTTTCTTAATTGATACCCCCCCTTCTTTATATTTCTTTCTTTATTTTCTTTCGTTTCTCTTTCATCATGTTCATTGCGACGGCAGGATAAAAAAAAGAGATAAGTTTATAAAGATTTTCTTACTTGAGCACACGCACGCACGCGCGCGCGCGCGCGCGCCACACACACACACACACACACACACACACACACACACACACACACACACACACACACTTGCAGACTCATACCCACGCATGCAGTAGTCACGCCAGACCAAAAATAAAAGACAGCAAGGCCGCTTCCACCACTCCCTCTGAGGGCTCAGCTACGTCACCGTCACAGGAGCGCCCTCTGGCGGGCATCTCCCTCTGACAGCCAGTCAGCTAACGCCCAGTGACGTCATAGCCATACGCCAAGGAAACAGAAACCACCCGCACGTCATGCTCCCCTCCTCCACCACCTTCCTCCTGCACTGCCCCTCTTCTTCCCCTCCCACTTCACATTCCGTCCACCCCCATCCATTATTATTATTATTATTATTGTAGTAGTATTATTATTATTAGTAGTATGTAGTAGTAGTAGTAGTAGTAGTAGTATCATTATTGTTATTATTATTATCATTATTATCATTATTAATAGTATTATTATTATTTTTATGATCATCATCATCATCATCATCATCATCATCATCATTTATTACTATTATTATCATTATTATTGTATTACATTATTATCATCATCGTTGTTGTTGCTATTATCATTCTTATTACTGTTACTACTATAATTATCATTATTAGTATGATCATTATTATCATCATCATCTTTATCGTTTTTATTATCATCATTATCATTATTCTTATTGTTGTTGTACTTGCTTCTGCTGCTGTTGTTGTTGTTGTCGTTGTTGTTGTTGTCATCGTTGATTTGTTGTCTTCGTCGTAGTCACCATCATCATCATCATCATCATCATCATCACCTTCATCATCATCATCATCATCGTCAAATTTTATAGGTTTCTTTGTTTTTCTTTTTCTCTCATCGAGTCATCGTGTCCTTGGCAGGCTGGTTTTTACGCCTTTTTTTTTTTTCTTATTTTTTCTTCGCTGTATGTCAGTGTGCCCTTGGCTGTCAAGATGATCTTATTTTTCCCCCTCTGTCTTACTTTCTCTCCCCAAGCCAGTGTGTCCTTCACTGGCAACTTTCTTCCTCTGGCTTTCTATCATCAAGTCACCGTGTTCTCTCTGTCTTTGTCTGTCTGTCTGTCTGTCTGTCGTCTCTCTCTCGTCTCTCTCTCTTCTCTCTCTCTCTCTCTCTCTGCTATCTGTCTCCCCCTCCTTCCCTCTTTGCCTGCGCCTCTCTCTCTCCCCCTCCTCCCCCTCTCTCTTCTCCATAGGGGTGTGTGTGTGTGTGTGTGTGTGTGTGTGTGTGTGTGTGTGTGTGTGTGTGTGTGTGTGTGTGTCGAAGGGGTTGAGGGGGGTGACTGAACCGGGTCGAGCGCCGTGCAGCTTGAGGCAGTGCTGGATTGCAGTGCGCAGAGCACTGTTCCCACTGCCCGTTGCCCCCACCTCTCACCCCCCCGCCACTGTGCTAGACTCCTGAGACACCGAGCCGCGCGAACTGCAAACACTCAAACACACAGATCACACACACACACACACACAAACACAACAGACAAACACACACACACACACACAACGGGACGCACATACACGTAAATAGTATCATTAAGGAGGCTGAGCAGAGAGAGAGAGAGAGAGAGAGAGAGAGAGGGAGGGAGGGGGTGGGTGGGTGGAGAAGAACCAGAGTGACAGCAAGAACAGAGAGTGAGTGAAAGAGGAGGAGGGGAGAGAGAGAGAGAGAGAGAGAGAGAGAGAGAGGGAGGGAGAGGATGGCGGGGGCAGAAAGAGACGAGAGTAGAAGGCGTAGACAGAATGAGGGAAGTTGGGGGGAGAGACAGGAGAGAGAGAGAGAGAGAGAGAGAAAGAGAGAGAGAGGAGAGACAGCGGGATGGGGAAGTTGGAGCAGAGGGAGAGAGAGAGAGAGAGAGAGAGAGGAGAGAGAGAGAGAGAGAATGGGGGGGGGGTGGAGAGAGAGCGGATGGGGGGGGGGGGGGAAGAAAGAGAGAGAATGAGACAGAGACAGAGACAGACACACAAGACAGAGAGAGAACTAACACATTGAGCGACAGAGAAAAATGGGGAGCCAAATGCATATAAGGGGAAATAACGAGAAACCCAGAGGGAAAGAGTGAGAAAGGGGAAGGAAAGTTACAGAAAAGTGCAAATAATGCAAGTGGAAAAGCATTGCATCTCCACCGTATCTATCCCCACGTACACAATCCAAGAATAAACAGCATTGCAAAGTTCTCTGTATTCCCAATCACAACCTATCTTCCCTTTCTCTCCACTCTCGCCCACCTTAGAAACGTATTCTTCCCCCCCCCCCACCCCCCCCCCCTTCCACACTTCCATTTGGTTTGGATTGCAAAGCTTAGATATTGTAAGAAACAGATACACACATTTTTCCTCTTTTTTTTTTTTTTTTTTTTTTTTTGGGGGGGGGGGGGGGGGGGGGGCATTATAGTGAGGAAAGAGTTGATAAGCTTGCTCTCGTCAGAGGACGATGACATGTTAAATTCCGCAGGGAAATTCATTTGTGAAGCTGAAAACATATCCTCTCGGAAGCTGCTCCCTGAGCATGGCACATAAAGATGATGCTGTCTGAAAGGTAAATCGGTGTAACAGCCCGTTCTTACCCCCCCCCCCCCTCTGGAACTTACCCCGGGGTAAGTCTGGGCTAGCCTGCTTTTACCCCCGGGGGTCATTCTAGGACTAGTTAGAACTCCCCCCCCCCCTTGTTGGACCCCCCGGGGTGGGGGTGGGGGGGGGTAAGTTTGGGCTAGCCTGGATTTACTCCCTCTCCCCCCCCCCTCCCCAAAGGGTCAATCTAGGACTAGTTGGAATCTTCCTCCACCCCACCCCACTCTTCAAACAAGAGAGGGTTATTCAGGGTCTTCCTCTGCCTTTTCCCAACACGCAAACCCGCCTTTAAAGACACAAACAAGCACACACACACACACACAAACAAGCACACACACACACACACACACACACACACACACACACACACACACACACACACACACACACAACATACACAACACAAAACACAAAACAAACACACATACTAAATAAGGCCAACGCCAATGACATTTCCACAGTATCCATGAGAACATGAGATAAATGTCAGTTTGAGCTACAGCAACAGCAGCAGCAACAGCAGCAGCAGCATCAGCAGCAGCTGTATCGGAAAGCCAGCCAGGCAAAGCACAGAGGCACCCAGCACGGCAGAATGCCGCCGTGATGTACGAGCCTTTGAATGACTGCATCTATCGGCAAAGGGCTCAGCGTTACACTCCAATCGAACACGACCCGGCCGAGGCCTCCTCTCCTGAGCAAGCAGCGAGCAGCAAGGAGGGTGTCCCCGCATGTTGACGACACACCGCCTTACCAGGCAGAACATTCCACCTTCATCGGAGAAACAGGAGAGGGAGGGAGGGAGGTTGGGGAAGAAGAGCGGGAAGGGAGGGAGAGAGAGAGAGAGAGAGAGGAGAGAGAGAGAGAGAGAGAGAGAGAGAGAGAGAGAGAGAGAGAGAGAGAGAGAGAGAGAGAGAGAACAAACGAACGAACGAACGAACGAATCTTTTTTTAATGAGGGATAAAGAATAAGCACAATACAGACTTTTTTTTACATCTTGCCCTCGATGAAGCAGAAAAAATAATGACAATATGCGACTTCAAAATCAACGAACCATCAAAATAGTGAAAAGAATATTAGCCTGAAATACAAAAGACAATCCAAAAATATGACAGTCAACGTTTCACACACACACACACACACACACACACACACACACACACACACACACACACACACACAGAGAGAGAGAGAGAGAGAGAGAGAGAGAGAGAGAGAGAGAGAGAGAGAGAGAGAGAGAGAACAACTTTGCAAATACATCTTTTTAAAAAATAGAAGAAGAAGACGGAGAGAAATCAAGAACGTCAATGAAAGGTGGACAGGTGAACAGTATGTCATGACAAGATATAGAGAAGGGGTAACGAAGGAACACAAATGAACATTCAAATACATTTAAACATCATTTGTACTTGAATCCATACAATAATTTTGAAAACGTATAAAGAAGGTTATATGATGTTATCATTAGCCACGCTGTTTAGGAAGCGTAGTATCAGATATGAGAAGTATTGTTTTTTGAAAACGTTTTAAACTAGAAATTACATTAAATGAAGACACTAGGTCATTCCACAAACAACCACCGGAGTAAATGAGGCTAGATTTAAAAAGATCAATCCTCGGTAGGGGTATCTGAATCTTTCTGACATTGCGAATCAGGTTCGTTTTAAATTTATTTTTCAAAGTTGGTGGCGCATGATTGGACATTATCTTAAACATGAAAATTGCTTTGTTATAAGTGAGTTTCCATTTGAGAGGCAAAATGTCTGAACGTTTATAATCAGAGGGAGTTACAGTTGTAGATTTGAGAACGAGTTTCACAGCCCGTCTATGACGACTGAAGAGTGGTTTTAATACGTTATAACTGGCCGAATCCCACAATGTAGAAGAGTAATTCAAATGAGATTCAATGTACGAAGTAAAAAACAGCTTATGACAATGTTGGTCTAAGAAATATTTTAGTTTTGAAAGCTGGTGAATCTTTTGAGACATAAGTTTGCAAAGCATTGTGACATGAGAAGACCATGACAAATTATTGTCTACAATGACACCAAGGACTTTATGATGATCAACTTCTTCAACTATTTCATTATTTATACAAAGAGATAGGAAAATGGAAAATAGGAAAATAAGATAGGTCCGAGTACTGACCCTTGAGGCACACCATGACTAATGGATAATGTAGGAGATACAGATTCATTTACTGAGACCATTTGCTTTCTATGGGAAAGAAATGAAGACAGGAGTTCTAACG
>CM065725.1:17792797-17795297 GCA_033310375.1 Conus canariensis | reverse complement strand
AAATAGCAACAACAAAAAGAAAAATATAATAATAAAGAAAATGAAAACTAAAAAAAAAAAAAAAAAAACCGAGAAGGAAACACAGACATGTTAAAAAAGAAAGCCTGAAGAAAAAAATGAGGAAGAAATTACAGAAGAAATGAACAAAAGACAAAGTAGAGGGGAAATTAACAAACAACAACAACAACAACAAAAGGCAGACACATAAACAGAAAAGCAGGAGACATAACTCTGGGACGAAAGCAACACCAACATAAGTACAAACGAGACAACCCACAGACATGAAGGAAACACCACAAGGGGAGATAAGGTAAGAAGGAGACTGGGAACGGGTGTACATGAGGGGTGGGGTGTGTGTGTGTGTGTGTGTGTGTGTGTGTGTGTGTGTGTGTGTGTGTGTGTGTGTGTGTGTGTGTGTGGCGGGGGTGGGAGATGGGGGAGGGGAACACGTATAATTTACATAGGCAGATGGCGAGAAAGAGAAATAAAAGAAAAACGTGAAGGCTGGCATTGAAAATAGAAGAGAGAAGCGAGAATGAGGAGAGGGAGGAGGGGAGGTGCGGGGGGGGAGGGGGGGGGGCGAGACGGGAAGCACAGACAGTTTAGACAGGCAAACAAAGCGAAGGCAAAGGACCCAGACCCTTTCACCCCTGCCATTGATAGCCCCGCATAGTCATCCTTCATCAGGTCCACTCTGATACCCCAGACCTCTTCTTGTCCAATGCCAGCCGTTCCACACTTTCCCCCCATACACGCTGCCACTTCAGCTGGCTGGGCTCCGTTCATACACTGCTGCCTCTTTACTACCACGTTTATTGTTCAAGCTCAGCTGTTCACTTTTTTTTTCTTTTTTGCATGTGTCTTTTGGCAAACAGTACCAACTTTCACCCTGCTATTTTTTGCTTAACCATAGTCGTTGTTCAATCAACATCACTGTTTTCTTTCTTCATGTTTGTATAGTACATGAGTCGTTTTGTAAATGCTGCTACTAATTCTCCTAACTTCGACTATATGTGTGTTGGTTAGCAAACGCCATCAGTGTTCTTTACATTTTACTGCAAGTATCGCTCTGCAAATATTGCTCATCTTCCTCTCGTCTTAAGACATTGCGTTTTTCTGTAAATGCCTCTTCTTTTCCTTGCTGTTTTACTACAAGCGTCGTTGGACAAATGCTTCTGTTCTCCCACCATATTTTACATGTGTTGTTCAGCAAAATACTACACAACTGTTCCACTACTTTTTTACGTGTGCTGTTCAGCAAAATACTGCTACTTTTCCACTACCTTTTACGTGTGCTGTTCAGCAAAATACTACTACTTTTCCACTACCTTTTACTTGTGCTGTTCAGCAAAATACTGCTACTTTTCCACTACCTTTTACTTGTGTTGTTCAGCAAAATACTACTACTTTTCCACTACGGTTTACTACATGTGCCCGTTCTGCAAATGCTAATGATACTTTCCTATCTTTTTCACGGCATGTGTCTCTTTGCTAATACTACTGCATTTCCCTACATTTTACAACGTGGTATCTTTAAGCAAGTCTTACTACTTTCCCTTTTAATTATTCCATGGCTCTTTTTTTCTGCAAAGACGACCACGTTTTTCTTCTTTTTAATGCACGTGTCGCTTTGCAAATACTTTTCTTTTCTCTGCCGTTTACCACATGGATCGAACACCCACACTTCTTTTCACTTTACCCGAGTCATCAAGCCAACATCAAATGGCCTGATTTTTTTTTATAAAGCTTTTTTTATGGTAAGGCATTTCGTTTTGATCATTTCGAATTAAATGAACGTTTCTAATAAACAGTGTCCAGGTACGCAGAAACACCAGGCACCGGTCCTTTGTTTGCACATCAAAGACGTTTTTGTACAGGATTAACCGTTCGTCACCAGTTTCTGGTTTCCATGGATGATTTCTGTCGCGGCTGAGTGCGTGCCGCTAACGAACCCATCTACAAAGACCATCATTATCATGTAGTGGCAGAGGACATGCTAGACCAACTCTACTCCCCCCTCCCACCCCCAATTCCCCTGCCTCCGACTAGACTTCACAGTCCATACACCCTAGCACGTGCCCATTACACAAGACCCATTCAAAGCCGCAGCACTGTGGACTTCAGATATTTGATTACAACGTCTGTGTTCTGGGTGGTGCCAGAGCGTACACAGACTCCAGCATTCATGCAGCCTCTCTGAGCACCGGCTTCCGGCTGACGAGGTTGACTTTGCCTGTGCTAACAAGCCACAAATGGAGGATATTTTCCACATTAACACGTCATGGCAGAGATCGAAAGAGAGACGGGGGGATTGACGTCTGGGGATGGGGGTGGGATGGGAGCGTGGAAGAGAGAGAGAGAGAGAGAGAGAGAGAGAGAGAGAGAGAGAGAGAGAGAGAGAGTAAACGGAGGGGGGATGACATTTGAAAAAAAAGAGAGAGGGGAGAGAGAGAGAGAGAGAGAGAGAGAGAGAGGAGGAGAGAGAGAGAAAGGCAGACAG